>VCAZ01000091.1:1205149-1582649 GCA_005784505.1 Bagarius yarrelli
GAGAAGAGAAGAGAAGAGAAGAAAAAAAAAGAAAAGAGAAGAGAATGGAGAAAGAGAGTAGAAGACGAGAGGGAAAGAGAAAGAAGAGAAGAGAAAAGAAGAGAAGAAAAGAGAAACATACTCAAAACATACTCATTAACTCAATTACTCGCTCATAAACTTTCTCCTTCACTCACTCACTCACTCACTCAGGAACTTTCCATTTACTCAATTACACACATATAAGCACATTTACTCTCTTAGAAACTTACAGAATTAAGAGAAGAGAAGAAAAGAGGAAAAGAGAAGAACAAGAAGGAGAGGAGAGGAGAAGGTTCCAGTTCCAGTTCATCCCACAGGTGTCCAGTTTAAAGGGGTTGAGTCAGCATTAGGACTGTACAGGACACGAAAGTTCTCCTACTCCAATCAGAACACAGCATGTCTTTATGGAGTTCAGGGGCTGGAACAGTGTTTGAGTCTTATAGTTCCAGTAAAGGGAAAATATAACCCTAAAAAATGATAAGACATTCCAGACGTTCTGTTTGCGAAACACGTATCCAGGCGTGTTGGTCATAGAGTCGATGTTGAGATTTTACTCGTTCTTTGTAGATCATCACTGTTTTGTTCATTCACTGTGTGTGTATTTGATTCTTTGTGGTATGTAGAATGTGTGAAAGGCACAAACTCAAAGAGAATTCCGAATGATCGCTGACTTCAAAAGTGCCACCAGTCGACAACCCGAGAAAGTAGCGCAGCAAAAAGATGTCACGAAGCAAGCGAATAAATCAGAACAGCGTTGGGAAAAAAAAACACACAGAAAAGTTTATTCAGGGTAAAAGTTCACCGCAGGAGGGTTTCATGTAAAAACTAATTTTAGAAACGGATGAAAAAGAAGACAGGAATAAATAGAGTAGAAAATTACAAGAGACAAAGAACGAAGAAAAATAGAATATAATTATAATTTATCAGAATAGAATAAAAATGGATGTAAGACTGATTAATATGACCATGAGAAGGAAGAGAAGAGAAGAAAAGAAAAGAAAAGAAAAGAAAAGAGAAAGAGAAGAGAAGAGAAGAGAAGAGAAGAGGGAAAAAAAAAAGAATAAAAGAGAAAGAGAGAAAAAGAGAGAAATAGAGAAGAGAAGAGAAGAGAAAAAGAGACAAGAAGAGAAAAGAAGCGAAGAGAAAAAGAGAGAAGAAAAGAAGAAAAAAAGAAAAGAAAAGAAAGAAAGAGAGAAGAAAGACAGAGAAGAAGAAAAGAGAAAAGAGAAAAAGAAGAAAAGAAAAGAAAAGAAAGAAAGAAAGAGAAGAGAAGAGAAAAAGAGAGAAGAAAAGAAAAGAAAAGAAAAGAAAGAAAGAGAGAAGAGAGAGAAGAGAAAAAGAGAGAAGAAGAAAAGAAGAAAAGAAAAGAAAAGAAAAGAAAGAAAGAAAGAAAGAGAGAAGAAGAGAATGCTTAAATTAAACAAAAGAGAATAAATTGATTTTAAAAATCTACATTTGTATTCTTTCACTCTGGCACACTGGGGTTCTGATCACATGATTCTGATACACGTCTGTTACCCTGACTGTATTTCCTGCCCTATGACCTCATAATGTTTCAGTTCTTCAGCTCCACAGTCTCAGTCCTGCTCCACCACTGAGAACCAATGATTAGATCCGTTTTTTAAAGATAAGAATTAAAAGCTATTAAAAGCAGATCAGAAAATAAAGATCTTCCGGTTTATTTTCCTGTAAATTTGAATCTAATGCCGGCATGAAAATCCCAGTATTCCGGGTTCGGATGAGTTTTTGATGGTTTATAAGCTAAAACAGCCAAGACATAAAACTCAGAGCGCAGAAATCATTAGCAATTAATATTTGAAGGAATGCTGAAGAAATAGCGTCGTTAAACACCGGTTTAATAATTCATTCTATAAACAAGAAAGTCTCCGACTTCCTTAATAATTTAGTTGTAAGCTAATGTTGATTTATTCAGGAAGGTTGGGGGCCGCCAGGGCCGCCCGGAGTCCTCATCTCTGAATTAAAGTAGGACAGTAGCAGGCGAGGCTGTAATAACATTTGTATAATTTTATTATTGCTCTGGGCTCAGTTCATTTCCTCCTCCAGTAGCAGCGTGAAATTGTTTGATTCTCCAAAGTGCCTTGAGTCGCCCACTCTGGGCTCATGCTACAGGAACAGGAAGGAACGCGACATTCTCACACTCTCATATGCACACACACACACACACACACACACATATAAACAACACTGTGCTGGCAGTGCCTTGAGACAGTTTTGAAAGATTGATACACACAAACAAATGTGAGAAATAATGAAAGGTTACACACACACACACACACACACGCACACACACACACACACACACACACAGACGCAGATGCATTTACGTTAATATTGTAAGATCTGCTAGTATTTCTTCAATCATAAAATCGCTCAGTATTTTGCTCACTCACTCACTCACTCTGAAACTCTCTTACTAACTCATTTACTTATTCATTCACTCACTCACTTGCTCAGACTCTTACTAATTCACTTACTCAATCACCCACTCATAAACTTACTCACTCACTCAGAACTTACTTATTCACTCACTTTCTCAGAAACGTACTCGCTCAGACTCTTACTAATTCACTCACTCAATCACTCACTCACTCATAAACTTACCCACTCACTCAGAACTTATTCACTCACTTTCTCTCTCAGAAACGTACTCATTCAGGCCCTTACTCACTCACTCACTCACTCACTCAGAACTTACTTATTCACTCACTCTCTCTCTCAGAAACATACTCACTCAGGCCCTTACTAATTCACTTACTCAATCATTTATTCACTCACTTACTTAATAAGTTGATTAACTCACTCATTCAATCGCTTATGAACTTACAGAATTCACTTATTCATTTACTCACTCGTGTATAAACTCACTCACTCATTTAGAACTTACTTATTCACTCACTCATTAATTCACTCACTCATGTATAAACTCACTCACACACTCACTCACTCATTCAGAACGTACTTATTAACTCACTCACTCTCTTACTAATTCACTCACTCATTCATTCACTCACTTACTTAAGTTGATTAACTCACTCATTCATTTACTTATGAACTTATAAAATTTACTCATTCACTCACTCACTCATTCTAATTAACTCACTTACTCATAAACTCAATCACTCAGTATTTACCCATTCATTTACTCATTCATTTACTAACTTATACACTTAACCGCTTACTCAAAACATACTCATTAACTTACTTACTCGCTCATAAACTTTCTCCTTCACTTACTCACTCACTCACTCACTTACTCGGGAACTTTCCATTTACTCAATTACACATATATAAGGATATTTACTCTTTCAGAAACTTACAGAATTAACTCATTAATTCATTTACTCATTCAGAAACTTACTCACCTACATACTCACTCACTCAGAACGAATTCATTCACTCAGAACTTATTAATTCACTCTCTCATTTAATTACTTAGAACTTACTCATTCACTCACTAACTCTCATAAACACACTCACTCAAAAATTTCTCATTCACTCTCACTCACTCACTCACTCACTCAGAACTTATTAATTCACTCTCTCATTTAATTACTTAGAACTTACTCATTCACTCACTAACTCTCATAAACACACTCACTCAAAAATTTCTCATTCACTCTCACTCACTCACTCACTCACTCAGAACTTATTAATTCACTCTCTCATTTAATTACTTAGAACTTACTCATTCACTCACTAACTCTCATAAACACACTCACTCAAAAATTTCTCATTCACTCTCACTCACTCACTCACTCAGAACTTATTAATTCACTCTCTCATTTAATTACTTAGAACTTACTCATTCACTCACTAACTCTCATAAACACACACTCAAAAGAAAAAAAAAATTTCTCATTCACTCTCACTCACTCACTCACTCACTCACTCACTCACTCACTCAGAACTTATTAATTCACTTTCTTACTCAATTATAGAACTTTCTCAAAATAACTTACCAACTCTCAGAAACTCACTCACCTGCTCAGGAACTTACTTACTAGTTTCTCACTCACTTATAGGCTTACTCGCTCACCCACTCATAAAATCACTTTCTCACTCACCTATTCACTTTTTCACAAACGTAATCATTCACTCACAAACTTACTCACTCACTCACTAATACACTCACACAACCTACCGATGACCCAATCTGCATATTTTAAAATATATGCATACGATGTTCAATGTACTATCCCATGAGCCCCTGGGACAAAAAGACTGTCCAACTGCTTAAAATAGAAAAAAGTTCCTTGTAATTGCTCCATTTAGTTAATTACACTCGTTTAACATCAGCTAAGTGAAATATTATCAAACTACAAATTTTGCTCCGCTCATAGTAGTTGTACACTAGTTCGTTGAATTTTATTCATACTACCTGTAAACATACTGTATAGAACCAACATTTTAACAGTGATAAAAAGTCGTCTACCAAATTCCATAAATGTAAATGTAGAATACAATCGGAGCAGAAACAAGAACAGAAAACAGATCGAGTTTGTTGCTGGTTGCAGTTGGTACTTAATCCATCAGCAAGCGAGTTTAGTATTATTATCATAAGCACGGTTGCACCTGAGACCACCAAAGGCTCAGTGGCAGGAGGGCGGAGACTAAGTGATTGGCCTTCTCCTGAGACGTTACACCACCTACCGCTTTCTCCAAATCCGACTTCCACTTCCTCCCCCGCCTCGTTCTCCCTCTACCCAGGAGCTGTGAGACATATGGCAAGAGAAACACTGCAGATTAGCACAAGTGAAGTGTGATGAAAGGCATTTGTTTTGCTTAACCAATTGCTCTGTTGCTAGCACTGAGGTCAGAGTCAGTGACTAACATCATATTCAATATGGATTTGGAATTCCTTTAAGGACGTAGATGAGGAAGTGAACCATTAGAAGAACAGTCAGGACCAAGTGTTTGGTTCTTCTAGTTTTATTCTCGAAAGCTGTTGATTATGGTTGGTGTGATATTTGATTGGCCCCCGACCCCTGGAGAAGCTAATAAGTGGCCACATGATGCAACCAGTTCAGAAGCTCTATGTTTGGGAACGGCTTTGTTATTAGGAAAATGTTTGTTATCACTGCCCTCTAGGGGAACCACATAATAGGATTACATTTTATTAGAGCCTTTGAGCTTCTCATAGCTTTCCCTGATATTTTCTCCTTGTTTTTGATTGTAGTGTCACCACGTCTTGTGCTGCAGGGGATTACGGGGCATATTGGAAAGTATTGGCATTTGAATATCCCTATTTTAAGTTAAGTGTGTGTTTGATTGACAGTGGGGAAGCCAAACACTAAAATGTGGACATTCTGGTTTAGGTTCTCAACACAGACACCACAGCACCATCATTTGCTTGTGCAGTCTTTTGCCGTATTTCTAGACTGGACTATTGCACCTTACCCCTGTTAGCTTTGCCTTTGAATGCAAAATGTCCTCTACAGATGATCCAGCAACTTGTGGTCAACTTTTAAAAGTTCCTCCAAACCATCCAGTTGCAGGACAAGGTTTTGGGTTAAAACCCTCTGAATCCACACTTCCCTCATCACCAGGCCACCCTTATTGTTTTTTTTAGCGGAGAGCTCTGCAAAAATACAAGGATATTTTTTGGTACATTAGTCTTTTCAAGCCACCTTAAACACGTCTAGAGAAAACACACATTTACTAAAACTACTAAATTTAAAAAACAAGGTCACTAAAAGTAAACAATAGGGAAAATTGTTTTTTAATAAAAAATTACAGTAGGTAGAAATTAACTTGCAAAAATAGCACAAAAGTGGCAGGCATTTAATTCTCACTGATAAGAAAGCATGAGTCTGGACATGTGATGTATTTATCCAATCACAGTTGTTTAAAGGAGCAAATATGCAAATGAACTTTTTTTGTCATTATGTCATTATGTAGATCATTATTAACTTATATTATGTATGATATTATGTATAATCATCATTAACGTATTACATTTGTTTTAGGATTAGGATTAAATGCTGTTATAGGGAACTAATTACCAACGGGGTGTTAGAACTTAATCCACACCTTCTGATCAATTCGATTTGTTTGACTTTTTTTGGGTTCCAATTTTTATTTTCTTAGCAAACTGGATTACAACAATTATCAATAGACATAAGCCAAAATCAACCATGTGACGTGTTGTTTACAGATGTTTAAATACTTTGTAGTTAAAAATAATATTCCAGCATCTGCATTTTTTGATTTCCACACCGACCTCGGTTCTGTTTTCACTCTTACTATAAAAAAAAGCATAAATTCCGCTTTATTACTTAACTATCTCCGAGCCTGTTTTTGTTTTTGAGAATAATAACATGATGGAGCATTCTCTGTAATTTACCGTAATGACACTGGTGGGATTTGTTTCCATCGAGTAAGCTGAGGTCAATTATGAAGCGCTTACAGTGATTTGATGATTTTGCCTTCTGGGCTTTATGAAGGGTGTGGTAGCTAGGAGACGCTGGGTTGGCCCACTTTTCAGAGATTATATCATGGTAGCAAGTGGTTTAACCCTTTCAACGCCAGAATCTTGGTGCATTCCTAACTCTAGCTCTAAATCAAACTGTAGATTTCCTATAGGTTTCACAGTTAATCGTTTAAAGTACTGACTGGCTATGAAATTACTGAAATAATTAAATACTTACTTACAGGTTCAGTCATAAATCTGGAACAGCTTCCCAGTCAGTGTTTATGGTTTTTTTTCTTAGATAAAGAAGCAGATCTGGAGGGTTTATGGGCATTGAGTGTTTTGGTAAACTGAGATGTCTGGACTCTCATCTGTCCACATTCTTTGGACATTTGATGGCTGGAAATAACTTAGAAACTTTGCTGATTTGTAAGTTGTTTGAAATCTCCTGTTCACGATTCTGTTTGAAGTAGACGTGTCTATACAGAACATAATCTATAAACACACACTTTGGTGCCACCCAGATGAGGATGGGCTTCACCTTAAGTCTATTTTCTCTCATGGTTTCTTTCTCATATCTTTCTAATTTCTAATAGGGGAAGTGGTAGCTCATAGTTAAGGTGTTGGACTACCAACCCTAGGATTGTGGGTTATTTAAATATTTACTTCTGATGTGACCATTTTTTTTGTATACTTCGCCTCCAATCAGTCCATTTGGAAACATCGCTTTTATTACTCCTATCCTGACTTCCTGATTCGTTGTAGGATTAAAAATAATCTTTTATTGTTTGTCTTCTATATTTACAGCATTTTGGCAGATGTTCATATCCAGAGCGACTTACCTTTATCTTATTTATACAACAGAGCAATTAGGGGTTAAGAGCCTTGCTCAGGGGCCCAACGGTGGTAGCTTGGTTGAGCTGGGAATTAAACCCACAATCTTTGGGTTGGTAGTCCAACACTATGAGCCACCACTTCCTACTTTTATATCTGTAAATATGCTGCTACCGCCTGGAGACCTACCGTACCTGGAGTAAGCGGCTGTTCCTCTGTTAGGCCCTTTAGATTCTCCAATCAGCTCATTTTAGTAGTTCCTGGATCTAGATTAAAAGAATCATGTCTATTTTAGGTGTATTTCCATCCCGTCTCACACCATGGACTCAGAACTGACCAAGTGGTTACTTGTTGTATATATGAAATTAAAAAAGAGTGACAAACTCTCTAAAGACAAACCTCAACTAACACAAACAGCACATGAACTTGTAAAAATGTCTTTTAAATGTAATCAGTCTGGCTCGCATTAGAAGCCTGGAATAACACCACAGGCTTGAGCTAAAAAACAAACCAAAAAAAAAAGTTATTCTGTCCCATAATGCAACCTTCCACCAGCATCTGCATAATTTCACTTACCTTTGAAAGCTCCGCATTGCCGCTCAGGGCGAGCCACATCTGCAAGCCATCGGCCTCATTCGTCCACCAAAACATTAATCAGACCAAGAGTTCTCGCGCAGCTGTGCGGCACCACCAGTCCAAGGAAAACAGGCTTTCGTTGTCTCGGAATTAAAGATACACAAAGTTGAACTACGCTCTGGTAAAAAAAAAAAAAAAAAAAATGCTGCTCAAGATCTAAACACACATACCCTTTCTTTTTTAGTAATCTAATCAGTGATGGAAAGGGGGAAATATAATTCTGGCTTGGAGGCTTTTGAGCTTCCAGGAATTTGGTTTAGGCTTAAATGGTAAAAGCTTAAATGGTTAGTTCCCAAATAAATAAACTAGAACAAATAAGTCATCATGATCCAAAGCTTGGAGATCTACAGCTTATTTCTTCTTTACTGTTTTTTATGTATTCAGGAAAGCATTAAAGAAAATACTCCCATCTTGTTGGAAAGTGTCCAGCGGTTCAAAATCACCGACATGGGAGAAAACTTTGAATAGAAGCAGAAGCAGAAAATTCTGTCTCTGCTTCAGCTTCTTCATTATTCCAGTGATTGGACATGCTTCTTTTGAATTCAGCTATGTGGAGTGTCTTTTATACACATTTCTGTTACATCAAATATTACAACGGTTCCATTATTAACGCCAACCCGTGATCCGAATTACAGTCGGCACAGATGTCAGAGCTGCTGTAACAGAAAATAAATCAAATCTCTGGAATCAGCCAATCAGCATCGAGTATCTGAAAGCACTGGTTTTAAAAAATGTATACCTGAAAAACAGGTGCAAAAGTAACCAATGAAAACTGGCCTTTCTTAAAAATTATATGTTTTTTTATATTTTTATTTTAAAATCAATTTTACAGGTTCAGTCATGAATTTGGAACAGCTTTCCCGTCAGTGTTCTGGACTCAGATAAAGTCTCAGTGTTTAAGTCCACGTCAAAAACAGATTTGTTTAGTTGAGTCTTTTCTAAGTAGTTTTTTTTCTCAGATAAAGATGTCTGGACTCTCATCTGTCCACATTCTTTGGACATTTGATGGCTGGAATTAACTTAGAAACTTTGCTGATTTGTAAGTTGTTTGAAATCTCCTGTTCACGATTCTGTTTGAAGTAGACGTGTCTATACAGAACATAATCTATAAACACACACTTTAGCCACCCAGATGAGGATGGGCTTCACCTTAAGTCTGTTTTCTCTCATGGTTTCTTTCTCATATCTTTCTAATAGGGAAAGTGGTGGCTCATAGTCAAGGTGTTGGACCACCAACCCAAAGATTTTGGGTTTGACTTCCAGCTCCACCAAGCTATCACTGTTGCGACCCTGAGCAAGGCCCTTAACCCCCTAAATTGTACAAATGACATAAATGTAAGTGTCTGTCAAATGCTGTAAATGTAAATATCATCAAATAATATATATATATATACAAAGGCTTAAAAGTGAGTACACCCTTCCAATTTTAGTATATCTTTTCAAAGAACAATACCATAGAAATGAAAAGTAGATGTGTAGATTGTATAACATTAAAGATATACCGTCCTCTGAAAATAACATACGGCCATATATATATATATTAATGTGTATTTCTAATAAAGTCGCTGGTCATGGGGATCTGTTGAAGAAAGGATCCTAGAAGAAAATGTTTTTCTTAAAATTTTTATCCAGTATAATAGAATCAAAATTTTATCATGTATAAATATATACCATATACTATATTTAAAAAACACTAACATACTGATATACACTAATATACAGACTTGGTAATATTTCTGACGTCTCTGGTCCTTTATAAAGCCGATTTTCAGAAGTTGTCCCGGATGACCGAGCGAATGTCATATTCATAAAAATGTGATGAAAATAAATAGGCTAATTGTGGACTGTAATAAAGCCTACACACCTGTTTTCCGACCGGCGAGAAATGGAAAATCATGGACATTACGCTGTGTGTGTCCCTGCAGGACATTCACCATACGCACACTGCAGTGTTACTAACGGTAGCACATTATTAAACTCGCTTACACTCTGTTTCTAAGATTATGAGCGTCCTGATGGGGAGCAAACAAAACCCACTGCTGCATTCCTTCTCTGGAAGATCTGAAAGTTCTCTTTTTAGATCTCTGTTTCTCTTTTTTCCTCTTAATATGTTATCAGCGCCTACAAAACCTTTATAAGTGTTATTACGTTTCCAGAATTTGGATGATGTCCTTATCCACTTACAATTATCTCTTTTATACAACTGAGCAATTGGGGGTTAAGGGCCTTGCTCAGGGGCCCAACAGTGGTAACTTGTTTGTGCTGAGAATCGAACCCCAACCTTGCAATTAGCAGTCCAACACCTTAACTACTGAGCTACCACTTATCCCAGTTAATGCTAATGTTAAAAAAAGGAATGCACATGTATCTGAGACAGATGTGGACAATGAAGCAGCGCTGCCATTTAGCAGCATCAGATATTACTTATAAAATTTTTTACATGAGATTTTATGTGATGTTGCACTGCATTATTTTATGTAATTTTTTTGTTTATTAAATAGGTTTTTAGAATTTTTTTTTAACACCCATGAAGTTGCATAAACTAATGTTAATTTTTAAAATGATGCTGTTGTAGTCTGTTATAAATTCATCTGATATGAAGTCAGATTTAATATATAATATATATATATATATATATATATATATATATATAGTTATAATTTTTTTCTATAATTATTATTTTAATACTACTATCCTCCCCTGTTTATCCACTGCTGATGACCTGGAGCAGGTGTGTTTCGTCAGTTAAAAGCCGGAAGATACCATCTAAGATAAGGGTGGAGAAAAAAAAGGAAATTAGTTTCTCCCAGCTTCTGATTGCATAAACACACCTGATTCAGTTGATCAGTAGTGGGTAGGACAGGAACACGGGTTGCCAGCCCTAACACCCAGATTCGGGGTGATTTTTTTTTTAGGTTGTCTCAAGGCTTCTTTCTCTTTTGTAACCGTCCTCCCTGCCTTGCTCATAAGCTCATATTTCTTTTTAGGGATGAATTTAAATTTAAAATATTGGTAGAATATGTATTCGAGATATTATAGTATATATTCCTGTAATGCTCCTTTGTCACAATGTCCACTGCTTTTAGATTGTTTGGGGAATTCATATTAATGTCCAGCAGGGGGCAAAATCAAACGAGAGAAATAAACACACCAAATTAGAGAAAGGGGAACAGGGTTGAACCAGAGGTTTCCGAACAGTTTAGGTCAGGGGTGTCCAAACTCAGTCCTGGAGGTCGTGTCCTGCAAATTTTAGCGCCTCAACACACATACCTGTAAGTTTCAAGTATACCCAGCAACACCTTCATTAGTTGGTTTAGGTGGGTTTGATTAGGGTTGGAGCTAAATTCTGAAGGCCACCGAGCCTCCAGGACACCCCTATTTTAGGTGAAACTGTAAAATATCTTGACTAAACTTCGGAAATGTCACATTTAATTACTGTATGAATTAAACATCTTATAATGTAAGTAAAATATGTGATTCGGGGAAAAAAAGAAGCATTCCTTACACTGACTCTCTAATTTACAGGAAAAAACAGGTGGTCTGAAACGTCCTAAACCGAGCAAAGGAGAATTTGAATTACAAAACATCCCTGTTTATGCAATCAGACTGTAGAAAATGTTTAGTGACTTCCTGCTCAGCAATATTACACACCGACATGTTTAGTCTCTGTTTAAACTTTCACTGTCGCAGCTCTTGATTTTTGTATAACTTAGTATAAAAGTAATTCTGCCAACGACCGCCAAAAACTGAGCTTTCAGTGTAAAAAGGTTGACAGAAAATTTGGTTAATGTTATTACTCTAACGTTATAAGAACTATAAGGGAACTGATGTTAATTAAAATAGGTCTTGTCTTAGGGTGACCTGAGTATAACCACTAAATCTGCACTCTAAATTTCATCTGTTTTACCTAAATTGTTGCGAATGTATTGTTCATATTTGCATTGATTGTGTATATCAGTAATATAGACTGAATTTCTGTAGCACTTATTCTTTTCTTATACACAGGGTTACAGCCTAGAGTCTGTCCCAAGGTGGACTTTAGAAACAAAGTGGAGGGAAAAGTACACCACACACACGCACGCACACACTCACAAACACACATACACATTATGGACAATTGACAAAAGCCAATTAGCATAGGACTGGGGAGAATTATTATATTATATTATATTATATTATATTATATATTATTCATTTATTTATCTTCTATACCTACTTATTCTTTAATTCAGGGTCACAGGGATCTGTTGAAGCCTAAAAGGGTAAATAAGCAGGAGGGGGAACACCCCGGACAGGTCACCAGTCCATCACAGGGCCACACAAACACTCACACTCACTGATATGGGGAATTCAGAATCACCAATCAATCTAACATACATGTTTTTGGACTGTGGGAGGAAACCGGAGAACCCGGAGTAAACCCACGCAAGCACAGGGAGAACATGCAAACGCCACACAGAAAGGATCCTGCAGGGGAATCGAACCCGGGACCTTCTGCTGTGAATTATATTATATTGATATTGTCACATAAAAAATTTAAAAATAACTGCTGAACATTTTTCTTTGTTAAAAGCAAGATTTGGGCTGTTTTTAATAATAGCACTATTAATCAATTGATGTTCATACTAATTATTGCCATATTTCTATATTCCTATATTTTAATTTATTCCATAACACAGGCAATCCAAAAAAACCTACATGGTTCTATAAACGTCCTTTCCTTAAACATTTTGGTTCCCATAAAACCTTTTTATAGATTATTAACATTGACCAGCAGGGGGCAAAAGCGAAGAGAAAGAGAACGACGGAGAGAGAGAGAGAGAAAGAGAGATGTAGAGGTTGAAAGTGGATGTAGTGAAACAGATCTGATGGACCGATAGTGAGATAATGAACTTCATTCCATCCTGTCATTCTCTATTTATGTCCAAGAAAAAAAAGTACCATTTCATTTTTTAATTATTTCAACAGATGAAATAAAAGTCTCTCTCTTTCTCTCTCTCTCGCTCTTTCTCTTTCCGTGCGCACTCTTAAAAGCTTTTTTGGTCCTCAAACAGTGTTTTTAACTGATTTGAGGTTTTTAACCGAGCTACATATTTTTTTTATTCCTTTAATCAGAAAGTCTGACTAGGACTATAATTATAATCATCTGCCACACGGTTTTCTTTCTGGCCCTGAAACTATCCATCCATTCTGCAGTTAATCGCCTGCGGCAACGCGGCATCCAAACTAATCATGGCGATTAAAATCGGCTTTGCTGCGGGAAAGGAGGAGGAGAAGGTGGAGGAAGAAGAAGGAGAAGAAGGAGAGGAGGAGGGCAAACACGGGCAAGTCGTAGGCACACAGGCACGCAGGGGAAAATCCAGCAGTGTCATTAAACCATTTAGCGTTTAAATATACAAAAGAAGGAGAAAAAAAGTCTGTTCTGCGTCCAGCTTGGGCTGATCGGTCGCCAGGAGCCTTTTTTTTCTCTGTGGTATTTTTTCAGGCCAGGCTGAAAGACATGAGCTAATTGTACCCTGAACTCCTTTTTTTTGCCTGGAGGGGTTTCGGAGCCCCGGAGCGACTCTCCCACTGTAATAGTGCTCCGTGTTTCTCCGCCACGCTGCTGCATTTCTCACCGGCGCGGCGCGGGCAGTGGAGACATCAGGGCGCGGGGCTGAAATCGAGCAAAACGGAGAAAAGACACGGGTGCAAGAAAGAGAAACTTTTTCCTCCCCATGTTTCAGGTAAGGGGGGTATTTGTTTGCTTTCGCTCATACGCGACTGAAGCTGGAAGGCGCGGTCGCTTTTACGCATGTGCCGTACTCCTAACGCCACAAAAAACATCATTTAACCACTTCCTGTTTCACTAAAAACGGATTTTGACTTGTTTAGGACGGGAAAATGACAACAATTTAGAAAAAAAAATCACGCTCGCACCCGTGCGCTCGCATCGTTTCCACGGCGTTTATGTTTTTTTTTAACAGCGCGCCTTACTTGATCCCGGGTTAAATAATACCCGAACAGGAACAATTTCGGTTCCTATAATCACCATAGATGGCGTGTGTACTTTAATACACGTTTTAAGTCACTTTGGAGCATTGTGCCAGTCTGCACACCGCCTCCGGTTCTCTCCGGACGCGTAAAAGGCGGCATTGTGGAGCTGTGGAGCCCGCGGGGGCGCGCGCACTTATTTTCCGCCGCAGTTCCTCTACGCAATCCCTGCTTTTGTGCAAGTAGAAACAACGCTTTTCTCTTCCAGTTCTTAAACATATCAGAGTGCACACTTACAACACCGTTCAAATATCAATGTGCGCTTGCTCCGTGTGTGTGTGTGTATGTGTGTGTGTGTGTGTGTGTTTCTGTAATTTATATAAAGCATCAGTGATGAGAATAAAAAGAAATATTGTTACGCAAACTTGTGAAAGAACTTTTACCACTCCGCACCTCCCTGTTTTTGTTTTGTACACCTTTTATAAATCAATAATTTCTCTAGATCCTTTATCAGATTTGTCTCACTTTCTCCAGATGTGCCCCCAGGGCAACCTTATTGAAATACATATGCTTCACATGTGTCTCACGTCTCAAAATTTCACCTAAATTACAGGACGCTTTCTTATGAATGTCTGCATTGTTTCTACTCGAGTTCTTTCAGGGAAATCGGTGTCCTTTTCTAAACCCTTTCATTTTATGGTTAAAGATCCTGGAACATTTTTTTTTGTTGTTGTTGTAATTGTTCTCCAGATTTCTATTGACTCTGAAATCAAAGGTTTTGGAGAATCTTTAATAGGCTTTCCAGATTGTCTTCCTAGCAGAGCTTGTAAAAGTACCTTCAGGAACCTTTGGACATAAATAGTCGTTTTATAGCACACAATTTGTTAGCAGAAGCCTGTAGAATTTGGATTTCCTCATTTTCAGCCGACACACGGAACACTGAACTGATTTTACTTGTTGGATTTTTATTGAACATTGAGTGTCTTTATTTAAAACCAGTTATGTGTCAGCAAAAGCTTGTGGTTAGATCTTTAATGGGTTTTACAGACTGTCTCACTGGTGGAACCTTTAAAAGGAACACATTAATGTTCTTAGATATATTTAAAAGGGCACCATTTTTTCTCAGAACCCCAGCAGAACCATGATCTTTACCTTTTATGAATTATTTATTGTTTTGCTAATGTTCCAGGAAGGTAGTTTTAAGGTTATTTTCCCATTTATATTTCAGGCTGTGTTCTGGAGATCTTCTATAGATGTTCTCCAAATTTTTAATTTCATTTTATAGATTAGTGATTTTGCTGGAAGATCTTCCCAGAAGTAACTGAAACATATATGCTGTAAAAGTATTTATTTTTAGTGAAAAAAAAACATTAAAAAAACATTTTTAGCACAAACAGTAGCACTGCAGTTCCCACTGGGTTCCTTTTTAAAAATTACCTGTTTAGCATCCATTATGCATTAGAAATGATGTGGAAAAATTTTGTATCCTTTCTCCCAAATTTTTTAGGTTCCTGGAAGATTGTTGATGGTTGTTTCAGATTGTCTCCATAGCAGAAACCATATTAGTACCAGCAGAAACCTTATTACTGGCAAATTATAGTTAATTTAGTCCAATTTATGCTTCAGTAAAAACCCTGAATGATTTTTTTGTAGCTGTACTGCAGAGCATACCAAAAAATTATGATTTCTAGAAGACCTGCGTTTCCAATTTGCCTGCCAGTACTGGTTGTCCATTAGAAACTAGCGGAAGCTCTTCCTGACACATGTTAGTCTTTTAAGCTTTTGTGGAGCCTGTATTTCCATCCCTTTGCTTGAACCATGAGAAATCATTTGACCTTCTAGCTTCCCTTTCCCTTTTCACCAGTTATTATTCTTTAAGGTCAAAGTCTATACATTAGCATTATGTAAAATGAACCCTATTTACTGTTTCTCATCACTGCCTCGAAGCATTTTAATGTTATTAAATCCTGTCATATGACTCCCAGCCCATAATGGTATTTAATTCCACTCTTCCCCTCAGGCCACAGAGTCAGTCGTAACCTACAGACATACAGTCTTCTGACTGATTAGATTTGGGTGCTGCCAGACTGGAAGTAGCTTTACTGCCAATGTGCTGAGTAAAAATCTTGGTGTCCTGTAGGTGTGATTTGCATTACACATCACGTGTTTACTTAGCCTATAGTGCTAATGTGTTGGTAGGTGGTGCAATAGAGGGCATTGTTATCACCCCAGCTTGATACACGGATCCCAGGCCTGCCCCCTGAGCAACACATTTTACATTTGGGATGGTTGTTTCTTTAATGGTATAGAGTATAATAATAGTATAGGTAATAGTCAGGCATGAAATGGGGTTTTTTTTCTTCCATCCTTTTAGAGATAAAAGTCCAAATGACACTTATTAATGCCAAATGACACATTTTATTTAGTTTACTAAGAAAACAAGCTAAACCATTAATAATACTATTGGTATTAACACAAGTAGTAGTAACAGTGGTGGGTGGTTGCATTTGGTACCTGGGCCTTTAGTGTGGACTTACCCGACTAATACACCTCCTAATACCACCACTATCACATTGCAATTATAGAAACAATCAGTACAAAACCAACACAATAGAACACGGTGTGGAATTACAGAGAGAGAGACATTTCATGTATTGAGGGTAAAAATTATTTTTTTATTAAAGCAAGAAACCCCATAAAGACTCCAAACCTCTACACTACCACCACACCTGTACAACATACATCATCTGGAGCAGCTCAGAAGCAACTATCCTGGGCTGACAAGCTAGTTAGCTTCGGGGTTAACCGAACTCTCCTCATGATGTCTAACTTTCCCGGAAAAATCCGCCTTAAAAGCATATTTTAAAGTCTGAGACCAAGTTCCTCTTCCGTCAGCCATTGTGGGCGTAGAAAATTCTAATTCAACTGTAAGGACGTGTTTTGCTAGTCTGTGCTAGACTGAAAGTATTTACTTTTACCAACTAATCAGAGGACAGAAAAATGCTGATGTCAGCTAGTGAGCTAGTGAGCTCTTTAATAATATTAATCTGCCACTGCTACTATAGTTTAAGTTCCATGGGCAGCGCTACTGATTCTGAAGGCAGATTAGTTTAACATGGCAACACATAGAAACTGAAATCTGATTGGACAAAAAATCTAACATACACTAACATACTATAAGCAGTGCAGCAAGAGAAACACTACAAAATGAAGAGAATAAACTTTTGGGAATAAATTAATACAATTTAATGGAACAAATTGTAGAATTTAGGTTGTGAATGTAGGTCAGAGATTCCGATAGTGTTAAGAACAGCAGATAAGGACTTACTGACCCGGACTGACTGCACACCACTGACTAGCTGTAATGTAAAAGTTTTTTGGTGTGCTAATCTTCCATGGGGCCCAAAATTGCTAGTGTTGCCGCAGCAGTAGTAGATGTGTTCATTTTAGTGGTATTAAATATAGTACAAGTACATTTACATTACTGGCTTTATACAAAGTGTTCTCATGTTTATACTTAACTGTGCAGTTGAGGGTTAAGGGTCTTGTTTAGGGGCCCAGTAGTGGCCGTTTATTGGTCCCGGGAACACCTTAATCACTGAGTGTTTAGCTGCAGTGGCAGTTTTAGTAAGAGTTTTTTTTAGCAGAAATAGTAGTAGTTAAAGTAGGAGTTTCATTAGTATTAATAGTATAAACAGCAGTAGAAGCAGTAATACGTGTTGTAGTGGTAGTAGTTCCTGTAAGAGTGGTAGAAGCAGCAATAGTAGTAGTAATATTAAAAGGCGCAGTTCCAGTAGTGGCAGTAGTAGAATAATTAGTAGTAGTAGATCAATTTTGTTATGTAAAATACCATGTCAGGTTTATTACACTGAACCTACATAGTTACTGTTTAAGTTAGTGTTCTACATCTTATGTACTAGACATAATAACATGTTTGTACTGAAAAACTCGAATGCACAGAAAAATAAAAAAAGAGATAAAATGTAAGTCGCTCTAAATAAGGACATCAACCACATACCAGAATGTAAATGTCATAATCATATTAAATGTTATAATAAATCCACGTTGCTGTTAATTGTAATGTGACAGACGGATGGACAGATAGATAGACAGACAGATAGATAGATAGATAGATAGATAGATAGATAGATAGATAGATAGATAGATAGATAGGGAAGTGGAAGTGCAGATGGATGGATGGATGGATGGATGGATGGTTGGATGGATATTTTGATAGATTGATATACAATAGATGGATGGTTGGATGGATGGATGGATGGATGGATGGTTGGATGGACGGATGGATAGAATACATCTTTTCCTTAGACATAAAAATAAGAGATAAATGAAGGCAGCTAAAAGCATCAGGCTTCCCTTTTTTTCTTTTTCTCATCTGTTTGTGTTTGTTGTTAATACAATAATTTTGTTCAGCGCTGCTGGTTAATCTTTATTTCTGTCAGACATCCTTATGCTTCCTGCATGTTCATATACAGTCCGGTAGTATACATTACCTCGTCCTGTGTCCTCATCACTCTGGGCTGTATTAGCGATTTTGCAGAAATGACTCACATTGAGATTTTTCTTCAATGAACTTTGATTTTTTTTTTTTTAATCTTCACTTTTACTCAGAAATGATTTTCAGAAAGAATTTGAAGAAGTAAAATTTTTCACAGGTGATTTATGAAAGTTTTGCTATAAAAAGTAAATCAAAATCACACTAATCACACACTAATTTACACCAGAGATACTAATTTATACTGAGGAAATCAATTCAAAATGGTAAAAAAATATTATTTCAAAAAGTGTTAATTAATTATAAATATATTTTGAGTACATGTACATATGTATAATATGCAGCGAATACTTTTCCTACTTTTATTGCGACTATTTTATTTTATGTCACAGTGTGCATCTGTGTGTGTTTAAAATAAAATCTATTTATTATTATTGTACATTATAATGTAGATATAAAATACATGAATATATTATAAAAATGCTTATTAAACTGGATTACTGTATATACTGTACAATAGGGCTGTGTATTGGCAAGGGGCCTCACCATACGATACATATCACAATGCAGTGGGTCATGGGTCAATACATTGCAATGCAATATATATTTTAATACGTTAAAAAAAACCCAATAAAATGTAAAAATACAATAAATAAAAAGCCGGAAGGAGCAAGGGGGAGGAGGAAGTCGTTTTAACTGAGTAATTCGACGTTAAATATGTATCGATACTCAAGGTTAATATATCAATACGTTATCGTAAAAAAAATATTGCGATCGTTGTATGCATCGATATTTTCACACAGCCCTGCCGTACAACTAGTGTTCTAGCCAACAAGCATGTTTATCAATTAAAAACAGATTCTATTGACTCTTTATATGTAAGAGATATTAATTATTATGTTGTGCTACCTACTATAATCCTACATAGCCACTGTATGCTAACTACCAGCTACTATAAGTTATTAATATTATTCATAAGTTACTATTAATTTATTTAAAAATCCACCCGAGCAGTTAAGGGTCTTGCTCAGGGGCCCGGCAGTGGCAGCTTGTTTTTTTTTGATCAGCAGTCCAATACTGTAAACACTGAGCTGCCACTTCCCACAATTCTTTGTGTTCTTCAGGTTTACACAGTTTAGTTACTATGACTTGCCATGAAGTGTGAATGTGACATCGTACTTAATTGTCCCTGTCCCAGTCCTATCAAAGGTGTATTCGGGATGCATGCAGAGTGTCCCCCAGGACAGGCTCGTGATACTCGATAAAATGTAGTAAAGATGAACAAATAAATATTTAATCAGAAACTTTGATCAAAGGTTTCCAGATGTGTGAAAGCTTTTGTTCCCTGACAGTTTTCCCCACTTCAGTCTGTCTACACACTCTCTCTCTCTCTCTCTCTCTCTCAATCTCTTTTTTTCCTCTCTCACTCTTTTTCCTTCTATCTCTTTCTTTCTCTCTCTCACAAACACACACACACAGCATCTGTACAGGATGTAAGTGAAATAGTGAAGAAAAACATTATCTGGGTAGTGAGTGTGATCCCATTCGTTGTTCCTGCAGCTTAACTCAGGTCTATGTTTTGAAGAGCAGCAGCGTGTCCCCCCTGAGGCATCCCTGCTAAACAGTCCTGATCTCTCTCTCTCTCTCTCTCTCTCTCTTTCACACACACACACACACACACACACAAACACTGCATTTTTTTGAACGACGCATGGCTTCTGATAAACCCCTCTCTCTCTCTCTCTCTCTCTCTCTCTCTCTCTCTTTCACACACACCACACACACACACAAACACTGCATTTTTTTGAACGACGCATGGCTTC
This sequence comes from Bagarius yarrelli, assembly GCA_005784505.1. Lineage (NCBI taxonomy): Eukaryota > Metazoa > Chordata > Actinopteri > Siluriformes > Sisoridae > Bagarius > Bagarius yarrelli. The sequence goes on from VCAZ01000091.1 coordinate 1,225,380, forward strand.
TGATAAACCCCTCTCTCTCTCTCTCTCTCTCTCTCTCTCTCTCTCTCTCTGTCTCTCTCTCTTATCAGCAGCAGCACAAACGCAATGCAAATGAAGGCTCTTACTCGCTAAAGGCTTACTCGGAGGCTTCATTGGTAGAGAGGGAGTAACGAAGGGGCAAAAATAACCACAATTTAAAAATATAGAAGTTCTGTGGGGGTTTTTTATTTTGTTGTTGTTTCTGTATTTACAAAAAGAGCAGCCACATTCTCATTTTCAGTCGCTTTTCATTGAGGATGACCTACGATGTGTTTTTATTCGTGTCACTAATGTAGCTGTGTTTAGAAGTGGGTCAGGGACACCGCACACACACACACACACACACACACACACACACAGGTCTTTTAAAGCATCTGCTCTGATTATTATTAAAGATCTCATGATAAAACTTTACAACAAAATAAAAAAAGATATTTTCTTTAAGATGATAAAATGTATGGAAGGAGTCTCCAGTTGTAAGTTTGCTGCTTCAAGAAAATCTCCAGTGCAGGTTTCTCGATTCTTTCTGGTTGCTTAGCAACATTTTATGTGTTGTTGTTTTTTTTTTTGTGTTGCTAAATTTCTAAAAGGAAAATAAAAATAGTTTAATCAAAAAATGAATGTTTATATGTTTAGCGCTGCTACAAATAAAAATAGATGAGATCTTCCACAACATTTACCGTAAACATAAAGGAATAAAACCAGCATCATGACATTTTTTATAAAATAAAATTTTCTAGTATTGGAACAATTGTTGTGGAATGAAAAAGAGGGCAGGAACTTAGTGGGTTTTATACATGGAAGGAATTTTCACATGGCAGTGGTGGGGCTTGAACCCAGGTCTTCCTGGTCTTCAGATCGACAACTCAACCCTTAACTATTCGAGCCACCACGGCCCCATTTTTACCGGGATGGTCTGGTGGACCCATCAAATTATTGATATTAATCAACAAATCCATATCAATTTATATAAATTAAAAATAATTCCTAAAAAAGTCTTCTTTAGCTCACTTATGAGCAGCATAGACATCATTCAGGGTTAATTTTTGCCTGTTACCCTGTAAGATCACATTTAAAAATGTTATGAGAAGTATGTTGTAGTCTATTAGTAGTTGGGTATTTAGGAGGGGCTATATATATATATAATCGATACCTGAAAAATCGATACCTGAAAAAATATCTCTCTATATATAAATATAAATAGATAGATAGATAGATAGATAGATAGATAGATAGATGTGTGGGTGATTAAAATGGCATTTAAAATGTGGGCTCATGTTTTACTTTTTACTTTTAAACTGTGTATAGGAAGCGACACTGCAATATTTGTCAGTGACTCTCTGGATTTGTTGCTCACCAATTCCTCCATCGTCGTCTTGTCAGTCATTACTAACAAATACTAGAGTGCAAACCCGAAAGGCCACCAATTTAAATTAACAAAGAAAAAGCTGGGAGTTTGTCAAAAACATAGACAGCGATAAAAACTACCAGATGAGGATTTTTAAGTGCTTCCATATTTACAGTTTATAAACCATTTACATATTTACATGTTAAAGTTTTTCCCTGTTATTTAAGTGGTATTCATTTCATCCGTGGAAAGATGTTAATTGAGAAAAGTTTATAATAATAATAATAGTAATGTTCGTCCACACAACTGTAAAATGTGACCTACAGTTTCATTTGCAGTAAAAATTAATCCAAGTTCATATTTCATTTACTAGATTTATCAAAACCCAAATAAAAGGAAATTTACGTTTATAAGTATTTATAGTTGTTTAATATATAAAACCCTTTTTGTTGATTTTCCAGATTAACTACCTATTTCAATATATTCTACAATTACGTGACTTTTGGTCATACAGCCCATCACTTTTAAAGCAGCTTTTTTAAAGATATTTTTTGCCTTTAATGATACGACAGAGGGATAAAATTGGGGAAATGGAGAAAGAGGTGAGACCGGAAAGGACCTGAGCGGGAATCGAACCCTGGTCGCCCGGAGCGCAACTTCTTGCGCATGTGTTTGCCTTAAAACAACTTTAAAGAGCATTAGAAATGAATATACTTGAGATGTCTCTAAGAGCAAGTCTGAGAAAACTGTAGTAAGGAAAAAACTAAATTAAATTGTTAAATGGTTCAATGTGGAAACCTTAATAAGAACCATCCTCATTTGGGTGACACCTGAGAGAGCAATTATGAATCATTATCAACAGTGTAAACACTGAGGAGTGTGATTGTAAACGATGCCCTTTCTCTCCGGTCGAATAATCTCGCTTTGAGTTGTGTAACCAGGATAAACCAGGATAAACCTATAAACCAGTGCAATCCTGTTGGAGGGGGAAACCAGAACTTTGCGAATTCAATTTCAACAATTTAAATTCATTACAAATTCTGGATGTTCAACAGAATTAAAGCTTCGTTCACGTTAGTAGATGACAGTCACGTCCTGTGGCGGAAATGGAAGGAAATTATGTTGCTTACCAGCTTATGGTGTTTTTGATGTGTGTAAACTTGCTAAAGTATCAGATGTAAACTGTAAGATGCTAAAAATAGATTAGGAAAACTGTGTTCATTTTAAATAACATTCCGCCCTTTTTACTGTTGATCTCCGATCTTTTCTGTTCTGTAAACAACATCTGTAACTAATTCTAATTCACTACTCAAACACATCTATCAGTGTTTCTTTAAACCCTCCACTATAGCTAAGTCAAATCCATTTTGGTTATCATTGCACCACCATCTGAAATTGTTTTTCTTTTGTTTTTTCGTCTGATAGGATAATCGCTCCAGTATGTCCAGGCCGATGATTACCAGGTCTCCAGCGTCTCCTCTCAGTAATCAGGGCATCCCGACGCCGGCACAGCTCACCAAGTCCAACGCTCCTGTGCACATCGATGTAGGCGGCCACATGTACACCAGCAGCCTCGCCACGCTTACCAAGTACCCCGAGTCCAGGTGATGCTCCAGAGTCATTTAATAGAGCCAGATCTGTAAACCACTGGGTTAAAATTTTGGGATAATATAATTGGATGGTTACGGGTTCGAGCCCCAGCAAGGCTAAGCTACCACTGTTTGGGCCAATGAGCAATCAATGAGACCCTCAACCTTGCCAAACCACCTTGCTTATTGCCCCAAACAGTGGTAATTTGGCATTGCTGGGTCTCGGACCCTCAACCATGCCAAGCTACTTTGCTTATTGGCCCAAACACTGGTAGCTTGGCATTGCTGGGGATCAGAACCTTAACCATGCCAAGCTACCCTGCTTATTGGCCAAAATAATGGTATCTTGGCATTGCTAAGGCTCGGACCCCCAACCATGACAAGCTAACTTTGTTATTGGCCCAAAGAGTGGTAGCCTAGCATTGCTGGGGCACAATAATAATGGGTTTTGAACACATGGATAGCAGTAGCTCACTGGTTAAAATGTTGGACTGCTGATGCTAAAGGTTGTAGGTTCCCAGAATTAAGTCCCAGAATTACCAAGTTGCAACTATTGGGCCCTTAAGTAAGGCTTCTAAACTATGACTGCCATAAAGAAATGTATGTTTTTCTAAATAAGGGGTGTCTACCAAATGTGAAATGATCTTCTATCCCATAATCAAGTGTTCTAACCCCCTTTTAACCTTATAACCACATACCAAGCCAACCAGTATAAAAGGAACGTAACAAATAAATAAAATCCTTTCTAAAAACGTGAGATGACCCGCGTATAAAATGCCTTTGCTCTCATTAACTCTCTGGTGCTGACGTCATTCCGCTGTAGCAGCGTGTCAAAACACATTTATCAGACGTCAACACCATTCGCTCACACATGCGGCCTGGACTCTCGCTGCTCAACATCATTCCTTTTACAGCATTGTTGCATCTCAACCAGCAACCAAACTGCTGTATATAATACAGAAATCTAAATTACTGTAACCGGCTAAGACTCGTAACTGCTATTAAAGCCATACGGTGGTATAGTAGTCTTTTGTAAATTGCTTCCACTACATCTGAAAGCATGAACTGGGGTTTTTTTGGTATGTCTGTTAGTTTTTGCTGGAAATCTTTTAGCCCACAGAAAATGTTTTTACACAAACCAAACAGGAGGTTGTGTGCAGTCGTAGCAGGCCACAGGATACGAGATCCATCTGGAGGCTGGAAGCCGGAGCACTCAGGCCAGACCGCAAGCCTAATGCGGAGGCCAAGGGGCCATTTCCTCAACCAGATGGCCCTTGTACCTCCTTCACGCTGAGGGTCTACCAGTTTATTCAGAATTTCTTGCTACAGCAAAATGTTGTTATAAATAGATATATCAGTGCATATGTATTAGAAATGCTGGCAGCAGAAACAAAATGTTTTGGTTTTATAGAAGTTAGATGGTTATCTGATCCAGGTATGTTCATTTAAAGAGGAGTATAGTAAAAAAGTTCTTAGAACAAATTCAGAGCTTGCAAATCCAGATTATTACCATGGATATGAAAGACTGTTTTTAGTAAATATTTGACAAAACGTTGTTACAGTTACATCATTTGGCAGACACCCTTTTCCAGAGCGACTTACATTTCACTTTCTTTTTTTTTACACATCTGAGCAATTGAGGGTTAAGGGCCTTGCTCAGGGGGTCAGAAGTGATGGCTTGGTGGAGCTGGGAATTGAAACTACAATCTTCAGGTTAGTAGCTCAACACCTTAACCATGAGCCACCACTTACCTACTGCAAACTGCTTGGATAGGTTCATCTCCAAGCATCACCAGGTGGCCACTGCTGAGCCCCTAAGCAAGGCCCTTAACCCTCAACTGCTCAGTTGGATAAATGGAAGATGCAAAATGCTGGAAATGTAAGTGGAGGACAATACTTTTATATAAGTGGTAGAGATTTAAAGTTGCCAGATTTGGGGTATATTAGGACAAGTCAGGGGTAACTTTTTAAAAGAAGAATCTTTTGTTATTTTATACATTTTAGCACCTTAAAAATGTATAAAATAGAAGTTAGGCTTAGACCACAGGCTCAGCCATGATGCAGTGGCGGGTCAGTGGTAAAGGTGTTGGACTGCTGATCAGAAGATCCTTTGTTCAATTCCCAGGACCACCAAACTGTCAGTGCGGGGTCTATGCGCAAGTCCATTAACCCTCACCTGTTTAGTTGGATAAAAAATAAGACAAATGAAAGTCATTGTGGACAGGGGCATCTGGAAAGGACCAGAAATGTAAACGTCCAGTGTCCCCGGAGCACAGGGAATTACTGGCCTTGCGAATGGGTCAACGAGTTGGAGCTTTGCTGTGCTGAGGTTTGTACCCTTAACCTTCTGATTAGGGCTTTAAACCTCAGCACAGCAAAGCTCCAACTCAGATCTTAAACCATCTATCTTGCTTATTAAGTGATTAAAGGTAGTGAAAGCAAACATGAAACTTAAAACTGTTAAAATAGCGGGTGGTGTTCAAGTCAAGGTCTGCATGAAACGATAAATGCATGACAAATTCACCATCAACGCAAACAATTGTGCAAAAATCTCTGGTGGTAAAAAAATTAAAATAAAAATCTGCAAACAACAACAGAAATTGCAATCACATATGCTGCAATCATCCAAGCTCATAATTCCTCTTTGAAATAATAAATCGCCAAACCTCAGTCCAAATATTAAATATATCAAATATAATATCAAATATATCAAATTTATCACTATATAAATAACTATATATCAAATTTTTTCGTATTGCAAATACGGTTCTTCTTCCTCATTTTCCAGCATTAGGTTATGTAGTTTACAGTAAGTAGTGTTCATTATGTAGTTATGAAGTTTAAATAGTGCCACCTGCAGGCCTGGAGCTCTTATACATACAGGCCAATATCATACTAGACACTAGTAAGGTGACTGTGTTGTGTTTATATTAGGCTTTTTGTTGTTGTCGTCTCTATAAACTGATTTTCAATTAATCAACCAAAAACAGGTCATCAACCTTAATTAGTCGGTGCTGAAAGAACTGTGTACCTTTTATTAATTCATATTAAAACAGCTTAATGCTAATCTTATCCCAGTACCACAGGGAGTGAAGATAGATACATAGATCAATCACATGGAAAACTGCAGATACATTTACACCACTTGATGAAACCTAGCGCCAGAAATGATTAATTAATTAATTATAATATTTCTGGGAGGAAACCGGCGAGCCTGGAGTATATCCATGCTACCAAGCATAGAAATGCGATGGTTGAACCAGGGGCCCTGGAACTATGAGGTGGCCACACCACCTACAACACCAACCAATAAAATATACAAAATACATACATAATACCTTGAATTGGGGCATTTTTTAATTGACCATCAACGACCATCTACTAAAAATAGGCTAGGATAAAATGCAAGCTTTGAGTCTGATACTCATTATTGCAAGCGTTTATTTCTTTTTAAGATTTCTTTCTATTTTCTTTTCTCTCGCTCTCTCTCTCTCTCTCTTTCTGTCTGTCTCTTCCTCTCGGCGCAGAATCGGCCGTCTTTTCGATGGCACAGAGCCCATTGTTCTGGACAGCCTGAAGCAGCACTACTTCATTGACAGAGACGGTCACATGTTCCGCTACATCCTCAACTTCCTCAGGACGTCCAAGCTCCTCATCCCTGACGACTTCAAAGTGAGTAAAAGAGAGAGAGATGGAGATGAAGAGAATGAGATCAATGAAGTGTCTTTATCATATATTATCTAAAGCTTTGCTTCCACTGGCTGAATGCAGCCATTACCAAGCATGATGCACAGATGGTGAACAATTTTTTTTGTGGACCGGAATTTGCTAAACAGATCGTAGTCTTTAAAACAATGTGCATGCGTCGATGGACAAGTGTTCTGTAATCAGACGTGCACATTACTGCCTTTGTTCTGGCTCTAAAACACATTTGCATTCTATTGGCCTGCTCTTGTGTGTCATTTTGCCCTTAATTACAAATTTGCCTTGAGAGAAAACAAATAATCCCATTATCTGATGGTCTGTCCATGGGGAACCTATGTCAGCTAAAATAAGCAAAGACTACAGAGCGACTCCAGTTCACAGAGAGGCTACATTTATACAGAGACTCACAGCTATTCGACTGTTGCTTAATCACCTCACTATGTCAACAAAGCATGTTGGACTTTCCATCTGTGAGTCACTATTGTTTGTCGCAAAATTGTGTGATTGTGCAGAAATTAGTTGAATTTGCCTTAAAATACGATTCTGGAAGAACCTCTCCATGTAGCAATATTTAGTGCGAACATATTCTCAAATATCAAGCCACGTGCGTAGAACGTCGCAGATATGACCTGGATTCGCATGCTAATTGAAAGTGCTCTCAACCACAACTGCATGTCCATCTGTGATTCAGTTTAAATTTGTCCTTGCAGGACTTCAGTCTGCTGTACGAGGAGGCGCGGTACTTCCAGCTGCAGCCTATGCTGGTAGAACTGGAACGCTGGCGTCACGAGCGGGAGCTCAACCGAATCTCGTGTCCGTGCGAGTGCGTGGTGGTGCGAGTGGCGCCTGACCTGGGGGAGCGCATCACGCTGAGCGGGGACAAGGCCCTCATCGAGGACATCTTCCCAGAGATCGGAGACGTCATGTGCAACTCGGTGAACGCCGGTTGGAACCATGATTCCACACACGTCATCCGATTTCCGCTAAACGGCTACTGCCATCTCAACTCTGTTCAGGTAAAGTCGAGGCTTAAATGGCTAACTAAAATTTTCCATCAGCTGTTTTTTTCAATCGGAATAGGATTTTGTAGCCTATCTTGCTAACTTTAGCTTGTAACTTAATCTGATTCTTCTTAGCCATAATATTATTTATATATCTATATATATATATATATATATATATATATATATATATATATATATATATATATATATATAGATGGTAGCTCTGGTTAAGGTGTTGGACTGCTAATTCGAAGATCAGGGTTTGATTCTCAGCACCACCCACGCTGCCACTTCTGGGCTCCTGAGCAAGGCCCTTAACCGCTAATTGCTCAGTTGGATTAAAGACAGAAATGCACGTCGCTCTGGATTGGAAAGGGGTTTATTAGCAACAATACATGCTAACAAGCACACTATGTCTTACATAATTTCTCTTGGTGTTTTTTTTTTCATGGAAAAAGTTAACCACAGAAAACAAAACTCTATTGAAATTTCTTGGTCACGTCCCTTATTTATTAATACGGCGACCACTGAAAAATAAACATACAAATTTAAAAACATGTAAAGAAGAAGTGAAGATGGCACAGTGGGTTTAAGTACGTGGGGTCGACAGTCCCAGAGGAACGGAGAGTGTAAAAAAGAGGTAAAGAAGCAGCTTGGAATGGGTGGAGAAAAGAATCAAAGAGAAGCTGCAGAAGACAGTAGTGAGAGCAGACATGTTCGGTTTAGAGACAGTGACACTGAGGTAGAGACAGGAGACAGAGTTGGTGGTAGCAGAGGCTCTCTTTGGGATTGATAAGATTGGACAGTATTAGAAACCAGTTTTGGGACAAAGTCAGAAAGGCCAGATTGAGATGTGTTGGACATGTGGACAGAAGACAGAGGGGAAATATCGGTAGGAGGATGTTGGAAATGGAGCTGCAGGCAAAAGGCAAAGAGAAAGAAAAAAGAGGAGGGATACGGATGTGATAAATAAGAAGATGAAGTTAGTGTGTGTGAAGGAAGAGGATGTAGAGGATTGGGCTCGGTGGAGGCAGATGATTGGCTGCGGCGACTCCTAAAGGAAACAGCCGCAAGTATAAAGAAATATTTATAGAATACTTCAAGAATATGAAAGAACAGACAAAAAAGGGTTTTTTTAATAAAATGATATTTTATTATATGATAAAAAATTGTATAATATAAATGTTCCTTTTTACCGGTTCGTTCAGGTTTGCTTGGCGTGTAACTGCATTTTGTATAATAAAGCCCTAGAGAGATGTTCTGGTAGGCTGGAGGACATGTTTCAAATTGGGGTTTGTTAAATAAAATAAAAAAAAAACGGTTGTGTGTCATTATTTTTGTGCTTTCTCACAGTATTAGCGTCAGTAGTTTTTTTTTTTTGTTCTGCATATTAAGTTTCCTAAAGTCGTCCAAAATGTCCTTTACCACCAAAATGTCAATTCATTCTATTTTTTTTTTCTATTTGAACTATTGCCTTGATCTGTGTTCAACAGAGCAATATGTGAAATTAAAAGTTTTTTAGAAGTACATACGACATGCATGCACATGTGCTCACACACACACACACTCACAGTGTACACACACAAATGCTGGCGGGTCATCCTCAGGCACAGCCCGTAATCCTGTTTGGTTATTGAAGTAAGCCTGCAGTGGATGCTGTATCTAGGCCTAATAGAGTCAGGGTGTGTGTGTGTGTGTGTGTGTGTGTGTTTGTATGTGGTGGATGCTGTATCTATGCCTAATGTAGCCAGGATGTGTGTGTGTGTGTGTGTGTGTGTCTGGAGGCTAATGCATAGGAGCGAGACCTTTTGTATGTTTGGCAGGGGGGGGTTGCAGGCTGCCTGGAGCGACTGGAGGTTTTAGGGGGTTGGCGGTTCAGGCTCTAAGATTTTGTTCTTCCATGCTGCTACTCCCTGAGGCCTTTTGATGGAATGTGATGATTGTGGACCCACATAGGCAACACATAAAGCCGCACACACACACACACACACACACAGACTGAACTGCTAAGATTTCCTGTGTACCCCTGTATCATTAACCAGTGAGGACTTTTACATCCACCTTGTCCTGTATCTAACACTCATCTGATTCAGAACACTTTCTCTTTACATTAAAGGGGCCGTTCGCAACTACTGATCGTTTGGCGACAAAGAAACAAGCAGCAGGGATGATCTGCTTATGAGAGGCAGAGCTAATTTCCACACAAGGAAAAAAAAACGATGACAGATGCTTGAAAAAAATCTTCAAAAAGATGCGCTGCATTGTATTATTCTCTAAATAAAACATGTTTAGTTTACGAATGATTCTTGAATCAGGTAAACGGTTCAGTATGAAATGCTGGGTTATAAATCATTACTTTTGTTTAGTTTCCTCAAATGAGTTTTATAATTGAACCAGAACCAGAAAGGCAAAAACACAACTTGTTTTATAGCTACAAATGAATTTTTATTAAAAGAGAAATTCAAAGGACGTCTTGGGAGTCATTTGGGGTGTTTAGTGTTTAAATCAATCGCTTTGTTATTTTCTTTCAGATAATATTTAAAGGATTAGTTAACACGAAAATGAAAATTCTTACAGGAATTACTCACCCTGGTGGGTGTTCCAAAAGCAGGAGATTTTTTTCACTTTAAGAACACAGATATATATATATATCTATTTACCTGGATATTTTTGATGAACTCTGAGGATTCTCTGATCCTCCAATAGACAGCAAGGTAACTACCGTGTTCCACCACAAGTTGTCCATGTCCTTTTCGAAGCAACAAAAATATTTTTTCGGGGCAAAGAAAACAAAAATCACATCTTTATTCCACATTTTCCTCTCTACTGCATCCCCTATGGACACGCCACAATGAGAGTATTATGATGCATGCATTTTGCGGCGCCGCCTCTCTTAAAAAATATTAAAAAAACAAAACTCAATCAGTGTGAATTTCGATAGATTTTATACAGCTTGTGTAATCAAGGCACGACATACGTGTAAATATTGTCACTGTTGCCAGTTGTGCTTATTTTGCATTGGGCAGATTAAAATCTGGCCTGGTTTTTTAATACAGGCGGGGGGGGAGTTAAAATATATATATAATTAAATTGAATTAAATATATATATATATATATATATATATATATATATATATATATATATATATATATATATATATATAATTTTTTTTTCCAGACCTGTCCAATATGGTTGCCAGATTAGTGATGCTGGAAATCTTTAACGCAATCTGGCAACCATATTGGACAGGTTCTCGCTCCAATGGGGCTTTATTTGATCACGTCCAGCAGAAAAAAAAATACATAGACAATTTTAATACAACTTTTTAATACAACGGGCGGAAGTTTATTCTCTCTCTCTCTCTCTCTCTCTCTCTCTCTCTCTCTCTCTCTCTCATCTCTATATATATATATATATATATATATATATATATATATATATATAGTTTAAACACTTGTGCTTTTGGGCTGGTATTTTTTTTAAATAATTGAGTTTGACGCTGTGAATTAGCTGAAGGATTCCAATCTGGCAACACTGACAATGTTTTTCAATTGTTGTACCTTGTTTACAGAAAGACACACACTGTATAAATGCTATCGAAAGCTACATTGTTTGAGTTTTATTTTGGTTTGGACTTTAAAATAATGCTAAAGTGTGCATCTCGATAGCTTTTATACGGTACAGCCTGCTACACGTGGACTAGTTTGTCGATCATCTTGGTACTTTTCTGGGGCTTGAACATGGTAGTTACCCTGCTGTTTGTCGGAGGATCAGGAAGCCTTTAGATTTTATCCAAAATATCTTAAAATGTGTTTAAACGAAGAAAAAAAGTCTAACTGGTTTTTGGGTGAATTATTCCTTTAACTTAATCAGGGTTATTTTACAATCTGATCTGATTTTTCTCAGTTGTATGTGAATCACATCAGTTCAAAGAGTCAATTCTCTGCATATCAGTCGATTCAGGTAGTCAAATGATCTCCAACCTGATAAATTAGTGAATCTATTTGTTATTAATTTGTATAAGGGAGTCACTTATTAGCTAATTTTTTAAATCAATGATTCAAATGAGTCTTTTTTAAGCTTAATTAATTAATTTCATTCTGCTGTGAATCGTTTAAGTGGTATGTGCATTTGCATATATACCTCAAGTCACTGAATCATATCAGGAATGAGAGTCAAAAGAGTCTTATTTGAACTCATTTGATAAATGTTTGAAACAATTAACTATACTTCAATTAACATGATGTTTTTAATTTTTCATAAATTTGTGTAAGCTGTATGTGTATTTGCATTAGTAAGTCACCAATCGGCAAATGAGTCGAGTCAATGACTCAAATGAATTCAATCTGATGGATTAGTGCATTTTTCTGTTATTAAGTCAGTAAATCATTTCAGGAATAAGAGGTAACAGTTAACAACTTATTCAGTCTTATTTAACGATTAACGTAACGTTTTACAAGTTTATTTTTTTATCTTTTAGACATTGTCTAATTTGTATGTGCATTTGCATGTATATCTTGAGTCAGTGAATCATTTCAGGTTTCCTCTTTCAACAAATCAGTTGTCAGTTAGTCAAATGTGCGTCAGTCGTGCTTTATTATAGGGGGCAGGAAAGTTTCAGTGTTAATGTGCAAACAATGATAGTCGGTATTCATCTCTAGTAACTGATGGAATTGATGTACAGCATAAGGTTATCTGGTCCATGCCATGAGGTATACAGTAGGTTGCATCCCAACAAATAAATCATTAGACAAAAACATCCTAGTAATATTTAAGGTGTTGGAGTTGTTGACTGGTAGACCAGGAAGTCCTTGGTTTAAGCCCATCACTGCCAGGAAGCCACTGTTGGGTCCTTGAGCAAGGCCCTTAACCCTTCCTGCTCCAGGGGCACTTTATCATAGCTGACCCTGCGCTCTGACCCCCAACTTACTAAGATGGGATATGCGAAGAAACAAATTTGAGTGAAAATCGATTCATTTACATTAATTATAATATAATGATGGCATGTCAGTGTCCAGGTAAAGGTGTGTGTCTGTCTCCATCTCAGACGGGGTTTTTTTTTTATTCACAGGTCCTGGAGAGACTACAGCAGCGCGGCTTCGAGATCGTAGGCTCCTGCGGCGGTGGCGTCGACTCGTCTCAGTTCAGCGAGTACGTCCTCCGGCGAGAGCTCCGACGATCTCAACGAGGACTCCAGACTAACAGGATAAAACAAGAACAGCTGGACTAGAACCCAACCCTAAAAAAAACTGCCTCACAGACTTTCAAAAAAAAAACCACGGGCCATGAAGAGAAAAGACATTTTAGCAGCTGCCAAGATTTTTTAAAGGAAACTTAAAGAAGTTTTTCTTTGTTGTTATTGTTTAAGATTTTTAACATATGACCTGTAACAACCCAAACAAGGACCTAGTTGAAAACAGTGTCCTTTCTTTACATTAAATTTCAGTGCAAACATTACAACATTTTGTTCTGTTTGCAGTGATAAATATAAAAATATAGAAATATATGCATATATTTTGCTATTTTATGTAATTGGCCCATGGATGATGTTTGCTTGTTGTGTCATTCATGGGTTGATTACAAAGTTTAACATATCAGGATTGTGGTTTTTTTTTCATATTATAACCCACAAACAAAAAATTGTGTACTATTTGTTCATCTAAACGTCCTGATGGTTTTCTGATATTGATCATTGAAGATTGTGATCCATTTGTATGTATTTACTTTTTTTACTCAATTTGATTATAGAATCAACATGAACTGTATTAAAAACATCAGTTTTGAATAAGATTTAAAAAGCCACTTATTTACTCTTAATTTATGATCGAATTTATTGTTTTTATTTGCTATTTCCATTTGAATATTTGTTTTGATTTTTATCTTTATTTTTGCCCTTAAACACATTTTTTGACTGAATTTGAATTAAAATACATTTTTTTTCCTCAAAATTGTTTAAATTGAGCGATTCATTTAAGAGTCAAGTCGGACCTCCGGAATCACAAGGAATGTAGCAAGCAATTAAAAATAAATCGTCCAAAAATTGTACTTGATCATCAGTCTTGTACTTATTGCACTTCCATGGATATTTTTGGTAAATATTGAAGGTTGAATTCTTTTTCTTCTACATTTCCTGTTTTTCAACTTCTTTATGATGTCCCAGGTATGACCAAAAATTGACCAAAATGACCAAAAATTTCACAATTTGACATTAAGAAGCCTTTATTTGGCATAGTGATCATGGTGGGTTGTATCCCAGCACTCTTGAGCTACCAATGATGGGCACCTGAGCAGAGCCTTTAACTCTCAGCTGCTTAGTGGTGGGTTGTATCATGGATAAGGGCATCTCCCAAATATTCAAATTGGACTGTGTCAAATAGTGGCAGTTTGTCGGTGGCTTAATTCCCCAACCTCTATTGTCTAATGTCAATTCAAGCAGATGGTACTAAATGGAGAGGGTAAAATCCAATTCCCTGTAGCAAGGTCTTTGGCTCGCAACATTTCAGTTGTCTTAAAGGGGTAAGTCATTATGGATCCACTTGCCATAATGTAAGCATGATGTTTCCTCAGAGTTTTTCAATTTTTACAAACAAACCAAAAACACTCCAGAAGATGGACTGACTATTGTAAGTTATTGATAAGTGTGGATACTTGTGTATAATGTCAAATGAAATACCGGTGGGCAGGATGTTTTAAGGAACTCAGAACGTCCTGATTGAATCCAAACAGTTTACCAGTTACCCCTGGAGTTCTACTGAGGTAGTAAGCTCCGTTTTAAAGTGCCCTTGCCCCAAGCACTAATTCCTCACAGCAACCACTATTGTAGCACAAGCTTCAGGCTCCACTGATGGTCTCTTTCTGGTCCATTAACACAACTTTTATTTCTGGAGCTTGTCTGAAATAAGAAAGTTGAAGCCACCATGTCTCACCAGGATGTACGACACATAAGGTAAAAGATTATTGTGGTTCATTTCACATAAACAACAAGCCATGGGCAATAGTGGTCTTTATTATATTTATTAGGTGGTGGAAAATAGTAATGTTCAGAAAAAAAGTAGAGCTTTATAAAAACCTGGATAACAATAAATGTTGCAAAACAGTGATGTGGTGTAATCGACTTCCCCTTGAAACATTTCCCTTAGGGTAAAACTTGTCTTTATCTCAGAAGCCATTTCAATAGTTTATTAGCTTAAGTAATTTGTTGTTTAACCTTGTAAAGTCTAAGGGATTTAAGTCAATATGACTGTAAAATGTTGCAGAAATTACCCACAGGCACAAACCTGATCTTAAAAAAAAATTAAGATATACAGGAAATGTCAGTTCTTACTGTACAATATGAATTCTACATTTTTCTAAAATCCAACCTTAACATAGCTAAAAGACCTATTTTATGTGTCTCTTCGTTACTTTGCATTGCTTAACATTAGGTTTAACTGACTTTACTTTTATTTTCACTAAGTAATGTATGAGGAAGTCAGAAAAAGCAAAGAAGTATGTCAGGGTGGTGCAGCATATGTATAAAGGGAGCAGGACTGTGGTGAGGTGTGCAGATGGTCAGACAAAGTTGTTCAAAGTGGAGGTGGGACTGCATCAGGGATCAGCTCGGAGCCCCCTTTTGTTTTCTGTGGTAATGGATCGGTTGACAAATAACGTCAGATAGGAATCTTCTTGGACGTTGATGACGTTTCTGCAGATCTGTAGTGAGAGCAGAGAGCAGGTGGAGGAAAAAGAGGAATGAAAGTCAGTCTTAGCAAGACAGAGTACACATGCTTGACTTAAAGGGAGGGAAGTGAAACAGTGAGATTACAGGGTAAAGAGGTAAAGAAGGTACAGGAGTTTAAGTACAGGTAGGTTGGAATGGGTGGAGAAACATGTCAGAAGTGATGTGTGACCGGAGAATATCAGGTAGAATTAAGGGGAAGGTGTACAAGACAGTGGTAAGACCAGCTATGATGTATAGTTTAGAGACAGTGGTGAGACAGCTATGATGTATAGTTTAGAGACAGTGGTGAGACAGCTATGATGTATGGTTTAGAAACAGTGGTAAGACCAGCTATGATGTATAGTTTTTTAGGACAGTGGTAAGACCAGCTATGATTTATGGTTAGAAGGACAGTGGTAAGACCAGCTATGAGTATGGTTTAGAGGACCGTGGTGAGACCAGCTATGATGTATAGTTTAGAGACAGTGGTGAGACCCGCTGTGATGTATGGTTTAGAGACAGTGGGGAGACCAGCTATAATGTATAGTTTAGAGACAGTGGCGCTGAGGAAGAGACAGGTGGCAGAGCTGGAAGTAGCAGAGCTGAAGATGTTGAGGTTTTCTTTGGGAGTGACGCGGTTGGGTAGGACAGTTAATGTTGGATGTTTTGGGGGGGGAGTCAGGGAAGCGAGATTGAGGTGGTTTGGACATGTGCAGAGGAGGGACAGTGACTATATTGGTAGGATGATGTTAGAAAAGGGAAAGAAGACTTTTATTCTCAGTCGAGTTGATTTTTAGTTTCACTTGGCTACATTTGATGGCGTTCCCTTGTTAGTATTAAATGTTAATAATGAAAATAGTTTTAAGAATTATTTCCTGTCATGTACTTATAATGTAATGGCTAGTCTTGTGATAGGCTACAGTTGTCTGAAATACATACGTGAAACCCGCACACCAGGGAGAAAGTGGTAGTGCAGTGGTTAAGGTGAAGAAGCGAGAATATCAGTGAAGACAGGAACAACTATGTCTTTTCATTCAATCAATTTTTCGGATTCAGGATTTTTCCTTCATTTAATCAGATCCAAAGTAACTAATAAATCAATACTTGGGTAATAGTATCATTCCATAATTTCTTACTCTCTTACTTAAGTAAATGTAAACATTAATCTGTTTACTTGAGTAATTACTTTTAAGTAGCTAAACTTGTACTGAAGTATAGAGGTGGGTATGGAAGATGCTCTTATTCAGAGTGACTTACATTTCTTTTTTTATTTGATTTATTTGAGCATTTGAGGGTTAAGGGTCCGGCAGTGGCAGCTTGGTAGTCCTGGGAATTGAACCCACAAACTTCCAAACAGCAGTTTACCACATTAACCACTGAGCTACCACTTCTCCTGTTTAAACTTTTTGAATTTACAATTTACACTACATTGTCAAAGGTTAGTTGACTCGGTAACGGCACATCCACATATTTTCTCCATGTTTCAGAACGTTTTTGTATGTTGTAGCAAAGCTCCCTTGCACAAAGCCCCAGAGCTCCATGACTCAAGTGTCCTGCACAGAGCCCAGACTCCCCACAAACCCCCACCCCACAAAATAAACACCTTTGGAATGAACAGGAACATCAGCATCTGATCTAGTCATCACTGTTAGTTCCTGTACTATTACTACTACTACTTACTCACAAAGACCGTCTAATGGAAAACCTTTCGAGAAATATGAAGAAAATGTGACACTACAATCATCCCAATCTGTGGTTATTTTAGGATTTTAGTGTTTGATGTTATGATGCTATGATGTTGCAATGGTGTGTAAATTGGCGGTACATGGCTAATTGGACATTTTTGCTAAACGCTGTCATTTGGTGAAATGGTAAATCCCTAGGATGCGGCCTGTGAAATTAGCAAACAATTTCCTTCTAATGCCTCTAATTTCTCTAATGTGTGTTCTATTATGCTCAATCAACACGCTATGATTTCGGCAGGATTTTCCTCGATTATCTTCAGACAGGATTTTTAGTTTTTGTTATTGACTTTGGAAGCCCAATTGTAGACAGAGCTGCACTTATAGAAGTGAAAAGGGAAATAGGAAGTGACGTTTTTTTTTCAATTACCATTGTTTTTATTCAGTGCTTGTAAATTCTGAAATCTGATTGGTCAGAGACTGTGGGTTGATTTGTTGAAGCGATTGGTCTAATATAAAAGATAGATAAGGTCTTAATTAAAATAGATCATACTTCAGTCTTGGCTCTTGGTCAGTAAGGAGGATAAAGTTGTAACAAAAAAGACATTATTATGTATTTCCCTTATAGCAGTCCACTTCCGGGTTGGTTTTTCTTCGTTCTTATTGCCATATGCTAATATATATTTTGAGTTTTAACTAGTTTCCAACGTCTGCCATGTCACTACTTATTTCCTTACATGTTAACAGTACATATTTATGCTTTGTTTTGCAATTAATAACCCATTTTTAATCCGTAGCCTGTTCTTCCGGTCTTTGTCTTCATACTTTTAGATTTGATGAGTATGATCCACAAAATTAAACAAAAAACTAGTTGTCATCCAAAGAATTTTTTTTTCACAGCAAGAAGGTCCCAGGTTCGATTCCCCTGCAGGGGGTCTTTCTGTGTGGAGTTTGCATGTTCTCCCCGTGCTTGCATGGGTTTACTCCGGGTTCTCCGGGTTCTCTCTATAAATACCTTATAGGTCCTGGGTATCAGTCTTTCAGGTGCTTTGCTAACTTGGTAGCACCTTTTGCTGTTGGAAAGAAGGGAAATAGTGAAATCAACAAAACTCGGCTGGTATTGGTACTTCAGGAAATGGGTATAAGTAACATTATAAGAACTAGACTAAGAACTAGAATGTAATGTTTAAATAAAAAAAGTGTATTTAGGAAATTGTTGTGGTGTCCGAAAGATTGAACATATTGGAATGTTCCCAGCTGAATATTTATGAATATCATTACTTTTTTCCTCACTTATAAAAACGTCCTCATTAGCGGTGCATGTCAGGGACAAGGGCGTCCCGTTCATTTGTTTGATGAATTTATCACCGGCTCATCAAACGGCCTCAAGTCAGACAATGATTTGTTGAACTGTTTAACCAAATCTAAGTGTTATCAGGACAATAACTCATTTTTTAACCTCACAAATTAGATAAACGGGTAACGTCCCGAACATTAATTGTCCTGATGATGAATATAGTGCTGGACAGCAGTGAAAAATCCCCAATGATACATTAATTTCCTGCTGTTTTTCCTTGAAATCTGTGCAAAGTCCGATCCGAATCAATCCTGCTAGAGTGTCTATTCCTTGAGCAACTTTAGGGAACACAAAACGACAAGATGTCCTTCTAAATTTCAGATCCATATCTTAATACTAAACACTTGAACAGTGATTCCAGATCCACAAATATTGTTTCTTGTTTTTTTTGGAAAATGTAAAACACTGAATGAATGTTTTCACTAACAGACAGTGAATTTTTCCGAATGACTTCATACATTAGATCATGATTTTCTGACTCCAATTTATAATCAAAAAGCTCTACAAACAAATCTATACAATGAGGAATCAACAGCACACATGTTTCAAAGGTTTATTTAGTTTGATGACGACACTGGAATTGTATTCCATTATTTTTTAGCATTTCTGTTGGTTTCTTCCAGGTTCTCCTATTTTTTCCATGTCTCCAAAAAAATGTGGGTGTTAGAAAAGATACACTGTTTACTTAGATATACAGTATATATATATATATCTATATAGATATATATATATATATATATATATATATACGATACATGGCTTGGCTAAAAGGTTTTACAGGTTGTTTGGGGCAGGAATGGAATAAGGAATAAAGTTCCACCAGTACTAAGGGTTAGTGTTTGGTTTGTTAAGATTAAAATATCGACTGACATTTAACATGATATTTTCTAATATTTGTGTTATTAAATTATATAATTTATTCCTCTTGCTGTACTGCTTCCAGTATGTGTATGTGGATGTTAGATTTTTTTGACCAATCAGATTTCAGTTTCTATGTGTTGCCATGTAATCTGCCAAAGCCTTCAGAATCAGTAGTGCTGCCAATGTAACTTAAACTATAGTAGCAGTTGCTGATTGGGTAATCAGAGGAAATTCCTACAGCCCAGCACAGACTAGCAAAACAGTTGAATTATAATTTTTACGCCCACAATGGCTGACACAGGAGGAGAAATTAACTTTGTCTTGGACACGCTTAAAGATTTTTTTAAGACGTTTTTAAGGTGGACTTTTTCAGAAAAGTTAGACAGATCTTCTCTTTAAAAGTCCAACACCTTAATCACTGATCTACCACTTCTCAATTCTTAAGTAATCACTATCAGATTTAAAAAATATCTCAAGTAAAAATCAAACCAATAAAGTTTTACGGCACAATTCAGTGAAACAGAAAGCTGCTTCAACCCAACAGCTTCCAATGTTGGGCCTGGTAGTTCCCCAGGAGCACAAGCAACGTGTGAAAGTTTGTACCAATCAGCTTGTGAGGCTCAAGAAACCCAGGACTTGCTCTACAACATTTGGTTGTGGCATGACAGGTCCCGGGGCGACGCCACCCCCGAGGTGACCTGTAACTCTAACATGCATGGCTGTGTTCCAAATGCAGGGGTAGAGATGAAGAAATGGCTGACTTTGCAGGGGTTTTGCATTGTTTATGTATCAGTATTGCCTCGGGTTAAGTTGCCATCTAACTGAGCCTTTTTTTGTTTTTTTTGCGGCTGAAGCGCGTTGGCTCCGGGCTCTTTGGCATGCACTTTTTTTTTTCACAGAATCATTTATATTCCACTCTTGAGGTTAGAGAGAAACATGAGATTGTGAAGACAGTCAAAGCTGCACTCGGAGGTGGCCGCAGGCGCTTCACAGTCAGTACGTTATGGAGAATTTTTTTAAAAAGTTATTTATTACAGATTACGAAGCCTTGTACAAGGAAGCGCAGGTCTTCATCGCCATGTGGAAATCAGAGTAGCGCTGGTGTTCTGAAACTGTTATTCATTTACTCGGATGTGCGGTTTTCAAGGCCCTTGTTTGCATTGTAGCCTGTGGCAAAGTCTTGCAAGAACACCAGAACACAACCATATGCACACACACCTTCGGATTGCAAACACACCTCCGTCTTTATTCAGGTTAAAAAAGTGGAAGTGGGATGAAACACCTGGTCAGATTCCACCCAAACATGCATGTATTTTTTTTTTTTTGATGTGCTTGGATGATTCTTTCGCTTGGACATGGGAGGGATGAGCCATCCATCATGGTACAGCTCCAGCCTCAGGGCTTTCCTCTAAAAACAGAGGACAGACATGGTCCGCGGCTATGTGGGACACAATGGAGGTCTTTCAACACACCTATAAATACATGATCTGTCAGAGTGGAGCCGCCACAAGCTACGCTCAGCTCGCATTCGCACCGCGGGCCACCCATCACTTATGTTAAGATATTCACATGCTCGGGGGAATGGCTAAGGCTGAGTTCATTTCAAACTCTCATCGAACCACAGCTAGGTCTCACTCTCTCTCTCCCCCTCTCTCTCTCTATGTTTATCTTTCTCTCACTCTCTCTTTCTCTTTTCTGTTATATGATAACTAAAAATTACAAGGGAAAAAAAACAAACAGGAGAGTAAGACAGAAAGAAAGAGAGAAAGAAAGAAAAAAGTTATTCATTATGAGCAAAAGCGAAACCATATACAAGCAACCCAATTACAGACGAGCGCCGGTGACCGACAGACCGGCCGGCGGGAATGCAGCAGCGTAGTTATGATGACACGATGAGAGGAATTTCATAAATAATCTCTGACAGCCATGAAAATATAAGTGCATTACATCAATCTGGATTATTACAGAATCAGCCGGCTCTCAGAAATGTGAATAAATAAGAGTTAAATATGATCCATAATCACAATCTAGATTTGTTATTCAATATCGACGTCATGAAACTTTTCTTGAAGGATTTCTTTCTGTATTTCTCCTGTTCCAACTCTTTCCTAAAGCTAGAAGCTAGTGAAACTCACTCATTCCTTAAATGAATCATTCTCCAAACCGGATATGACAACTAAAATCTCTAAAACGAAGCAAGATGAAGCAGCAGGAGGCATAAAGAGAGGAGCGTATTTATCAAACTACTGCAAAAAAAAACAAGAGCACAAGAACACGAGAAGCTGGGACTTGAGTGCAAAAAGATGATAAGCATATTAACAGTCATGTGGTTTAGATCTTATCAGGATACAAGATATATAAAATGACCAGCTGTACATCGAATAAACATACAAACATACATACAAAGGGGCAGTGGTGGCTCAAATATTTAAGGCGCTAAGTTGTTGATCTGGAGACCTGGGTTCAAGCCCCTCCACCGCCAGTCAACCACTGTTGGGTCCTTGAGCAAGACCCTTAACCCTTCCTTCACCAGGGGCGCTGTATCATAGCTGACCCTGTGCTCTGACCCCCAATTTACTGAGATGGGATATGCGAAAAATGCTTTTCATTGGCTCTGTACACGTACCCTGAACAATGACAATGAATTGAATATACTTATATACTTATATACTTATATGTGAACAACAAAGACATTTATAGACAGACAAAAAAATAAAACAATTAAAATAGAAAACAAGCTCTAATCAAACTTACCATTAAGGCAAGCAAACAAACACACTGTAAAATAATTTGTAATGGATTTTGAATGTGTTGCCGAATATTCACAATTTTATTTTTTACTATTTTGGCACAAACCTCTCCTGAAGGCGGGAATAAGAGCAGGTTTCAAACTGATTGATTTGTGAGATTTTGATTGACAGGTTCATAACCTGGAAGTAAAGATTTATTAGTTACTCTGGTTGTAGAACCCAAATTCTGGAAAAGTTAGGACGTATTTTTAATTTGAATAAAATGAAAACTTAAAGACTTTTAAATCACACTGGTCGATATTTTATTCACAGTAGAACATAGATAAAATAAGACAAAGAAATGTTTAACCTTACATTTTTACACTTTTATCCACTAAATGAGCTCAGAACATGTTTACCATAGTGTAGCATCTCTTCTTCTTTTCAGAACAGTTTGAAGACGTCTGGGACATCGAGGTTATGGGTTTCTGGAGTTTTGCTGTTGGAATTTGGTCCAATGATTTCATGACTCAGGTTTCCAGCTGCTGAAGAGTTTGTGGTCGTGTTTGACGTATTTTCCTTCAATGATGCGCCAAATGTTCTCTATAGTTTAAAGATCTGGACTGCAGGCAGGTTAAGTTTAAATCAGTTAGTGAATTTGTTTATTTGTTAGTTTATTATTTTATTCATTATTTACTAGTTTATTATTTAGTTGATTAAACTTAATTTCAAGAATTCTTTAGGTAAAAAAGTAGAAAAACTTTACAAACTATTTTTTTCCAGCCTAAACCAAGTTAACTTGAAGCAACACCATTGAAAATTTGCTCACGGTTCCACCATGTGGTTGATGAGTGCAATTGTCTGTTCCCATTGTCGTAAATACTGTCACTTATAAAGCGTCTTTACCTACGTCATGTTGTGGTCAGTTATCCGGATGCGCGGCCATTTTAGAGATACCTGCCAGATCCGTTCAGTTCACTGCCATTGTTTAAGTTCCGTGCCGCTAATATGTTTTCCGGCTTCCATATATAATTGTTTTTCTTATAGTTACCTGTTAGCTAACTCCACCCAGGCTACCGATAATCTATGTCACTGATGGAGGACAGGCAGGGCTGTGTATACCGACCCAATCACGAAACTCACAGTGTGGGGTTGTAGCTTTTAAACTGCTGCTCTGGTAACAGCGGCAGTAAAATTCATCCGGTTAAAAGTTGTTCAAACGCTGAAATAATTTTAGAGTCATTATTTATATGTCGAAAAACTACATCGAGTTGCTTTTGGTATAAAATTTCTAAAGGTCCTACAAAGTTTAGTTTCAACCTTATTCCAAACCACAAAACATGGAGTTTTTTTAACCGAGTCTAAAAGACATAATTAGCTAGACCAGGTGCAATTAATTAGGGTTGAAGCTAAAGCTTCAGATAAGGGTGGTGGCAGCTAAAGCTAAAGGGTGGTGGACCTTCAGGAACTGAGTTTGACACCTGTGGTCTAGGCTCTAGGATCATTTTATATAATATATTTGTGATCAGTCTAAAAAATAAAACTATTAGCATTATTAGCATTGTTTTAGAATTAGTAAAGTAAAAGTAGACTTTTTGTTAGGAAAATCAAGAGCTGAGAGACGGAAATGGTAATTTGATGATGCGCCAATGATATTGGGCAGTGGTGGCTCAAATAGTTGCTAATTTGTTAAGACCCGGGTTCATTCCCCGCCCCCAGGCAGCCACTGTTGGGTCCTTGAGCAGGAGACCTGGGTTCAAGCCCCACCACCGCCAGTCAACCACTGTTGGGTCCTTGAGCAAGACCCTTAACTCTTCCTGCTCTGGGGCATTGCATCATACCTGACCCTGTGCTCTGACCCCCATCTTTCTAAGATGGGATACGTGAAGGGACAAGTTTCGCTGTGCTGTAGTGAAATAAATAAAGTTGTGACAAATAAAGACATTTATTTATTTATGGGTATCAGGTTAAACATGTGGAGTTTAAGGGCTCGTCTGATTATCATACTGTGCATATTAATTGTTTCTTTATAAGAATGAAGGGTTGTAATGGTTCCTGCACTGTTTGAAGTATTTTATTAGACAGTGAAAACACGCTAACGCAAAAAAAGCATTTTTTCCCTTGTTGGTTTGAGCGATTAGCAGATCAAACGGCGCTTATGTTAAATATTCGGTATTGGTTTAATGTTATTCTTTTCTAATTCTTGGTTTATTCAATTTCAGCTCCTCAAGGCTGCTGAATATGCTAATAAGACCCTCATGCTGTTTTTTTTTTTTCTTCTTTCCCTTTTCCTTGTGTAAATTGCAGTGATCACCTGGAGCCTTTTGAACAAGATTACCCAGATGGCCTAGCGTTATGTGCCTCAAGTTTTATTTTTCTTGTCTTCTTCACTTCTCCCTCCTTCCGTACCCTGTTTCTTCTTTTCCTGGATGGCTGGAGGGGAGAGCAAGCAGTCGCAAGGCCTCCTGACGGTTCAGGGCGAGACCGCGAGGGGACAGCTGTGCTAAACACCACGTCTGAACAGAAAAATAGAGAAAGAGAGAAAGTAATATTTAGATTTAAACCTGAAGGTTTTTCCAAACTGCCTTTTAAATACACACACAAGCGCGCACACACACACACACACACACACACATACACATACACACACTCACACATCATCTTCCTTTATCAACAAAGACTGTGTTAATTGTCTAAAAAAGATCTACCCTGTGTAATGTGTTTCTATCTATCTATCTATCTATCTATCTATCTATCTATCTATCTATCTATCTATCTATCTATCTATCTATCTATCTATCTATCTATCTATCTATCTATCTATCTAGCTATCTATCTATCTATCTAATTGTCTGTCTGTCTTTCCTTTATCAACAAAGACTGTGTTAATTGTCTAAAAAAGATCTACCCTGTGTAATGTGTTTCTATCTATCTATCTATCTATCTATCTATCTATCTATCACGTTTTAAAAGACTCCCTTATCCAGAGTGACTTACATTTATACAGCTGAGCAATTAGGGGTTATTTATCTGTCTGTCTGTCTATCTATCTATCCTCTATCTATCTATCTATCTATCTATCTATCTATCTATCTATCTGTCTGTCTGTCTGTCTATCTATCTATCTATCTATCTATCCTGTTTTTTGTCTGTCTGTCTGTCTGTCTGTCTGTTACAGATCCTTTGGGAGAAATCTAACCTCAATCTATATATGTGGGTCTACAGGTCTGGGGTTCAGTCGGTATCTTCACGGAGTTCAGGATTTTTGTGCACAGGTTCATTGTCATGCTGGAACAGTGTTTAATTCTCTCAGTTCCAGTGAAGAGAAAATATACAGTAATGCGGCATCATAGACAAATGTCTACATATAATCACTACTGATTCCCGCCAAATCTCACGGCAGAAGATCCATCGTCACCACGGCAACCAGTCAGAGAGACGCTTACTGATGCTCAGCGCTTTGAAAAGTCTGCGGTAAAGCAAACTTGTTTTTTGGAATAAACAGACAAAAGAAAGTGACGTTCTTTTATAACTTTTGATAACATTCGTGTGTTATAAGAGGTCATAACTTCACAGTGTAATACGAGCAGGACGTGTGGTCCCTGCAGCAAACACAGTTTTTTGTTACAAATAAAACGAAAGCCAACATTCGAATGGAGGGTAACTGATACAGTAGATTTTAATGGTATATGTTATTTATTTTAAGCTGAATGTCTGTCCGGGCGGATGTGTTGTGTTGCATCACAAATGCATTTTAAGATCATTTCTGACATGAAGAGAACATGGACACATAAACACTTAATGTTCCAATTATCCTGCTGCCTGAGGGGAGGAGGAGTGAGCGCTTCCTGCTGAGACCCTGCAGCCATGTTTAGAGTGAGAGAGAGAGAGAGAGAGAGAGAGAGAGAGAGAGAGAGATAAACGAGAGCGAGAGAAAGGAAAAAAAGGACGAAGAAAAAGCCGGGAGGGACGGAGAAGAGGAGGAGAAAAAATGAGAGAGAGAGAACAAGTAAGAGAGAGAGAAAGAGAGAGAGAATGAGGAGAAAGAGGAGAGAGAGAGAGCTAGGAGAGAGGAGGAGAAAAGAGAACGAGTGAGAAGATGAGAGAGAGGAGAGAAGAGAGAGAAGAGAGAAAGAGTGAGAGAGGAGGGAACGAGAGGGAAGGGGGATGAGGAAGGAGAGAGAGAGAGAGAGAGAGAGAGAGAGAGAGAGAGAGAGAGAGAGAGAGAGAGAGAAAGAGAACGAGTGAGAGAGAGAGAGAGAGAGAGAACGAGAAAGAGAGAGAGAGAGAGAGAGAGAGAGAGACGAGTAGGAGAGAGAGAGAGAGAGAGAGAGAGAGAGAGAAGGAGATAGAGAGGAGAGAGACGAGGAGAGGAGAGAGAGAGAGAGAGAGAGAGGAGAGATAGACGAGAAGAGAGAGATAGAGAGAGAGAGAGAGAAGCGAGACAAGAGTCCTGAGTGAGAGAGAGAGAGAGAGAGAGAGAGAGAGAGAGAGAGAGAGAGAACGAGTAGAGAGAGAGAAATACCGAGAGTGTGAGGAGAGTGAGGAGAGAGAGGGAAAAGGGAGAGGATCCCTCTGAGAGAGATGAGGCTCTCTCGAGAGCTGAGAAGAGAATGATAGGCGAGAGAGAGGAGAGTGAAGAGAGAGAGGACTAGGAGACGAGATGAGAGTGTGGCGGTGGGGTTCTGTCGTTAGCCTTAGAGAGAGGAGAGAGGAGAGAGAGAGAAAAGAGAACGATGGTGAGAGAGAAAGAGAACGAGTGAGAGAGAGAGAGAGAGAGAGAGAGAGAGAGAGAGAGAAAGAGAGAGAAAGAGAGAGGGAGAGAGAGCATGTGTGAGATGTTTGTAATATGTGTAACTGTGTGTTAGTGTATTAATGTTATTATTATTTTTATCTATGTATGATGGTTACAGTTGATGTTCTGGTTAGAAGGGTTGTTTTTACTATGAGGGTTGTGTTACATTTGATGTTAGATAAATGTGTTACGTATTAGGGTTGTGTTACATATGAGGATTGTGATATTTATGAGGGTTACAGTTGACATGAGGTTAGGATAATCGTGCTACCTTTGAGGGTTGTGTTACATATGAGAGTTGCATTATTTTTGAGGGTTACAGTTGATTTTGTTTTGCTTAAGATAGTTGTGTTACATATGAGAGTGGTGTTACAGTCAAAATTCTGGTTAGGAGGTGTGTGTTACATATGAGAGTGGTGTTACAGTTAAAATTCTGGTTAGGAGGTGTGTGTTACATATGAGAGTGGTGTTACAGTTGATTTTTTGGTTTGGACGGTTGTGTTACAGTTAATGTTCGATTGGGAGGGTTGTGTTACATAAAAAGGTTGTGTTTCAGTTAATATTAGTTTATGAGAGTTGTGTTACAGTTAATGTGTATTAGTTTATTAGGTGTTTAATACCAGTGTGGGCTGATTACCGTTTTTGTTTGTTATAAAGGTTGTGTAACATATGGGGTTGTGTTACATTTGTGTTGCAGTTGATATTACAGTGAGTTATACGGTTTGTTTTGCTGTTGGCATTAGTTTATGAGGGTTGTGTTACATATAAGCGGTTGTGTAACAGTTGATGTTATGAGGTTATACGCCATTATTCAGAAACAGACACATTGAATGGGTTTTTTCTGGATTTTCCATACAATTAAAACACTTTTTAATTAATAAATAATAATAATGTAAATTTATTCAGCTAAAAATTCCTTTTAAAACTCCACTAAAAATATTTTTATTAATAATTTCCAGATTTAAAGAAAAATCAAAGCCTGAATATTTCCTGCCTTTCCGTGAGATGTTTGTGTGGGAGTGTCTTATCATGTTGCTTCTGTATTTGATGTGTGTGTGTGTGTGTGTATGTGTGAGTGTGTGTGTTGGAGATGCTGTCATTATGTTATCTTATGCGCCTCAGGACTTTCCTTCATCAGGGCACGTGAGCTACAATGTGTCCTGACAGAACTGATGTGAAGTCGCTAGCAGGTCAGACTCTGCTGCCCGCTGTCTTTTCTCCTGTGTTTAACACTCACATTCTCTTTCTCTCTTACACACACACACACGCACACACACACTGCAGACAGGGCATAGAAACTACCCGTTCACACTGAAAACGTACTATATCTCACAGAGAATCTACGCGATTAAAACCAGACGTCCGAACTCCTTTCGTACGTCAAAAAACCTAGCCACCAATCAGAACCGTGAACGATCGGCGGGGCCATTATGAATGTTAGCCACGAGTCATGTTTGATGTGTTCATTAAGATTTATCGATTTTAATTTCATATTTCAAACCACCTCAGGCGCAAGACACCTTAAGCAAACACCCATGGACGTGAGATTAATGGCTGCTTCACATAATCAACCGCAGCGAGTAGATCACTCCGTTACCGTTACCTCAAGGCAACTAAAAATAAACCATTTAGAGACTATTTATAATGGGGGGCCGAGCCAGGAAACGTGGCCTTCGTCATGAATAAATCATTGAGAAATGTTTACCCATGTTGATAATGCATGATGGAAGGGTGTTTATGGATGGAGCCCGGATAAAATTCCGGGACTGCGGACATTTTTTTAAATATACATTTAGTTGCAGATTTTTGTTTAGCGTTCTAGACAATTCTTCCTCTCTATTCAACACTCTACCTACAAGTGCTGTGCGGCAACGTACCCGTTTAAATGTCAGCGTCTCTATCTCACTTACTCACACACACACACACACTTTCTAAATCTCTATGTGCTTCATGTCTATTCTCCATGCAGAAAATGAGGTCAGACCTCTAAGTTCTAGCAAAAAAAAAAAAAAAAAAAAAAAAAAAAAAAAAAAAGAGTGTAAGCCTTCAGGGGGATTAGTCACGGATATCCATGGCAACCCACATTTTTCCCTTTAGCGAATAAGTCTCGCTGGTCATTCGGGTGGAGGTCATTAGCATGTGTGGAAATGGATAAGTAATGACTAAACCTGAGCAGGGGGTAAAATTATGGCCACTGGGACCAAGCAGGGATCAGTTAGGGATCAATACAGGAAGTGCTGCGGTAGTTCGGATTATTATGAATTATTGAGCATGTACAGTATGTGTGGAAAAAATAATAACAAAACCAC
Source organism: Bagarius yarrelli (assembly GCA_005784505.1). Lineage (NCBI taxonomy): Eukaryota > Metazoa > Chordata > Actinopteri > Siluriformes > Sisoridae > Bagarius > Bagarius yarrelli. The sequence continues at coordinate 1,254,477 of VCAZ01000091.1, forward strand.
ACTAAGTGAGTTAGAAGGTTATGAAAGGTCAGAATTGTTTGCAGGGAAAGTTTTGTGTGGTCGGATTTGGGTTTCGCACCAGATATTTTTGTGGTTATTATACGAGAGCAACTTTTTGCATTTTTTCTGATTTCTTTTTCTTTAGTAGCATCCAAAACACAAATCTTTTATTAGTCTTCAGACCATATTAACACCATATTAAACACCAAATACCTCAAAATATTGATGAAATAAACATCTACCTGGAGGATATATAAGATATTGTACATCTAATTTATTTATGTAAAAAGTCACAATGACTGAAAATGTGGTTGATTTAAAAAACGGACGGACGGACGGACGGACAGATAGATAGATAGATAGATAGATAGATAGATAGATAGATAGATAGATAGATAGATAGATAGTAGAGAAACAGACAGACAAATAGGCAGATAGATAGAACAGACAGACAGACAAAAAGGTAGGTAGGTAAATAAATAGATAGATAGATAGCTGGTTACTGAACGTGTCATGGATTGATGACAAAACTTCGGACGAGTCTTCTTGTGTGTCCATTTTTGAGGCGTTTTGACTGTCGGACAGTCTGACTTTATGACAACAATCTGTCAATCAACAATCGCAAAAGACAATTTGCAGTTTTGCTTAAGAAAGAAAAGAAGATGACGTCACAATGACCTGATCTTTTTTGTTATTATAAAATGCAGGACAACTGAACTAAAGAGGTGTTGGAGTATTATAAAGACAAAAGCTAGTATTTATTTATCTTTTTTTTTTTCTTATTTATCACAATTCAGTCACAGTGACATCCAAAGGGTTTCCCAGACCAACACACACTTTCTATTCATGAAGAAGGGAAATTTATATTGACTTAAATCCTGTTGCATTAAGCATCAGCTCCTGCAGGCTTTTGTCCTACACTGTGTGTGTGTGTGTGTGTGTGTGTGTGTGTGTGTGCATATTCGATTGGATTTGTTTATCTGTGCTTGCATTCTAGTCAAATTCTTTAATGCAGTTTTCAGGTCTCTGGGTGGTCTCGCTGTTTATTGTACGAGAAGCTGTCTCTGTTCTTAACTATAGTTCTTTTGTGTGTGTGTGTGTGTGTGTGTGTTTATGATCTTAGTCAGTATCTATGCTTTTACCTTCCTAGTCAGTTTAATACGATCCGACTTGTTGAGCAGCAGTGTTTATATGCGTGTGGTTTTTATCAGCTTTCTAATATCTGAAGCGATCCATCATCCGTCCTGTCATAAAGCGCAGGATAAAACAACTACACGTCTTCACCCAGTTTCAATAAGATTTAATTGAAAATAAAACAGAGCTTGTATAAAAGGCTGGGTTTACAAAAAAAACCCCAAAAAACACACACACACACTGGTTGTAAGTGGTAGATGAATATGGATGGAGAGCTTAGTGAGCGGATAAAGATAAATGAAACAGGTACACACGCCTCGCTCGTCACCCCTGCAGAGAAAGCAATCTCAGAATGGAGCTCTTCTCTTCATTAAAGTGTAGAGAGATGCACTACCCCCTCAGTTTTTATGACCTTGGCTGCAGGGCCGATAACAGTTATTCGCGTCATGGCTCTAGGCGAGTCGGCGCTGCCTCGTTCCTCGTTCGCCTTTGTTTGTTCCACAGCAGTTCGAACATTACCATCTGTTTGTCATTCGATTTTATTTCTTTCTGTCTTGTTCTGTTGTGTGTGTGTGTGTGTGTGTGTTTTGTCCTTCATTTCGCGATGCAAAACGAAACATATCACATTTTGGGACCCATCTGTTTCTGACTTGCCTCTTGGCCTGGTAATGTTTTGCACGTTGCGGTTTTTGTGTACTTGGGGCGATGCCTAGCGCCTCAAGTGAGAGATTAAGAGAAGTTTAGCAATGCGGCACTGAAAGAGGGGGTTGGTATATGGTGCTCTGTGTGATAGTATCCACTCATAAAGTTTACATGCTTTATAGCAATCTAAGGAATGGAAATGGGGAAATGTGAAGATCTGTGAACACGCCTGAGGACTGGTGGTCTACTTTCTGGGGTTTTTTTTCTTTCTCTGGAGAACTGATCTGAATTGCTGCTGAGAGGCCATGAAGTTCTTGCAACAACCTGATCTCATAAGACGCTTTATCCTGATCAGGTTCACGCAGGATCCCGGCATCCATCACGAAAATATTAAACGGCAAGTAGACAGTTTTACAATGAAGGTACTCTTTTACCCTTCCATTACAACTTCCATTTTATTGAGGGCCTTGTTTAGGGGCCCAGCAGTGTCAGATTTATGATGCTACTTTCCTTTAAGTAAGGCAACTATTCACCGATTCACTGGCATATGTCATATCTCCCATATCTCCCTGTGCTTGTGTGGTTTTAATCCGGGTACTCCGGTTTCCTCCCACTGTCCAAAAAAATTTATGTTAGGTTGATTGGTTATTCTAAATTGCCTATAGGAGTGAGTGTGAGTATGTGTGGACCTGTTCAGGATGTACCCCTTCTGCTTTGCGGCCTTTCAGAGACAGCTGGGATAGACTCCAACAGATCCCTGTGACCCCGAATTAGTGGATAAGCAAGTATATAAAATGAATAAATGAATAAGAATAAAAATTTTAAGAATAAAAATAAAAATTTATTTTTTGCATATGAGGCTATAGAGAAACACTGAAAAAGAGAGAGGGAGAAAGGGAATAGAAACAGGGGGAAGGAAGAGAAGTGAGACAGAAAAAGAGAAAATAATAGAAAAAGAGAAAGATGAATAGAGAAAAAAGGACAATTTATACAGACAGAGAAATGAGGACAGAAAGAGCAAGAGAGAGAGAGAGGGAGTGAAAAGGAATAAGACCGAAAGAGAGAAGAAGAAAGAAAAGAAAAGAAAAGAAAAAGAGAGAGCTGAGCCCTCTCTGATACATGCCAACTTTTTGCAATACTTAAGTTCGCTTCTACTCAATCTCTTGCCTCGGGCCTCGACTCTGTCTCACTCCAGTATTAGACTTCAATTAGAACAGGCTCCAATTAGAGGTCTCTCATTCCCCTGGGCAAGGAGAGAGCGAGAAATATAGATGGAGGGAGCTGGAGAGAGGAAGGGAAAAAAAATAATAAACGACTGCGAGACCAAGCAGTTGACGACATCAACATACATGCACGGCCAACTCAAACAAACTTATTTTGTTGATCTCGCCGGTTGCTATGCAAGAGTCCCCCGGGACTCCACCGTCCGACTCAACTAAGCTATGAGATAAAACGAAATAACGCAGCGTGGCTCGCCCGGGGCTGAAACATGAACTCTAAGAACACGAGGGCTTCGACACCAACGAGTAAACGACGGGGCACTGAAAATGAAAAGGCCCTCTGGCCCTTTCCATTTAGCTGAGCAAAAAGCCAGCCAACTCCTCAGGACCGGGGCGAGGATCAAGCATGTAGATACAGCCTTGGAGAGAAAGAGAGAGAGAGAAAAAAAGGGGGGGAGAAAGAAAAAAGAAAGAGAGAAGAGTCCAGAAGTCTACAGCATGCCCTTAGGCAGGTCTACACCATGGAACAACGCTAAACACAGCAGGTTCATTCAAGGGTGGAAATGAAACATAGCAAACTCGTTATATTTCCTGCATTGATTTCAAATATTTCATCAAATGACATTTTGTGTGTAAATCTGTGTATATATAGTTAATGTGCAATATGTTTTTTATCTTTTTTTTCTTAACCTTCTTTACCTTTTCTTATTTTATTTTATCTTATTTTATCATATCTCAGTGTAGTTGTATTGTGAAAGCTCTATCTATCTATCTATCTACTTTATTTTACGTCATGGGCGGGTGACGTCATCAACCAGGAATAATGCTAAATATAAATACGAGTGGCAGAGTGCCTGGGTAAGCTCTTTTTCTTAAGCATGTGTGTGTATGTGTGTGTAAGAAAGATAGATAGATAAACTAAGCAGGAGTTTAAGCAGTGTGTTTATCCATGTCTGTGATTTATTTCGAGCACAGTCACAAACTTGCGGTGTGTTAGCTGCCTAGGGGTGGAGCATGCACAGTCCGCGTTCGAGAGCTCTGCTCTGGCGTTATTTAATGAAGATGGCCAGTCGCCGAGGCTTATGCCCCACTGCTGCTGAGGCACAGCGTAGGCTGATGTCTTGGGGCTCCCAAGCGGATTTAGCGGAGGAGTTTGAGATGGGCCTAGCACTCCCCAACCGCTAGCTTTGTGGACCTCGAACTGGCTGAGGTAGCCCGCAATGCGGATTCTTCCACCCAGGGAGTGGCCCAACTTGAGCTTTCATCCTCTCAGGAAGCTATGAGCACTGAGGGATGTGTAATGTCATCACCATGCTCCCCAGTGTATGGGGGTTGGTGGAGGTTATAACCAGAGCTCCCATCAAGCCGAATGTAGAGTGAGCAGCCAAAAAAATTGACTATAATGAAAGCTAGGTGGAGGACTCCTAAAATTCCACCTAGGGGGTAGTAGCATGCTACAGGCCTACCAACAGGCCTGCTAATTCAATTTAATTCAGTTTTATTTGTATAGCGCTTTTTACAATGGTGATTGTCACAAAGCAGCTTTACACAATTGAAGAAATTATGAGACAGAATAAAACAGAAATCAGTTTGTCCCTGATGAGCAAGCCGGGAGCGATGGTGGCAAGGAAAAACTCCCTGAGATGAGATAGGAAGAAACCTTAAGAGGAACCAGACTCAACAGGGAACCCATCCTCATTTGGGTGAAAAAGAAGTAGCAGGGATTATGTGGTTACACTGTGTGTGTGTGTGAGCAACCTAAATCATTAGTCCTTAAAGAACAGCTGGAACGTCTTTATGGCGAAGTGGGTCGTCCTAGGTCACCCTGGTGATGTATCATCCGCTGGGGCAGGTCACAGGGAAGGGTCCAACAGGACCGGGTTGGAGATGGGGTCTGGATCAACGGCAGCTCCGTTGTGGCATATGTAACTCAACATTGAGAGAGGGAGAGAGAGAGGGAGAGAGAGAGAGAAAGCGAGGGAAAGGAAGACAAAAAGAATTTGGATTGATTAAATGAATAATGTAGAGATAATGCTAAGGGACCTGAATGAAGTGAAGCTAGTGTGGCCAATAAGAGGCACCTGTGGCTAAGCCTCTCCAGCATGAAGGAAAAACTTAAGGCTAACCTTGGACCCCTTGCTGCCTTAAGATATACCACAAGTCATCCCTCTAAGGCTGATCCCACTTTGTGGCAGCAGGGAAAATTCTGCCAAACTTCTGCCCCCTAAAGCAGGTTCCGTACATGTAACAAGAACTGACAACTCTCTTGGAAAAAGGAACAATATAAAAGATCCCTCCTCATGTGCAAGTGCAGTCAGACTTTTACAGCCGATTCTTCATAGTACCAAAAAAGGATAGAGAATTATGCCAGATTTTAGACCTGTGCTGGCTAAACCGAGTGGTCAAAAAGTTAAAGTTAAAATTGTTAACCGTAAAACTGGTTGCGTCACAGATCAGATTAAGGGACCGGTTTGTCACAATAGACCCATATATCTTTATTTCCACAGTACTGGAAGTTTCTGAGGTTTGAGTTTCATAAAATGTATGGATGCAGTGCTTTCTCCTATGCGACTTCAGGACATCTGCATACTAAATGACATCGATGACTGGGAAATCCTGGCAGAGTCACATCAGCAGCCGATTCGACATTGAATCATTCTCGCACATATCCAGAGGCTGGGGTTAAGACTCAGCACCAAGAATGTGTGCTTTCCCTAGCTCAGGCCGCTACCTACTGACACAGGCCTAGATCGAAACAATGCTTGCGACAGTGAGGTAATTTAGAAATATTTGTGCGGCTGTAAAACCTTGACTACAGCCTGGATCTAGCCACAACTCCGGGAGCCAGGGTTCTTGCCCTATACAGTCCCTAAGCATGACTCTGGGACAATGACTTGGTGCTATGGCAACGTGGATATCTTGTTCCCAAAGCATATCATTGCAGCTCAAGTTCCTGAAGGGAAACATCTCTTGGTTACATATGTAACCATGGTTCCCAGAGGGAATGAGATGCTGTGTCGTGTGCCATATCCCAAGTGTCCCTGTCGCACTGAATGCAAGTTCACCAAGACGTGTTGCTGCTTGTGTTTATATAGCATTACTTCCTGTTCACCCGCGCAAAACCTAATGCTTTCTAATAGATCAGATTACAGATTATCAAGGGGTGTTCCCAAAATGTTCAACAGTAGTACCACGTTAAGTCCTCAGAAATTCAGATCCCTAGGAACTAAGCTGGTTCCTGTTGATGTAGATAGAGGAGTGTGTGTTACCTCCTTTTCTCCTAAAGTCCACAATTAGCTCCTTGGTCTTAAGGAGCAGTTAGTCCACCACTTTGCCAAGTGCTTAACCTTTTATCTGTAGTTGGTCTCATTATTGTCATTTATTTGGCCAATCACTGTTGTGTCTGCAAACCTTATTATGGTATTAGAATTATGCAAAGGGCTGCAGTCTTGTGTGTACAGTAAAAACAGATAGGGTCTCAGTACACGGCCTTGTGGAACACCAGTGTTAAGTATGATGGTTGAGGAGTGGATGTTGTTGGATTTAACATTCTGCAGCCTGTTGGGCAGAAAATCTAGTATCCAACTGCACAGAAAGGTATTGATGCCAAGATCAGTACTTATAAGCTTGGAGAGAATGACTGTCTTGAATGCTGAGCTGAAATTTACCAACACTCAGGCATGAAATCCTGCCATACTAATCTTTTCTTATAATTCTTCCTCTCATTCTATGTGCTCAAGTAAGAGCAGATGACAGTGGCAGCCATTTTGTGCAGTCATGTGTGTCTGTGTGCTGTTTGGACTTGCCCTTGCCTTCAGCATTTATGGCACTCCCTTGGGCTCTGAAAGCGGGAATTGGAGTGTGAGTGCAGGCAAACCTTGATGCGTTCTGCCTGAGGGGATTGCTCACTGATCAAAACACACACACACACACACACACACACACACACACACACACACACACACAAACACACACACACAGCAGAGATGTAGTGAGGACAAGAGGAGGTGTGGCTTCTTTTGTTAAGCAAAGTCAAATAATACCAGGCATAGAGGAATGTTAAAGAAGCCTTAACTTTATTATTATAATCTTGTAATTTATCATGTTACGTAATTAAAACAAAATATTTTTCCATAGTACAGCATTTCTTTTGGGTTTGACTGAAAACCTGCAATTTATACATGGCAAAAATGCATCAGCAAAAGCTACCACGATGGTTTGATCTGAAATTCCTTTATGGTTTATTGCTCATGCTAATTATTGCTGCTCATTTCTTTATTTAAAAATGTAAAAAAAAAAACAACAACATTGCATAGCTACAAAATTCATACTTTTATAATTAATGTAATTGCAATTTAATGATGGAGTGTAACCTTAACACCAAGCATCAATAAAATGAAAAAAAAAATAGCTTGAATTCTTACTGAAATAAATTACTAAGTTTACAAAGCTGTTAAACAGAACAAAATAAAACCAGAAGATGCAATGCTAACAACAATTTGCAGTTGTTCTTGAATTCCAAGAACATTTACATTCAGATGCCCTTATCCAGAGAAATGTACAACTAGCAATACAACTGAGCAATTGTACGTTAAGGACCTTGCTCAGGGGCCCAGCAGTGGCAGCTTGGTTGTGTTGGGAATCAAACCCTGATCTTCCAATTAGCAGTTCAACACCTAAACCACTGCGTTACAGCTTCCCACTCAATGGCGGATGAAAGATTTCAAGATTTAAGATACTTTTTTGTGGTGTGACTTTTTCTTCGAGAACGGTCAAACCAAGAATCGATAAAAGCGCCGAAACTGATGACCTAATTACCGCATCATCAAACAGTTTTGAGGTCACGCTGCAGGAAAGTGTCTACATTTTTAAAAAATCCATTAACACAGCAACAATTAACAAATACATAAACAAATATACAAATAAAATAAGATGACTCAACCTTACATTTAGTCATTCAGCAAACTGCACAATACCTCGTTTTAAACTAGAACCATGATATGTTTTAGTTCTATTGAGTGGAATAGTCTTGATTTTAATAATCTGTACCGTCTTGTCTAATGTCTAATCAGGTTCTATCGTGTCTCAGGTTTTCCCCAGAGAAAGAAAACCAAGATTTGTTGACGCTGTAAAAGTGCTTCATTTATAGGAGAGTTTACCTATATAACACATTGAGTTACTAGATGGTCAGGTTGAATGTTTTTTACCTTGATATTGTTCGAGTTAGTGTGTTGTTTTGTTCAGAGGGGCAGCTGTTTGGACCATGTGCACAAAGCTCCACAGCTGTGTCCTGATTCCCACTGGCTCCTTACACTTCCACACAACTGCACTTGTTAACCGCCCTTTATGAAGTAATAACAGTTATTTTAACTGTAAAGGGGTATTGTTGGACTGCTGATCGAAGGAACATAAGGTTTAGTACCCAGAACCACCGAATCATTACTGCTGGACCCCTGCGCAAGGCCCCTTAACCCTAAACTGTAGGCAGATGCAAAAAATGAGGCTAAATGTAAATGAAAGCAGTGTATGACAGCCAGGTCTGTCTGATAAACATCTATAAATGCTTTTGTAGGTAATATGAAGCCCTTATGTACTGAACTCCGCTTAGGCAACTAGTTTTAAACCCAAATGCAATTTTATTAAAATATAAACACATTGCAAAAAAATAAACCTAAACTTGATTTAACGCTAATCAACTTGACTTACCACAGTGGTACAGGGAACATCCACAATCCGAGACAAAAGACAGAATCAAACACACGGGCTATAAATATTAACAAAAAGGGACACATGACCAAAACAAACCAATCACAACACAGAACAATAGACACATGACATATAGACAATGGAATTACATGACAAGAACATATGGGGAGCAAAGATCACATGACAGGAAGTAAGGGTCAAGGGCCTTGCACAGGGGCCCAGCAATGGCAGGTTGTTGGTGCTGGTTGATGTTCTGTTTAACCACTGAGCTACAACTTTTTCATCACAAACTAAATCTCGAAGCATGTTCATGATGTTACTCAAAATGTTGCAGATGCTCATAGAAAATAGCGGTGCTTTAAACAGTCACATTTTAAAACAGAACCAAATTCCATGTACCTTCTGAAAGAAAAGATCAAAATCTGCATCAGTTTAGGATTACTTAGAACTTTGAAAATGCGAACCATGACGTTCCTGCTTGCTCCATGATGCCTTTTTGACAAATTGTGCCATCCACTATGTCCTTCCAGCAAATTTACCTCCCAAGTGAAAGCCAGTGAAGTTGTGTGTTCCACATTAGGATTTGGATCTTGCTAGAATTGCTGAGATGTTTTAACTTTTAATAGCCCCCCCCTGTTTTTAATCAGGATTTTTTGCCTATGACTGGGCTTCTTTTCTTTTGCCTAATTTGGATAAGGAAGCCTTCGGCCTAAAGTGGAGTCTTTTGTAGCTCTCTTTTTCCCTTCTGCTTTTCTTCACATCCCGTCATCTTTGAACGAAAAAACAGAATCGGGTGAAGGGGAAAGATTGAAGGAGGGTAATTGGGAGGGGGATAGTTCTCATCTGAGTCTGTAATGCCCTGCAGCTGCTTAGCATCTCTTTTATTTTGATCATCGCAGCACAATGGATTCATGCCATTCTGGCAGTACTTTTTTTTTTTTCTTTCTTTTTTTTAGGTTGAAACATGAAGAAAACACGCTTACTCGCGCAGACTGTCACCGCAAGTGCACACACTGCAGAAAGAGTACAGAAAAGTCTAAAGCTGCCTGGCATCACTAGCTGTGGAAGTGGGTTTGTGTGTGTGTGTGTGTGTTGATACGCTGAGATGATGCTTGTAATGCTCAAAAGAACCCGCTAGCCTTTAATAACCTTCAGGCACTAAGAAAACGATTTCGCTTGTTTACTCCTGGTCTGAAAAAAAAGGTAAACCGAGGCCTCAGGATTTACATACCAAACAGTGAATAATACTGTTATCCCACCTGGCTGGATGTTGTGTGTGTGTTGGGGTGATTGGGGATTGGGGGGTTGTGTGTTGATAAGATTTTCTCTCTTTAAGCAGAGGCTCAACAGTCACGTCAGGTCTGAAATAAGTGAAGCCGCTCAACACACATTATGTATTAAAAGTGAACTCCTAAGGGGGAAAAAAACATTCTGGAATTTTCTTAATTTTGTTCTTGTTCTTGATCAGGACAACATTGTCGCATCAAAGAGACGATGGACAGGACCATGTTCTATCAAATCTTGGGTAAGAACCTTAGCCAGGTCATTGAATTAGGTTGTGGTGAGTATTCTAGCATGACAATGGCCCAAAACACACAGACAAAAGAACAAACGAGTGGCTCAAGAAGAAGCACATTAAAGTCCTGGAGTGGACTAGTCAGTCTCCAGACCTTAATCCCGTAAAAAAAATCTGTTGAGGGAGCTGAAGGTTCGAGTTGCCAAACGTCAGCCTCGACCATAATAATGCAAAGAGGAGTGGGACAAAAATCCCTCCTGAGACATGTGCAAACCTGGTGCCCGACTCCAAGAAACGTCTAAACTCTGTGACTGACAGCAAGGGTTTTAACCACTAAGTACTAAATCTTGTTTTGCAAAGGGACCCCTATGTCTGTCTGCCAAATGCTGTCAATGCAAATGGCGGCTCATGGTTAGGGTGTTGGACTATCGACCCAAAGATTGTGGGCTTGATTCCCAGCTCCACCAAACCACCACCGCTGGGGCCCTAAGCAAGGCCCTTAACCCCCAATTGCTCATATGTAAAAAAAAAAAAAGTATATAAGTTGCTCTACCAAAAACTGTCAATGTAAATCTCAGCAACATGTGCATTTAAGCTAATGATGTTTATGCGTGGTTAGAAAGTACTTTTTTTTAAAAACAGAAGATACAAAACATACCAAACATCTATCTATAAGACCTTTGAACGGCTGGGGGACTAAAGGTTGGTGGTAGGTGGTAGACTGAAGTTTTTGCCATCTAATTATCAGAAAATCAACCTTTACAATAATTTACAATATTGAATAATTAAAATACAATATAATGTATTGATTTACATTTTGTAAGACACTTTATGTGTAAGAAAGACGTGCTCAGCTGTACAAACGTATTACCTTGTCATGTACTGGGCTCCGTATGGGGATAAATGCGGGCTAAACTATTCTAAAAACGAATAGAAAATACCTACGCAGTGTGAAACATCGTATGAAAGTGGTTTTCTTGACATTGTCTCACGCCTCAGGCTGACATGATGCTTCACTTCGTTGCATTTCTAACGAAGGCCTTGTCACACACGCGCAGAATAGCGTGACGACTGTTTGAACAAACTCAGATTAAACAGCTCAATATTAATACACAAAATAGAGGGTAACAAACCCACAACAACTGTTGGAGGCACTGTTTCTAAGATTGTGAAGTGTCTCTTCAATTGTCTCTTGAAGACTGCCAGTGACTTGGCTGTTCTGGCATTAATGGGAAGTTTATTCCACCATCTTGGTGCCAGAACAGAAAAAAGTCCTCAGGCAGACCTATATTGCGTCTTAGGGGTGGTGAGACCAGTCAAGCGGTGCAACACAAGGAGTGATAATTATTTTTATTCCTATTTTTTTTTTAAATAATTAAAAAATTATACTTTCAATAAATTTTGGTAGTTTGATAGTTGATAGTTTTACAGGGGCTGAACTGACAGACAGGGAAACTAAAGCCCCTTAAAAAGAGCCTGCTCTGCCCCTGTCTTTAAAACATTCATAGTTGCTGATAAAGCCAAAAATGCTGCACTGCACCATGTCCCCCTCAGATCCACGAGGGCCCCACCATCCCTCAGGATTCAAGGTACTGTAGGTCTTTTTTGTCACATATTCATTAGTCCACACTAAAATTCTTTTTTCACATACCCCAGCTTAAGGGTTGGGGTTAAAATGCAGGATCAGCTATCATATGGCGCCCCTAAAGCAGTGAGGGTTCCGTCCAATGCTCAAGGGCTCAACATGCCTCAAGTCTTTACTCTGTTCTGACACCAAGAAGGTAAAACGAACTTCCAATCGTCAGAACATCCGAATGGCTGTCTGTCTCTAAGAGACGAGTGAAGACCCGCCTCTTCCTCTGAATTAAATTATAATTAATAATAGATATATTGTGTTTTTAAACAGTTGTGGGTTTATGTTACACTTAATCTGTGATCTAGGGAACCTGTATTAATCTGTTCAGTAGGAGAGACTTGAAGCACTTGTGTGTGTCGCTCTGGATAATGACGTCCACCAAATACTAAAAAAAATAAATAAAAATAAAAATAATTTTTTTTTTAAAAAATACACAATATTGTAATACCAGTAATACCGGTGTCACCTAGGTGAAGGACCAGGCTGTGGGCTTGTGTTTGTTGGAGTAGCTTGTAAATTCTTTGCGAGTTTTTTTTTTTTTTTTTAAATTAGCCACAATTCGTCATCAATTTCCTAAATAGACAACAACAAAACAAGTAAAAAAGATAAACCCACTTGCCAAAAATTTGTGTTGTTTACACACACCATCAAATCTATATGTACAGTAATTCCTTTTCAAAAATGTGTTGCTACACATTTTTGGACACACAGTTTTTCCTACAATCTTGTAGCATTAGATTTTTCCTAAGAGACCCCAACACTGTTCTAGCATGACAATGCGCCTGTGTACAAAGCCCCAGAAATCCATAAAGACATGCTGTGTTCTAATTGGAGTGGAAGAGTGTCCTGCACCATAACCCGACTGAATACTAAATAAATACTCTGTATTTACTGTATCATACATCCATAACTATCTATCCTTACACTTCTCTCTATTCTATCCATATTTACTCTGTATTTACTGTATTATACATCCATAACTATCTATCCTTACACTTCTCTCTATTCTATCCATATTTACTCTGTATTTACTGTATCATACATCTATAACTATCTATCCTTACACTTCTCTCTATTCTATCCATATTTACTCTGTATTTACTGTATTATACATCCATAACTATCTATCCTTACACTTCCCTCTCTATCTTCTATCTATCTCATATTTACTCTGTATTTACTGTATCCATACACATCCATAACTATCTATCCTTACACTTCTCTCTATTCTATCCATTCTTCCATATTTACTCTGTATTTACTGTATCACACATCTATAACTATCTATCCTTACACTTCTCTCTATTCTATTTAATATGTTCACTGTATATTATTTAACTTCTCTCTATCTATAAACTGCCATTATTTACTCTGTATTTACTGTATGTATCATACATCCATAACTATCTATCCTTACACTTCTCTCTATTCTATCCATATTTACTCTGTATTTACTGTATTACTCATCTATAACTATCTATCCTTACACTTCTCTCTATTCTATCCATATTTACTCTGTATTTACTGTATTACATTAAATATCCCATCCATAACTATCTATCCTTACACTTCTCTCTATTCTATCCATATTTACTCTCTGTATTTACTGTATCACACATCCATAACTATCTATCCTTACACTTCTCTCTATTCTATCCATATTTAACTCTGTATTTACTGTATCACACAACATCTATAACTATCTATCCTTTTACTCTACACTTCTCTCTATTCTATCTGTATCATATTTACTCTGTATTTACTGTATCACACATCTATAACTATCTATCCTTACACTTCTCTCTATTCCATATAGTTACCCATATTTACTCTGTATTTACTGTATCACACATCCATAAACTATCTATCCTTACACTTCTCTCTATTCTATCCATATTTACTCTGTATTTACTGTCTCACACATCCATAAACTATCTATCCTTACACTTCTCTCTATTCCACCCATATTTACTCTGTATTTACTGTATCACACATCCATAACTATCTATCCTTACACTTCTCTGTATATTCCATCCATATTTACTCTGTATTTACTGTATTATACATCTATAACTATCTATCCTTACACTTCTGTATATTCTATCCATATTTAACTCTGTATTTACTGTATTACACATCCATAAACTATCTATCCTTACAATTCTTCTCTCTATTCCCTTCATCCATCCATATTTACTCTGTATTACTGTATCACACATCCCATAACTATCTATCCTTACACTTCTCTCTATTCCATCCATATTACCTGTATTTACTGTATTACTCACACATCCATAACTATCTATCCTTACACTTCTCTCTATTCTATCCATATTTACTCTGTATTTTACTGTAACTAGTCACACATCTATAACTATCTATCCTTACACTTCTCCTCTATTCTATCCATATTTACTCTGTATTTACTGTATCACACATATCTATAACTATCTATCCTTACACTTCTCTCTATTCTATCCATATTTACTCTGTATTTACTGTATCTCACACATCCATAACTATCTATCCTTACACTTCTCTCTATTCTATCCATATTTACTCTGTATTTACTGTATCATACATCCATAACTATCTATCCTTACACTTCTCTCTATTCTATCCATCATTACTCTGTATTTACTGTAATATACATCTATAACTATCTATCCTTACACTTCTCTCTATTCTATCCATATTTACTCTGTATTTACTGTATTATACATCCATAACTATCTATCCTTACACTTCTGTATACTCTATCACATATTTACTCTCTGTATTTACTGTATCACACATCCATAACTATCTATCCTTACACTTCTGTATACTTCTATCCATATTTACTCTGTATTTACTGTATCACTCGTCCATAACTATCTATCCTTACACTTCTCTCTATTCCATCCATATTTACTCTGTATTTACTGTATCACACATCCATAACTATCTATCCTTACACTTCTGTATACTCTATCCATATTTACTCTGTATTTACTGTATCACTCATCACATCGTCCATAACTATCTATCCTTACACTTCCCTCTATTCTATCCATATTTACTCTGTATTTACTGTAATATACATCCATAACTATCTATCCTTACACTTCTCTCTATTCTATCCATATTTACTCTGTATTTATACTGTATTATGCATCTATAACTATCTATCCTTACACTTCTGTATATTCTATCCATATTTACTCTGTATTTACTGTATCACACATCCATAACTATTCTATCCATATTTATTCTGTTTACTGTATCATACAAACACTTCTATGTATTTATCCATTATGTCATTCTTTGCCTGCTATAACCGTATCATACTATATACACCCTTATAGATACCATATATACACACCACTAGACTTTCTGTACATAATTTACCCCCACCTCTGTGATGATCAACCTCATTCCCTTATTTATTACACTGCTATTTATTGTAAATAAGCCAATTATGCACTTCTGGTTAGATGCTAACTGCATTTCATTGGCTCTGTACATTTACCTTGCACAATGACAATAAAGTTGAATCTAATATAATATAATCCAAACGTCAACTGAACCCCAAACCTTCTCTGTCTGATCTGACTAATACTATTGTAACTGAATAAACACAAATCTCACATTCAAGCTTCTAATTATACTGGAAAAACTTGATAAATAAGTGAAGTTTAATCGAACAACAAAACGGAGATTAAATCTGGAATAAGATGATTGAAAATCACATATGACTGTGATGGTCAGGTGAAATTATAGTGAAAGTGGTAGCTCAAAGGATAAGGTGTCAGACTTCTAACCAAAAGATTGTGGGCTCAATTTCCAGTGCCGCCAAGTTACCATTGCTGGGCCCCTGATCAAGGCCCCTTAACCCTCAATAGCTCTGTTGTATCAATGAAATAAATGTAAAAATCACGCTAAATAAGGGCATCTGTCAAATGATGTAAATGCGCCAATGCTCTCTTTGGGAGGTGGTTAAGGTGTTAGACTGCTAATTGGAAGATTGAGGTTTGATTCCCAGCACCATCACGTTGCCACTGCTGGGCCCCTGAGCAAGTCCCTTAACTCCTAATTGCTCAGTTGTATAAAAGAGATAAATGTGAGTCGCTCTGTATAAGGTCGTCTCCCAAATGCTGTGAATGTCACTGTCAACTGCTTTACCAGCCCAGTAAGAGTTATGGAACCCTCTTCTTCTTCTTCTCCTTTCGGATGTTTCCTCTTCACTCACATCCACTAACTTCATGTCCTCATTTATCGCATCCTCTTTGGTCTTCCTCTTTGCCTTCTGCCTGGTAGCTTCATTTCTAACATCCTCCTACCAATATATTCACTATCCCTCCTCTGTACATGTCCAAACCACCTCAATCTGGCTTCCCTGACTTTCTCCCCAAAATATCTAACATGAGCCGTCCCCCTGATAAACTCCTAAAAAGTTCCTAATCTTGTCCAACCTCGTCACTCAACATCTTCAGCTCTGCTACTTCCATCTCTGCCACCTGTAGTAAGAGTCATGGAACCCGACTTTACTAAATTCACTTATTGTGAACAAAATCAAGCCTCTTAATATGCACCTACTGTACTAAACAGATCCGATCGCTCTGAAAAGGAAACAGAGGCGAGGTTATATGATCTGTCACTGGAGGGGTTGAGGAGTAATATATCTGAGATACACCACTAGATGAGGAAGGCCCGTGGCTTCCCTGGCGTTCTCATCGTTTTCCTGGTTCCTTGTCCAGTTCTCCACATTACACAGGGTGGAGCTGCAGAGAATGGCAGCTCGTACGAGGGAAAAGCAGCGGCCCGTAGGATAATTCTCTCAGCCCGAGGCAGCACTTTCCCACGATTCCTCTCTTTCCACCCACTCGCTTCCTTTGTGCTCGCTCGCTATTATTGAAGGGTTTCGATGGTGGGTGTGCTTGAAGGCACGCACTCGGGCAAGAACGTAAGCCTGGAAAAAGATCATATCCTTTGTCTCCATCCAGCTAACACACACAGAACAGACTCGCGCTGAAAATAAAAGACACAAAATTGGACGCTGTTGTCCAAACGTGTGGTCCTTGTTGACTCGACACACCCTAACAGCTTGCTCCATGCTCCAGGGACAGTGTCACACTTTTCACCCCTTCTTTCATCCTTACATATTCTAGACATTTTCTCTCTCTTTCTTTTATTGTCTCTTTCTACTCATCTCTTTCTCTCTCTCTCTCACTCTCTCTCTCTTTCTCCTCATCTCTCTCTATCTCTCACTCTCTCTTTCTGTCTTTCCTCATCTAGCTATCGCTCTCTCAATCTGTCTCTGCTAATATCTATCTATCTATCTATCTATCTATCTATCTATCTATCTATCTATCTATCTATCTGTCTGTCTGTCTGTCTGTCTGTCTGTCTGTCTCTAGCTATTTCTTTCTCTTTCCCTCTCAATCTATTAATCTATCTCACTCCATTCTCTCTCTCTCTCTTTCTCTCTCTCTATCTGTCTATCTCTGTCCCTACCCATCTGTCTCTATACTCATCTGTTTATCTATCTCTATTTCAATCTGTCAATCTATCTCACTCCATCTCTCTACTTCTCCCTCTCTCTCTCTCCCTCTCTCTCTTTCTATCTGTTTATCTCTGTCTCTACTCTATCTCTTTCAATACTCATCTGTTTCTCTATTTATCTGTTTGTCTTTCTCTCTGTCAATTCAGCTCATGAGGTGGTTTTGATGGTTCTCGGAGAGAAAATGTTCAAACGGATCGAAAGAAAAAACATGTCAAAGCTCAGGGTTTACTTCTGTAAGTTCCCTCTCTTAGAATAAAAAGAGTGAGAGTGAAGAGTGAGTGGGAGGCAGGAATGCAGTCACAGTGTTTGGGTCAATACTGCCATCTGCTAGCGGTTTTCTGTAATTTCTGCTTTTGTACTACGGATGTAGAAGCAGTTATTATATTTTCACACACATATATTTTTATATTTATGTAATGCACTGCACAATATAGACAAAAGTATCGGAACACCTGACCGGCACATCCAGATGTTTTTTAACATACTATTCTATATGTAGTCTCACTTTTCCTCCTATAATACACACAACTGTGCAGGTTTTCCACTAGATTGTGTCATGTGTGGATTTGATCATCCAGCTTCAATAGTGAGATCGGACACTAGTGTTGAGGTGAGGAGGTCTGAGGTTCAGTCTTGGATCCAGTTCATTCCAAAGGTGTTCAGTTTAAAGGGGTTGAGTCAGAATTAGGACACTATACAGCAGTGGTGGATAATCTCTGTCCTGGGGGCCAGTGTCCTGTAGAGTTTAGCTCCAACCCTAATTAAACACACCTAAAGCAACTAATAAGGATCTTGCTAGGTATACTTAAAAATTACAGGTAGGTGTGTTAAGATAAGGTGGACACCAGCCCTCCAGAACCAGGATTCCCATCCCTGATATACAGGATATGAGAGTTCTTTCACTCTAGTCAGAACACAGCATGTCTTCATGGAGTCCAGGGGTTTTCTGCACATGGGTATTGTCATGCTGGAACAGTGTTTCGCCGCATTTATACCTCATGTATCATGTGACCTAATTCTGATTTCTTTTTTTTTCCTCCATAGATGGGATATGACCCACGATCATGTACGTTTTTCAGATCAGTTTCAGACCTTACATGTATGTGGAGATAAATCGGATATGAATCGGATACGTGCATTAGCGTCTGCCGTGTTAACAGACGGATCAGATTTTCATTTAATAATGTGAGCCAAACGTCATTGACGATGGCACATGACGTCAACTCGTGTGAACACCAACAATGTACTCACTTTTTTACTTCCTTTTCCAGTCGGTATGTCTGCTTTGGATTGTTTTGCCATGTAAAGTGCAAATGCTAATATTGGATACAGGTCAGTTTTATAAGAAGATGTAAGTAGATCAGTTATAGTCCCAAACTGGAATTGGTTAATGCGACCAGAAATTCTAGACATTATTCTTTTTTTTTTTGCTTGACAGCTGTTGATCTCCCCATCACTGACCCTGATTCCGCCTCACTGCAAAAGAAGATGAGATTCGTTTCGTGGCAAATCACTACCAGTTATGATCGTCGGTAAAGTCTGCCTATCGGCACGTGAAAGAAAACCCCAGCAGGGTTCTCAGATCGTAAACCCCTCTCCATCTGGTGATGAGATCGTGATGAGATGAACTCTGTTTCGACAGGATTAGGTTACTCGCTGTGGAATCAAAAGTTGCCCAGATGCCTTGTCTTTGTTTACTTCAGGCTGGGTTTTGGGATTAAAATTGATGAAGGATGAAATTATGGGCATTATTCTAGCTAGTATGAAAAACAGAAAAGGCTTTGAGTTGGTTTTAATATGCTATCATATTTCTGGGATCATTTTACACAGTGACTTGTATGACGGCTGCTTTATAAACCTCCATCCATCCATTGTCTATACTCGCTTATTCCTAATCAGGATCACGGGGATCTGCTGGAGTCTGTCATTAGGTAAAAGGCAGGGGTCACCCTGGACAGGTCACCAGTCTATCAACCTAACAAACATGTTTTTGGACTGTGGGAAAAAAAACAGGGTAGAAAACCTGCACAAACACAGGAAGAACATGTAAACTCCACACTGCTGGGGATATGAACCTGGAACCTTCCTACTGCGAGGCAACAGCGCTAATCACTAAACCACTAATAATAATGATAAGAATAATATGATTACAGGTTTGCATAGAATAAAGTTTAATTAAGCTCAGTCAGGAATCAGGACTAGTAATTATAACATTTTAGGTATTATAGAAGAGGAAAGTAATTATAGGAGGTAAACAGATGTTTTATCACTTATCACTTTATTATGACTTACTAAAGGAAGAATGATATCATGTCAGTTACTTTTTCGGTTAATTAAATGGTGAATGACGCATTGACATGCTGAAAACGTGAATGTAACATAAGCACATTGACGGGCTGACCTTTTTTTACTTTAATTCAGCACTTATGTGATTGCTAACTGCTCGTTTTTTATTAAAAGGAAAATTAACAACACATTTTCGGTACATTTACAGGATTTGGCAGACGACTTTATCCAGAGCGACTTACTTTTATCCCTTTGATACAATTGAGGGGTCTCGCTTAAGGGCCCAGTGGTGGTCACTTGGTGGTACTTAAAATCAAACCCTGATCTTTTAATTAGCAGTCCAACGCCTTAACCATATGACAGTGTAAGCAGGAACTAAGCACTTGGATTTTAGGCCTCATTCGTATGTGGCACTAAATCAGATATGAATCGGATCAGATTTTCACCTGTGACGATGGCGCATGACGTCAACTAAGGTAAATGTTTCGGTCAATACGTCCACCTTGGGATGTTTTGCCGTGAACAGTGTAAATGCAGATATTGGATTTGGGTCAGTTTAAAAAAAATCAGATCTCCAAATCGGAATTGAGCATTAAGACCTTCAGTGTAAATGAAGCCTAAAAATTAAATCTTTATTCTTTAAATAAAATCTTTATTAAAAAACGCCAATATTCTGGTTTGTTTAGCAATAAAAATGCCCTCTAACATTTTAAAAGATGGCACCTTAACCAATAGATGTAGCAAACAAATAGTGGAGCGCGCATGCTGACTTTGATAGTTTCCTTGATGACATCTGCTTTACATCAGCATCATCTGATGTCGAATCATTTGACTGTGTCTGTTTGGATCATAAGCGTATGTCAACCTGTGAGCACTCTTCATCATTTAAAGCTTCATAACATATAATCAACCCATGTGATTATTAACCACTATTAACCCAAAATAGTGTGAAATAACAGAGTTGAATTTAAAGTGCAAGTACTGTATGAAAGTTCTTCAGCTATTTTGCTGATCTCTAAGCTTTGATCAGTTAAATGTATTTATTTCACTTTATATGCATTTATTTCAATACATATAAAATCAGTATTCTATTAATGATCAGGCTGCAGGTCGAGTTTATAACATGTTAATGGTCTTAAACTGATTTTAAAGTGGTGGTCTGAAATCTGAAAATCTATCTTTTGGCCTGTTAATTGGAAGATCGGGGTTCGATTTCCAGCACCACACAGTTGCCACCACTGGGTTCCTGAGTAGGAACCTTAACTCCTAATCGCTCGTCTGCCAACTGCTGTAAATATAAATGCGAAATAATCGCAGATTAAAATGATAGAAGGTTCGATTTAAGGGAGAAGTGGTAGTGCAGTAGTTAATTTGTTGAACTACTAATTAAAGGATTGGGGTTCGATTCCCAGCACCACCAAAGTGCCACTGCTGGGTCCCTGAGCAAGGCCCCTAACCCCTAATTGCTATATATAAATAAAAGAGAATGGAAGTCGCTCTGAATAAGAGCGTCTGCCAACTGCTCTAAATGTAAATGCGAAATAATCGCAGATTAAAATTATAGAAGGCTCGATTTAAGGGGAAAGTGGTAGTGCAGTAGTTAGTGTGTTGGAATACTAATTAAAGGATCTGGTTTTTAGCACCACCAAGTTGCCACAGCTGGGTCCCTGAGCAAGGCCCTTAACCCCTAACTGGTCAGTTGTATTAAGAAAAGAACGAGATAAATGTAAGTCACTCTGGATAGGAGCATCTGCCAACTTCTGTAAATGTAAATGTGAAATAATGGCAGATTTAAGAAGAGACGGTTCGATTATGGAAGGTTAAATTTAAGGGGAAGTGGTAGTGCAGTAGTTAGTGTGTTGGGACTATTAATTGAAAGATCAGGGTTCGATTCCCAGCACCACCAAACTGCCACTTCTGTGTCCTTTAGTAAGGTCCTTAACCGCCTAATGGTCAGTTGTATTAAAAAAAAGAGATAAATGTATTTGAGGTTTACTTATATGGTGGCTTAGTGGTTAAGGTGTTGGATTTACACCAGAAAAACCAGGGTTTGATTCCCAGCACCACCAAGCCACCACCGTGGGCCCCTAAGCATAGCCTTCAACTCTCAATTGCTTAGTTGTATAAAAGATAAATGTAAGTCGCTCTGGATAAAGATGTCCTCCAAATGCTGTAAATGTAAATGTTTGCTTCAAAATGTCTCCAACACAAATAAACTTTAATTTTACATTTTAGAAATAAAAAAATAAGCCGGGTTTAGTGTTTGTGTGTAAAGGTGACTGCTCTTCCCACCCAGTCTCAGTCTCAGTCCTGCTGTGTGTTTGACTAGCAACAGTTTTCACACTCAGACCACATGATTAAATTCCCGCCATCTTCAAAATGCCATTCACACTAAACACATCGAATCCAGCGGGGGCATGACTTCCGAACCACTCGAGCTAAAGTCAAGTCCCTGCCATTCCTCACTCACAACTCATCCCTTATGCGCGGTAGAACATCTAAACTATTCACAAACAAAGCCAATAGCCCATATTTCTGTCTTAAAATATACAAATAATATTACATTCCTCTATATTTATGTCACGGAACGTTCTTTTAAATTCCTTGCGGCCTGCTTGAGATTGACTTGGAGGAATAAACCATTTGCCTACGGAGGGAAGACATGACATAGCAATATAGAAGCACATGTAGTTGAAAACACCGAAACGTGTTTTTGTTTAAGGATTATAATTAAAAATGTTTATAATATCAGATTTAATCACGTTAAAGATTAAGAATGGTTATTTTAATCAATTGCTTAGAAAACAACTCAGCGAACCCCCCTAAACGGCGCGATAGAAGACCGCTCCGCCCCAGTCGGTGCTGTAAGTGCAGATTTCCTGAACACAAGCTGTATGTGGTCTTAGGCTGTAAGCGAGTGTTTATTTCTTTTAAATAACCGCTTTATACAGTTTAATAAAAAAAACCCTCAGCATGTCGGTGGCTTTTGTGCCTCACAGACAACGCGGAAAGGGTGATATTACACCCGCCGGGATACAGAAGGTGAGTGTAACGAAAAGCGCAGCAATAATACAACGAGGCTAGTCTGAGCTAATAAGCTTGGTTTTCTTTTTTAACGCTGTGAATTAATTATAGTCGTTAAAAGATGTTATATATCTTTAAATAAACATCTAATATTTAAATTTTTTATGTGTATGTTTAGGTACTGTTTTAAATAAATAGCACTTTTTTCTTGCCGCCATGTTTGGCTAGCTTAGCCGAGGGCCTGCGATGGATTTCAAGTGGCTGAGTAATAACTAGTGCACTATGTAGGGCTCGAAGTGCGTTTATTCTGTACCCTAGGTAGTGCACCAGTGGGCTGAGAAACACTCAGTTTGGGATACGACCTGTGTTTTCCGTAGCTACGTAACTGACTACAATTAAACGTTAGCAATTGCCTTTGTTAGCTAGCTGGTAAAACTAACGGCTAATAAATAGCTGTTTTATTTGTTTTAAAATAATAATAATACATTAAATAGTTTTAAATTATTTTTTAGTAGAACTGCAATATTCATTAATTTGGGACCAAAAAAAAAAAAAATATATATATTTAAATTTATTTTTCTACAAAATTGTTGTCAAATCTATTTAATCACAGTGATACTAGAATTCACTTTGTTTTCATCTGCAAATTCGTTGCGGTGACGAGGTAAAAGTTTATTCCTAGGAAACAGTAATAAAATAAAGAATAAAATGTAATAACCAGTAACTTTTATACTGGAAAGAAATGTGACCGTTTTGGACTATTGATTGAAAGGTCATAAGGGGACGTGGTAGAACAGTGTTAAAGGTTTTGGACTGCTCGTCTGAAGGTTGTGGGTTTAATTCCCAGCACCGTTAAGTTACCAATGTTGGGCTCCTAAAAAAAAGGGCACTTAATAAATGTGATAAATATGTCGCTTTGGATAAAAGCATCTGCCAAATGCCAGAAATGTAAACGTAGTTTAATTCCAAGGACCACCAATCAAATTGGTAGAAGGATGTTCGAAATGAAGCTACCAGGCAGAAAGCAAAGAGGAGGTATATGGATGTGATACATGAAGTTAGTGGGTGTGAGTGAAGAGGATGTAGAGAATAGGGTTAGGTGGAGACTGATGTGGCGACCCCTAAAAGGGAACATCTGAAAGAAGAAGAAGAAGAAGACCAATCGGCCACTGATGGGCCCCTGAGCCAGGAAC
The DNA here is from genome assembly GCA_005784505.1 of Bagarius yarrelli. Taxonomy (NCBI): domain Eukaryota; kingdom Metazoa; phylum Chordata; class Actinopteri; order Siluriformes; family Sisoridae; genus Bagarius; species Bagarius yarrelli. The sequence goes on from VCAZ01000091.1 coordinate 1,278,379, forward strand.
ATAACCCTTAACTGCTCAGTTGCCAAAGAATCTAAATTTAATCATGCACTTAAATTCCGGGCTGGGTGATGAGGCCAAATATGTAATCTTAATGATTTTTTCCCCCTTATTGATCAGTTATGATGTATTTCGATATATATACATTGCTAATGCTGTTACTAAAAATAATAATAATGTCTAGAACTTCAATTAAAAGCCATTAATTAACTACGACTAAAAATTTCCTAATTTAATGATCGCCGGTTTATCGTCTCCATTCCTATTTCATTGGGTTGGTTTCTGTCGTCACTTGTTATAGCAGCTGTTAAAGGTTTCTCGGCCTCTCTTGCTCTTTTTTTTTTCTCTTCCGTATCGTTACGACTGTTTCTGCATTGACACTGGAGACTCCCTCCGAAATGTAATGATGCTTGATTGATTTATACAACAATTCAATTCAGTGTTATTTGTTTGGCGCTTTTTACAATGGTGATTGTCACAAAGCAGCTTTACACAATCAAAGAAATTATGAGACAGAATAAAACAGAAATCAGTTTGTCCCTGATGAGCAAGCCGGGGGCGACGATGGCAAGGAAAAACTCCCTGAGATGAGATAGGAAGAAACCTTGAGAGGAACCCGACTCAACAGGGAACCCATCCTCATTTGGGTGAAAAACAGGTAGCAGGGATTATGAGGTTACATTGTGTGTGTGTGAGCAACCTAAATCATTAGTCCTTAAAGAACAGCTGGAACGTCTTTATGGCGAAGTGGGTCGTCCTAGGCCACCCTGGTGATGTATCATCCGCTGGGGCAGGTCACAGGGAAGGGTCCAACAGGACCGGGTTGGAGGTGGGGTCTGGATCACCGGCAGCTCCGTTGTGGCGTAACAGATATAACAGATCTGCTGTTCGAGAAAATAAGTCAGCAATTTTTCAGATTAGATCCAGTTTAAAAAAAACAAAAAACTAAACGTGATTAAGTCTTGAGAATAATGAGGGTTGTTTCTTTGTTTGTCCTCTTTTACCAGTTACTGGATGAAAACAATCAGCTGATTCAGTGCATCATGGATTTCCAGAGCAAAGGGAAAACAGCCGAATGTTCACAGTAAGTTTTTACCAAAAAAAAGAAGCTTTATTGTTATTTTAACCGTGTATTATATATATATATATATGTATATATAGATATCTATATATAGTATATATATATATATATATAGATATATATATATATATAGATCTATATATAGATAATATATATAGATATATATATATATATATATATACATAGCAGACAAAGAACACAGTGAAATAAAGCATCGTTTCTCCAGGACCCCATGGTGCTACACAAAACACTGAATTACACAAAACAATAACAACAAAGAGCCACTTAACAGAACAGCACAGAGCTAAAGACTAAAAGTAAATTGTTTTAGCAACATAAAGTGCATGTGTGCAACCTGGTGCAAACAGTGCAAGACAGACGGTGCAGTTTCTGGTACCAAGATCTCGTCATTACTATAAAAACAACAGATCAGAACTGAGAGCGTTGATCCAAATCTGTGAAACGCCGCCAGAGCTGCTGTTAGAAAATGAATTCTGATCAGTCAGAAGCAAAAATTTTAATTTACACTCACATTTAAAGGTGCAGTAGGAGATCTTGAAAAAATGTTGACTGATGGGCACTAAAAGCGTACATCCCGTCCTCCCTGCAAAACTTCGTCCGAAGGTACACCCCCTGAACCCATGATCACACAGACTAAACGATTAGAGAAAACCTCAGGACAATATTGTCCTTCACCAGTGAGAAAATGTATAGTGCAGTGAGAAATGGTACTAAACTTATTAAAAATAAAACTAGTCCCTGATTACACACTGCTGCTGTTAATAAACTAATTTGTAAAGGTACAAAACCTACATAAACTAAGTTACTATCAAAACACACCAAAATCCAATCACACTATTTTCCTACCTGTCCAAAAGAAATACTGTAACCATGACATCATCTATCAGGCCCTTTGACTCCTATAGTCGACTCCAGAGTGGAAACACTGATATTAATTCAGGTTTTCGCTCTGTCGGTCTGTTTTTTTTTCTGCAGTACGTCAACACACTGATGACTTAACCTGTGTAGGGTGTGCTGGTGTGTGATCATAAATATGTTGACAAGCTTGTATGAGAACATATCATGATGTTCAAACATTTCCTGGTCCTACACCGTTCGCAGAAAATATTGATGCATGTACACTACTTGAGCTAATCATTGTGAGATTTAACGATTTTTTTTCTGGACACAATCACTTATTGCACCTTTTTAAGGTCTTCCTTTCTATATCTAAATTGTCCTGCAGTTGTTGCTTTAATAATACACCCACTTTGTTCTGTTATTTTCTTTTTCTAGCTACCAACAGATGCTTCACAGAAATCTGGTTTACTTGGCCACAATAGCAGACTCCAATCAGAACATGCAGTCTCTCCTCCCAGCTGTAAGTACGGTTTGGGTTCCTTCTACAGAAATAACACTTTGACAATGTGCGTCACCCGATTGATCTGGAAGGATCGTCTATAGTGTTTACAAAGTATTTATTTAGTTTCTTTTGTAATTAAAAATGTCTACAGAAGGCAATTCACTGTCTTGAAATTAGTCTCTCATTTCGTGTCTGTCTGCTTCTTGTTATTTTCAATTTAACGCACCGCAGACACCACCAGGCATCTACTACAAACAGCACTTATCCAATAGGACTTAATCCGGAATGTCTTGTCCTGACCATCACATCTGTACATGCTTGTTAAACACTTCAGTTGTTCCAGAACACTTCCCTTTTTGCTGTAATAATTAGTTAAAGAAGAACTGGTTACTGGTTGAGGTGAACAGGTCTGGGGTGCAGTCAGTGTTTTGTTAGTGAGATTCAGTCAAAGTCAGTTCCCGAATCTACTACTCTTGCCTGGATTTTGAGGTATGCTTACAATGTACACTTTTTATTATCCAATGAGGCCCCGGGAGAGACAACTGGTCATATGCGGAAGTGATGGAACACCATACGAACACCGAGACAGCAATTTAAAAAAAAAACCAAACTTTTCTTGTAGTTACATTACATTAATTTCACATCATCTAAGTTGAACATTATCCAAATTTAAATTCGTGCAGCTGTGACGTCGTCTGTCATGTGACAGAGAATGACGGATGTATTACGCCCAAATTTCATTCGTACTACCCGTAACCACCTTTATATAGACCATCTTTTTTTAACGGTCGGGAAGGGAGTACTAACTTTTTAATAAAGTAATTAATTAAGTAGTATGTGATTGTGTGCGGAGGCCATGTTATTTCATGCTGGAACATGTTTGAGCAATGCTACAACATAAAAAAGCATTTTAGGCAGCCGTGTTTCAGACTTTGTAGCAAAAAATTAAAAAAAGAACCAAGAAGAAGTTTAGATGTTAAAGTACATTGGTGTATTTTCCTTCCGAAACAGAAAGGTAAAAGGAGGGCATGTAGTGTTTGAATGTCTAGTAGTGTTTGAGAAATCCTTTGCCTAGAACTTTTATAAATAGTGCTATATTTACAGCCTCCCACACAGAACATGGGCATGTCAGGAGGTATGAATCAAAGCGGTGCACCACCACAACCCCCTCACGGCCACAACATGCCGTCAGACGGCCCGCCTCCCGGCCCACACATGCAGAACCAGATGAACGGCCAGATGCCCGGTAAGAACACGCCATTTAACATTGTGGAAAAAAATTACTACAGTGTGATGTGATGAGCTGTTAACAAGGTGTGCTTTCTGTCCAGGACCAAATCACATGCCTATGCAGGGCCCAGGTCCCAACCAGCCTCCAAACATGCCAAGCGGCTCCATGAACATGCCCCCCAGCAGCCACGGCTCCATGGGCGCCTACAACCACACCGTTCCCTCCTCCCAGGGCATCAGCAGCCAGGGCCAGATGAACATGAGCCAGGGTCAGCCAATGGGCAACTACGGTCCCAGACCCAGCATGAACATGCAGCCCAACCAAGGTACCGCTCTGCTGCCGATGACTATCACTGCATGACGCACGCTGTGTGACTAATCATTTATTAAACACAATAAAACACACCAAAAGTGGACAAATCATCAGCTCATTAAGCAGAACATCAGACAGGATTGTGCTGCCCAGTATCGTTTAATGCTGCCCTGAAGGACAGACCGAAATATTGCAGCTGAAAAAAAGATGGATACAGACATGATTTATTAAAGAATCAAACGTAGCCAAAGTTGTATTCTCGCTGTATATCCCATCAGGGTAAACATGTGACACATAATTGGCAAATCTTTGTAAAATCTCGAGTCTGATTGGTCAGCATTATTGTCTCTATCATAGCTGTGATTACATAGGACATTAGGACAAATAATGAAGTGGTGATTTTTTTTCTGTCTGTCTCTCTTTGTCTATTTGTCTGCCTGACTGTATGTCTTTGTCTTTTTGTCTGTTTGCACGCCTGTTTGTCTGTGCTTTCTATTTTTGCCATAAAAATGACAGGATACTTTAGAGAGAGACAAAGGAAGAGAGATTGGTGAGAAAATACTTATAGGATTAACAAAGTTCATAACAGGAAGTAACTTCAGTTCCACAGAATAAATCTAAAATACAAACCCCTTAAAATAAACAGCTCGTCAGTGCTAAATTAACCCTCAGTGACGGATAAGTGCGGTTTAAGAGAAAAGAAAAAATTCAGCCCGTTGTACTGTAAGTAGGAGTTTCTTCTGTAATGGTTTTTGATTTGAGGGAATTAATAACCACCCTGATGAGTGTTAAATCTTCTTCTACTCCTGTTGATTAAATGACAGCCTGATGTGTAGTCTGGCTGTCTGGGGCTTCCAGGTTCATCGTCGTATTGAGGAGGATTATAGAGTAAAATATATGGGTCATCTTGTGTGGTTTTTTTGTTTTTTTTTTTTTTTTTTCCTTTTTTTTGTTGCTAAAATTAGCATTTAAATGTTAACTTTATTTTATGTGCTTTGTTACTCAACTATTTTTATACTCTGTGTTTTGTTTTTTTTCTTTGAGTTTACTGATTTAACAGTAACTAATAAAAGGCATTGTTTTTATATTTAAATACAAACATTTACTGATTTAATGATGGACCATTTTATCTATCTGTTTATTTACATGGTGATGTGTTGCACTTTTTGGGAGTGCAGAATTTATCCCAATTTTTTTTTTTAAACTGGTTCTTTTGTATGCTTTTAGGTCCCATGATGCACCAGCAGCCTCCCTCACAGCAGTACAACTTGCCCCCTGGTGGTGGAGCGCAGCATTACCAGGGACAGCAGAACCCCATGGGGATGATGGGCCAGGGCAACCATGTGATGGGACAAAGACCCATGCCTCCTTACAGACCTCCTCAGCAAGGTTCAGCTTCTTTACTCACTTAATAACCTATGACTATTGTTAATAATAGTAATGATTGATGGGATCTGTCCACATACATAAGGATAGTAAGGATAGAATTCTTAGCACCACCAAGCCACCACTGCTGGGCGCCTGAGCAAGGCCCTTAACCCCAATTGCTCAGTTGTATAACAGGGCATCTGCCAAATTCTGCAAATGTAAATGTGTATGTGCTGTGGTGGTTTTTTAGGGCCTCCACAGCAGTACCCCGGTCAGGAAGACTACTACGGAGAACAGTACAGCCACGGAGGCCAGGGGACTCCTGAGGGTGAGACCATCTTAGTGTTGTTGTTGTTGTTTTTTTTTGTTTTGCAGCAGCACTTATTTGTTTCTGGAGCTTATTATAACTGATAGTCTGCAAAGCTTTTCTTATAAAACTTTTACTGTAAATTTTGTTAAACACTCCCAAATTGTAAACTGTTCTGAGTTGCAGAGCAGTTTGTTAGGCTGTCATGTTAATTTCTGTATAAGCCAAACGGTGTAACTGCTGTGGTATTGCAAATTACACCAGATGTGCTGAAGAACTTGGTGGCTGGTGCAGTTGCAAGTGCGCTTATGCAATGGGAAATGTAACGAAAGAAGAGGCGTTAGTGCCATCTGGTGGGCTATGAGTAGATGTGTGTGTGAGTAAGGGAACACTATATATCTCACGTATATAGTATCGAGTGTGGCAGTCTAATATTGTGACTTCACTTGCATTCTTTAACATTTTGTATTAAATGCGCTGCTCTTGTACTCATATATCTCTCTCTCTCTCTCTCTTTTCCCCGTGTGTGTTTATGTAGGAAACTCACAGTATGGCCAGCAGCAGGAAGCTTATCAGCAAGGCCCCCCTCAGCCGCAGGGCTACCCAGCACAGCAACAGTACCCAGCGCAGCAGGGCTACCCTGGCCAGCAGCAAGGCTACGGTGAGCTCCATAGCATCTTCATGCTTTCACCCAGAACTGAAACACTTCAGCATTCACACACAATAAATATTAAAAAAAAAAAGCTTTTAGTGATTTATATCTTTTAGCAATTGCCACCCGTCAGCAAGGATTACGCATCATTTAATTGATGTCTTTACTTACATTTTAACTAAATGTAATTATTAAAACCAATTTAAAATGGTCAGCGTTTTATAAAGGAAGCCCCATATTTACACACTTATGATTTATTCACAGTAACATTTAACTCTGTTTTGCAGCAATATAGGAGACACCTTAAAAATGACATTACGTTAATAAAAACAATTTTCCGTATTGGAAAGGCAGAAGATGTGAAACAGATGAAATTTAGTTCCGGTGGCAATTTGCTGACTTTAACCAGGTAAAATAAATCTTGTGAAACAATAGAACAGTTGTGGGCGGAGATTGGACCTCTCTAACGAAGCTGATCACAGCAGACGTCTGAAAATAAGTATCCAGTCCTCCGATAATCTCAGAGGGGTTCATGGTAAATTTCCTCTGCTTTTTGTTCCTCTGCTGGCTCGACTTTTTTTTGTTAAGAACGTAGGCACCGCTGGATAAAACAAATATTAATAGTTAATTTGCAACTGTGTGTCAACGAGAAAAAGGTGGCCAGGTTTTGGCTCAAAGCGAGTGTGACTGCAAAAGCTTTGTCCTCCTCCAGCCCTTTTTCTTCCCCTTCCCCACAGCCTGTCAGCTCATGTCTCCTGATCTCTCTGACTGGGCTGGAGGCTTTCTACATCTTAATAATGAACTGGTGGAGAAACACACACACACACACATGCTCTGCGAAACTGCAGGCACCATCTGGAAGATGCTCCTCTAAGCGCCCACAAGGTTAAGATGGGCCAGTGCACCTAATGATCCTGCGTGGGCTCGTTTTGAGCGAGCTGAATCGGAGCGAGCCCAGCACGCTGCATAATGGCCAAGCGTTCGGCCGGCCCACGTCACTCTTAATGAGCCTGCGCTTTCTTGAACCCTGCTTTATAGACTCCTTGATGTCGGGCAACATTAGCAGGGCAGCTCGCTATTCGTGGGCCCGTCGCCATCATTATACACACCGGGTCCTGAGCCGAGATTCATCCTACTCCTCTTCCTCTAAACCTTCGCGCTGATTGATTTGCTCTACTGCGGTGATGATTTAAACATTTGTTCACAGTTGTTTGGTTTTCAATCACCGCTTTTAATATGAAGTTTTTGAGAAGGCACAAGAAAATTCAGTACAACTATATACAGTTGTATATCTATATTCTAAACTCTAGTATTGATGCTCAATAAAATAGTTTAAAACTGATTACCTTTTGTGTTAATATTTAATTAAAACCCTCAGTCCGTGTCAGATCGACTCCTTCCTTCGCTCCTATAGTTGGCGATGACTCATACGGTTTTTGTCTTTTTTGTATTTGTTTTGTTGGTGTCTCTATGTACGCTCACTTCTCGTATCCCTCATCTTGTAGGACCTTCTCAAGGCGGTCCTGGACAGTACCCAAATTACCCACAAGGCCAAGGGCAGCAGTATGGAGCGTACAGACCACCTCAGCCCGGTCCTCCACAAGGCCAACCACAGCGCCCATACGGCTATGACCAGGTAAGTTTACAAAGAGGAAAAGGAAGTTTGGAAGGAGGGGAAATGAGAAGTGTGTAATTTTAAGGTGCTTCAGTCCAGTCTTTAGTGACGTGTGTAGTCCTCGTTTTTGTTCAATCTTCTCAATTAAAGGCTATCATTATGATAACGATGTGCCATCTTCTGTTTTTTTAAAATATTTTTATTAAACTTAGTAATGGATTGTTTAATTAATTCACTTTCCGTCCTGAGAATAAAGAAGTGGGCCTCACCGCTAGAGGCTAACATTGTATAGGGAATCCCACGAGTCACAAAATCACTATTAATCACGTGATTGGGACAGGACAGAAAAAAGAAAATGTCAGCAGAACCAGTAATCATAATAGCACTTTTTTTTTTGTTTTAACAATTAATGGATATACTTTTAATGTTGAACTCAAACTCTAGTTGTTTTAACCCCCAAAACAGTTGGTGGCAGTAATTTACGCGATTGTTATGCAAACGCCAATAATATAAGAGAAGACGAAGGCTTCCCAACGCATGGGGAAAAAAATCATAATCAAAGGACATGACTAGAGGCTAATTCTTTCGGAATCCTGCAGGTCACCAGTAGTTTGTTTAACACAATCACAGGATTGGGATGGGACGGGACGGGATTTGTGATTGTGGTGGGACGGGAAAGGTTTGAAAATCTACTCCCGTGTCACCCTCTTCTCACCGGTGATTTAGACTGGGCTGAAGTGGGTAGTTGTCTGTCTGGTAGCTCCTACTTAAAAATTCACACCAGCCAGTGACGCCTTTATAAATGATCAGTCACTGTGCTAACAGCTCCTCTGCTCCTCTTTTCGCCTCTGTTATTCCTGTGTTTCTCTTTGGCCCTTGGCGAGGGGGCCACCCTGTTCCTTTCATATCTCTATGTTTGAACATTCAGGGGCACATGAGGAAATAACGGACCGAGTATTTCAACCCCTGTCTAGATGTTTAAGAAGCAAAGGTAATCGCTGCTGTGAAGCGTTGTCGGATTCAGACATTTAAACTTCTAGTCTTTTTTTTATATTGTTTTTCCTCCGTACATCTATACTTATTCTCATATTCTGCATTTTTGGTCGTGTATTTTACATTGTTTTGTAATCAGGGGTCGAAATAATCCTCAGGTCCTTGTTTTAAAACTGAAATTCGCTGGGGACAAAATAAACCCTGTTGGTTATAGAATGTATATTTTGTAATTCAGTGCCTCGACTTGCATTTGCAAATTCGTTCAACCTTATTAATAACCGAGTGACGCGACCGTGGATGTTTGTTTAAAAAAAATAATAAATAAATTCATACCCCTTTTTAGAAATATATATGTAAAATACTGAAAATACCAAAAATCGTTTAAAAGTCAAACCTTCCTAACACGTCTTTCATTTTCTTCCAATCTGTTAATAAAATCACACACAAAAAATATATCTTCTCTCTCACAACACAGCAAGATTGTGAATTCTCATGCATGGTTTACTATTTGAACGGACATTTTAATATATTAGTGGATATTATAACTTTAAGGTTGGCAAAAATGGCTTACAATTAATTAAACCGAAGTTTAAAGAAATACACAGCTTGTCGTGTCGTCCCGATTTTACGGTTCGTCAGGGTGAAGGATATGACGGTTATTACACCGCTGACCTTTTCAAAATACAGCTTATTTTTATTTCTCTATTCTCCTATCTTACGATTGCTGCAGTTACTTGAAAATTGTTGCCTGCATTTGTTTCTTACAAAAAGTTATGAAGTCATTAACCATTATATTTAATGACTAGCTTGGTTTTAACTATATTTGATAGGTGGATTAATCACTGCTTGATTGATTAGTTAATTAATATTTGCTGAATTTACTCTGTCCGTTTGGTCTGATCTGTCTGATCCCTTTACACAGTCCAACTAATCACAAAAGAACTTTGTACTTACTTTTTAATTATTTATAATTTAACATTTTTTGGCTATTTACTTTGTTGCAGCTTGACCAAAAAACAATAATTGTGTAGTAAAAAAAAAAGCAATTTGCTATTGCGGCACCTCTAGTCCAAACCTGGAGACTTGTCCTTGCACGGGATGCACCAGTGAAGGTTCCGGCACACGTAATAACACATACCTTTGTCAAGTGTTTTCTAAACAGCCAGAACGAAGCATCTTGAAGCAGCAGGGTGACGTCAGTGGATCTCTCAGAAGCTTACATTCTTACTACGTTTTTTTTTTTCCCCATCATCCACAGGGTCAGTATGGCAACTACCAGCAGTAGACAAGAGACGCCCTTTTTCCTGTTGGAGCGTCTACCCGGCGCTTTACGTTATTCTGGCCCTGCCAAAGGGTTACGGCTCTCTGAGACTCCCACTTTACAAATGACAAAGAGATGGATTCCCTTTCTCTCATACCCACATTTGTTTTAGTACAAAATTCTTTCAACCACACCGTGACGCCGAACGAATCCTGGACAGTACACGTCTTTTGCAGCGAAAGGCTCAGGCAGCGATCAGGCCAAACCCCGTTCTTTCAGCCACTTCCTGTTTCAGCAGATCACAAGGCAGCTCTGAAATCTACCATTTATCTGTCACACCATTTTTTTTTTTTTCCAGTCCTTTTACAACACCCGTTTTGTCCATTTTATAAGTAGCTCAAAAAAAAAACACAAATCGGAGCGGCCTTGTTTAATTTCTGCATAATGAAAGCAGAGTTCATCGTCATGCAGCACAGACTTGTTCGTCAGCAGCCATCTTTTTACCCGCTCAAGTGAAAGCCGAAGCAATAACGGTGGGGCGGGAGGGGGGGTAGGGTGAGCGGCCCAAAGAGACGATCTTGCACAGGGAATATTCTTACACGTCAAGGTCGAACTTGTATCATGTACAAATGTATTTTATGCTTTCTAGATAGAGCTTACTTTGTACTGAGGATTTGGAAACTTTTAGCTCTAATCGGCGTATTTCTTTTCTTTAGCTAAATGTCTTTTTTTTATTAGCTTGTTTTTTTTTTTTCTTTCTTTCTTCATTTTTAATACATGATAATTGCTGTCCCTTCCTGCTCTGGTGTAATGTCTTTTGATTTCCTCTCAGCCATGCTGAACCTTGATTAAACCCATCTGCTACTCTGGTGGTTCACGTGTTAATTGTCCACCAGGGAGCACTTAGTTTTTTGAGTGCAGCGACTCGGCTGTACATCGAAAGGAGGGGGAAAAAAAAACAACCCCAAGAGTGGACAGTCAGGAGCCACATTCAAATTGTAGTAGTACAAACAGGAAGTCAGCGATGAGCGAAAAAATGTCCAGATTGATCAGATTGTTTGTTCTCGCTCAACTTGACTGACTACAAAAAAGATCCGGATCCACACATTTAAATAAAACTTGCTTTTTTTCATATAAAAAACAATAAATTTTTTTAGCTTGGCTTCCAGTCTGCTTTTAACAGCTATTTTGTCAGTCAGTAGAAAGATTAGTGAACGCATGGTAAAAATTCGTACAGTAATCCTGGCGATGTGGATCGTTACGATTTTCTTTTTCTATGAATTCTGTTTTTGCAGGCTAAAAAAATGTGAATTTTTTTTTTTTTTTTCTTAATAAAAGCTACAAAATGATTGTTTCATTAAGTGTTTTTATATATGTATAAAAAACATGGTACTGGTTGTAGCTTCATAATGTTTTTACTTACACCTATTTGTGTCAGTCAAAGCGTGATCTTTGAAGTATGATGCCATCACAGTTAGCACAGGTTCTTGGTATGGGTTTTTTTTCGTTGTTTGTATTGTTTTGGGGGACGGTTGAGAGTCGGCGGTTGGAACGTACCAGTCCATTTGTGCTGATGAGGAAAAATAATTTGGTGCTCAGTATCATGATGCAACTCCAATGTGCCATGACTTGTCTTTTCTCTTTTTATTTCCATGACAATGTATAGTTGTACATCATTGTAACTGAACAAAAACGGCTGTAATAAATTATTGTAATACGGGTTTCCTTTTTTTATAGTTCTCTTTTATTTTTGTTGTTGGGTTTGTTTGTTTTTTGAATGTATATTGGATTGATGTAAACAAAAACCTGAGCATTTTATTGAATGCTAAAGATGATGTAACGCTTTAAAAGTCTCGACTAGGGATACATTACTATTAGGGTCAGATATTGAACTAATATAAATCTATTTACAGCCTTCACCATCTTATTATGCATGGTACTATATAACCTAATCCCCGATGACCAAATGACTCAACATGACTGGAAATATTTTAACAGTTAATGCTGCAAAAAAACTACTTGTGAATTTTACACAGCATCTAGTTTTGAAAAGAGCCTAAAGGTGGAAGTCATCTTTTTTTTTTAATAAGTTCTATTTTTGGGGGCATTTTACCTTTTATTAATTGAAAAGAGATGAAATGGGGAGATATAAAACGATAGAAAGACCGGCAAAGACCCGAGTCGGAATCAAACCTGGGTCCCTGGAGCACAACAACGCATGTGGGTGTCGGCCTAAAGTCATCTATTAAAAAATAAAAATGTGTAGACGTGCTGTAAATATTCACACAAAAAGGTATTCATGAGCATGCCTAATTACATATAATAAACGTTTGTGAGCACTTCAGCAGCACTGACCACCTGGATAAAACCTGCTACACATTACTGTAAATATGTTGTAAAAATTAGGTTTTATTCCTGTTATACAAAATGGGAAGATCAGATGTTCTGTCATTACTTCAAAGATGCTTTGAATTAAACAGGTAAATTTATGTTTTGACAGATTTGTGTAGACAATAAAAAGCCTTGTCTGTACTGGTGGTGGTGGTGGTGGTGGTGGTGGTATCTGCTAACAGTCACATTACAGGATGTCAAGAGTGGATTATATTTGACTGCCCCTCAGTTTAGAATGAGATTTGTGTATTAATTGCAAAGTTTAATAAAAGTTTTTTTTTTTTTATTTCCAGCAAAAACAAAACACTTTATTTCATTATTAGGTCTTAAAACAATATTAAAACAAAATATTGCAACGTCAGGTTTTTGTTTCTGTAACGTGCAGCCCCACCATAAGTGATCCCAAAATAGCTGCCAAGATCAAGGTGTCCTCTACAGTGAATGATGGATATGATACTCTTGCCCCATCTTTGGCAAAAATGCAGGAAAGTGGTAGCACAGTGGTTAAAGTCGCACCACAACTAAGCTGCCTTTGCTGGGCCCCTGAGCAAGGCCCTTAACCGCTCAGTTGGGTATAATTGATGAAAGTCGCTCTGGATAGAGTTGACTGCTGAGTGCTTTCAATATAAAATGCAGATTTTACATTTGCATTGCACTATTCTGGTGTTCCCTGACTGAAGCACTGGGTTCTCTCTTTGAGCAGTTTTGCATGTAGTCATGTGATTACTCTTAGGTGTGTGTTTCAGATTCACTGTGCTTTATTTACAATGGATACCAGTTTGTTTTTTTTTTTGAGTAGTCTGACAATCAGTATCTAATGAAAAATTGAACTATCAGACTATGTTTACATTTAAACAGCATCTAAAGTATTTAAATTGATTTGCTTATCCTAGTGGGCAGGGGTGCCCCCAAGGAGTGTCTAGTTGTAGCCATGGTGGTCATCCCCATTATGATTTTGCAGTTGGTACTGCAAAATGTGAATTCACAATAGTTTATGAAATGAAGAAAAAAATGATCTATTCTTTTGGTGCCACAATTTAATGGTTTTCTTTCATCCAAACCATTTAATTTTTGAATAGCTGAGACCACCACTCATACTCTGTCTCACTTTTAAGACCTTTAAGAAAGCCTTTATTTTTAGCAAAGCTGTACGACACGATGATGTGTGTACACATGTGGCAGAAGGCAAATTAGCCAATCTGCCAGTTTAAATAGTAAAGTCAGATGTTTGTGCTGTATAAGAGAGGAAAAAAAAGTGAGAGAGATGATGGTTTGGTCTAAGTTCTCTAATGTGTCCAGCTGCATGGTGAGAACACAGGGACATGTTCACACCTCTCCGCCTATCGCCAATGCATTGGAAGGGTTACCTGTCATGTCAGAGGGGGAAAAGGTACAGCTGGCATGCCAGATGTGTGGTCAGTCAGGCTGTGTGTGCGGAGGGGGGGATGGTTATGATACTGTGCTGAGTGAGAGTGCAACATGGCAATTTCCTTTATCCAGCTAGGACTGATGCCATTTTTTTTAAATGTTCATATAAAGTGTATAGGCTGTGTGGGAGAGAAAGGGAGCGTCTACAACAACCCCCCACCACCCTCGCACTACCCTGCTGCTACACAGCTGGCCACTCTACCCTTCCCAGCTGCCACTGAAGCTCCCCCTGGCCTTGTGTCTTGGCGCAGGCAGCTGATTGGATGAACCCCTGCTGAATGAGGGCCTTGCCAACCAGTGAGCTCCACCATAAACCTGCTCACACTCTCGGGGTCAGGCAAAGTCACACCTACATCGTCGACAGATTTGGAAAAAACAGCTTTGACATGAAGTAGACAGGAGCCCAAACCGAATGAACATGAAGGAGAATTTAAGAGCTAGTATCAGACGCCTTTGGGAACAGGGAGCACAGCTTGTACCTGAAATATGCATTCAACTTCTGTTTGCACCTTTCAAGCAGGCATGACACAGGGTTTCCTCACAGGCTTCCTAAAAATAAATCGCCATTCCCTCCTTCTCCCCCCATGTGTGGTGTCATCTTGGACAAGTGTCATCACCACACTGTCTGCCACTGCTGTCGTGGGCAGAGTGCTGTGACAGTCTCATTTCAGACCTTGATTATCTCATTCGATATTCTGATATATTGTTATTATAATCTTGGCCACCTCTCTATGCCGCTATGCGATGCGGGCTCGGAGGGGGAAAATGACATTGCGATCATAGCTGGAAGGCAAGATATTCTCTCTCTCACTCACTCTCTCTCCGTCTCTGTGACTGGAGGTCTGCAGGGAGGAATAAGGGGTGCTTACGGGGGGGAAATGTAGCAGCCTCCACAGTTTAATTGGAGACATGTCATACTAAATAAATGGTGCAAACACAAGCAGCGGCCGGAGGCTTGAGCCGAGGGCCCAGGGGAAGCGCTTGCCATTATTGGGTTGGAGCTCCGGTACTTCTGAGCTGTATATGAAGGTGTGCATGTGTGGGTGGAGGGTCTCCAACTACCCCTGACTGTAAGCTCCGGCTGCCAAACAACCACAGCAGCAAAAAAAACGGAAGTAAAGGTGATGCTGTCAGGTAGGTTGACAACACTAGCGTTATTCCGCCAGTCAATGACTGACATCTTCCATAGCTTCAGAACAAACATGAAAAAATGAATATCTGTGTTCATCTCTTGAATATGCGAGAGTCTTTTGAAAAGGTTAACATTAAGGGCGGCTTCCCGATGGGTTGTGGTTTTCTTTGGTGGCTAAACGAATGTTTTATCAGTAGCTGTCTAACAATGTCTACAGGCATAATTAGAAAAAGCAGACTGTGTTGTTTATAGCAATTCCTATTAATCTATTAAAACAGATCTTAATAAACACCATACAGCTAACTAAGCGGTATGGTTTTACTGAAACCATTCAATCCAGATTTTAGCACCTTAAACATCAGTTTAGGTTGGTCAATGTTACGGTCTTAAAATCCTGGTCCCACTGGGTCTATGCCCCATCATGTCGCTGGTTTAGAACAAGATGTGTTTGAGAAAATAAGCTTTTGTGGGAGTACACAATCGAGTACTATTTCCTAGCTGGAGATACCATAATGATTCCCTTTGCAGCCTTTCTTGATCTGACCTCGAGTGTAAGTGTAAGGGCAAAAGCATGAAGAGCTGAAACATGAAACAAGTAGCATGATTAGTTTTGGTTGCTGAGGAGGAAAAACTGAGAAAGAAGAAAAAAGCAGGGGTGGGTAAGTTCTTTTGTCCTGCTTATTTTCTAACCCTGCCCCACCCACTTCTAAACAGGGGTCACTAGACTTGGTCCTGCAGAGTTTAGCTCCAGCTTGCCTCATCACACCTGTTGAGACAGACAAGTTTTAAGTATACATAGCAAGACCAGAACCAAGTTTGGTTCCTCACGAGAAGGATATGGCAAACCTATACCAAAAGTATAAATTGTTTATATGCTGTACCTTTTAAGAGGGAGAAAAAGCAACAGAGTTTTCCTTTCGATAATAAACACAGCAGCCAGTTAACATTTTCTAACAGGTGCTTTTGGTTATTTCCTTATTTTGTGAATCTATTTAAAAAGTGTCTGTGAGGTGACTGAAAATAACAGGTAAAGAAAATAGGGATTGTACAGAAGGTGCTGAAGACTGAAGAATTCAGTAAGTTATAGATCCTGGGTATAACGAGAGGTTTTACTACCTTTGACTGGGGTAACATCTAAGATATGTTCTGAAGATAGGATTTATTTTGACGACATCTGCACATACCAAATTTTCAGGGCAGGAGTTACAGTGGTAAAACTTTGATAAATGTGAACACTGTGTTTTTTCTAGTTTCTATAAAGGTCATTTTGTTCTTTGTTTTGACATTGATGAGACAAAAAAAAAAAAAAAAAATATATATATATATATATATATATATATATATATATATATATATATATATATTTGCTTGTCACTGATCTGACTGTGACTTAGTTTTAAATTTTACAGAAGTGACAGCAGAAGGTCTGGGAATCTTGGCCACTTTGAAAGCCTAAAGCCCGCCCAAGAAGACGTATGACTGACAGGTAAAGCAACCACTGACCCCTTGCACAGCACTGAAGATAGACCTCTTTCATAAATATCAAACAGGAAACAAAACCTAAACATTCATTTCAATATGCTCATGTTAAATGAATATATCAAGTAATATAAACATGTCTAGTAACGTTACTATGCGTGTCATATAAAGAGCCTTGAAAACTGCATGGCTGCAGTTCGATGTAGACCAGAAAAGAATAAACACCGCTGTGATATACAGAACTACAAAATCTTTCTCTCCCAAAGATAAAATGTCCATATGTTACTGAAAGTTAACAGGATTTGTACTGACAAACAGCTGACCAAAGGTTTGCAGAACAAGCTAAGGTGTGTTTCGAACACACTAATTAATTTGCAGTCACGCTCCAGTCTGCATGCTCTTAATCAATCAGTGATTTTCTCTGCAGGTTCAGACTCGAAACCGCAGTCCTGAATCCTGCAGGACACGAAGCATGCGGTGAAGCTATCGATGCGACGTACAGAGACTTCATCACTAATACTTGGCTTGAAAAATCCATAACATGCTCTCGGGCACACGTCAAGTCTTTCTAATCTGCCCTCGAACCATTTGTAGTGATTAATGTATAGCTACAGGTTCTTATACCATTTCCATTAGTGACTCATTCATACCTGGCTGACAGACTGTTTGAGCTTTAAACGGTTATTTTACTCTTCCTACGTAACTCAGCATTAGCAACTCAGCACATATCTAATTGAAATGAGCTTCAAACTGCGAGAATATTGACAATAACATATTTTGACCATTTGAAATAGATAAATTATCAAACATATTGAGTTACACATCACAGTATGCAGATCAGTGTATTATGCTGCTTTGTTCAAAAAGAAGCAATTTGCTATTATCCGGTGCTTTAATTTGAACAAATATGCTTAAAAAAACATATTTAATGCTAGTAATGTTTCCCTAAATCTTTTATGTATACAGTGCTATTGATTATCTTACTGTTTACTTTCACATTTGCAGTATAACCTGAGACCTTGCCCAGGGGCCCAGCGCTGGCAGCTTGGTGGAGCTGGGAATTAAACCTATGATCGCCAGACCAACAGCTAGATCATCCTGATGCTTCATAGCATTATGTTCTTAACATATATTTCGGAAAGTGAAGGCTCGGTGGTAAAGGTGTTGGACGATTGTGGGTGTAATATCCAGCACCACCAGTCTGACACTACTGGGCCCTTAAGCAAGGTCCTTTAACATCAACTGTTCAGATAAGTCATGAAAAAAATGCATGCAAGTTTGGTTTATTTCACTGTAATGTGCTTTGTTTATATTATATTAAAAATATACTTTTTTAAAATTTATTAGTGTTATGTTACCAAGTGGAGTAGAGGAACAGTAAACCAGCTGTAATAGTTTGTTTGGTTAGGCATAATGATAAGTACAACAGACACCAAAGATAAAGTAAGACACTGATTTTAATAATCACCTAACTGGAACATGGACATGGTTGAACAAAAGGAATGAACAAAATATAAGGCACTACCCTAGGCTGTATTTTAATACGCTAACCCTAACTAATAATAGAGTAATCCCTTACTACCTACTCTAGGCTAAGCTATAAAAAAATACAAACCTTAAACCTAGGGTGTCTGGACAGTAAACAAGTCTACTAGTGGTATGTAGGTATGCGCAGAGTCTTCCCTGTTCCCAGCCTCAGTGCTAGTAAAAGCCTATAAATAAAAAGGCAAACAGGTGACTAACTAGCTAGGCTAGCAAGGCTAAACACAACAAAGCAATAGAAGAAAAGAAAAATAGCACAATTAGCAATATTAGCACTGAGAGCAACATGCAGCACTGGACAACAAAAGTAAAATCTCTCTTCAAAGCTTTCGGGGTGCCCCTTTTAAATGATAAGCTCCACCCATCTGGTCAGGTCTACAATCTTCATTGGTTTGTAACAGACAGAGGGCTCCACCTATAGAAACACAGCAGGGACCAAGCAACAACAGTGCACAAGGAAGGGAGGCAGAACATTTACACGTAACAGTAGCTTTAGGCTAATTTCAGCAATTTCTTTTGAGTGTAAGATGGGAATTTCAAAATATATCCGTAGTATGCAAAAAACAATATGCAAAAAGTTTCCGAAGGACCAACTACATCCGCCCGGATTCTAAACTGCTCATACAACGAACACCTTGGGAGAGACGGCCTGTCATATTTAAAAATAGCAGAAAGCAGCAATGCAAGTTCAAACATCATCCAAACATTATTCTATACCTTTAGACACTATACACTATAAACACTATACCTTTAACGCGTGACAATTCATGTTGGGTGACAATATCCACATAGCGGATGTAGCAGCCCAATTTTTTTTTATACTACGCTTAACTATACTACATACAATATACTTTTTTATCAGTTGGCAAGTACGTACTAACTCAAATGTAGTACGTACTTAACGTATTGTGATTTCAGAGGGAACCACTGTCTTTTGTCAGGAGAGACTGCAACATAAAGTCACTTTATAGAAATGAATGAAATTTGCAGTCATCAAAATATTGTCCTGCTTATTATGGCCAGGTATTCTCCCATAGTCAGGTATTCTCCCATGGCATGGTCAGGTATTCTCCCATGGTCAGGTATTCTCCCATGGCATGGTCAGGTATTCTCCCATGGTCAGGTATTCTCCCATGGCATGGTCAGGTATTCTCCCATGGTCAGGTATTCTCCCATGGCATGGTCAAGTATTCTCCCATGGTCAGGTATTCTCCCATGCTCAGGTATTCTCCCATGGTCAGGTATTCTCCCATGGTCAGGTATTCTCCCATGGCATGGTCAGGTATTCTCCCATGGTCAGGTATTCTCCCATGGCATGGTCAGGTATTCTCCCATGGTCAGGTATTCTCCCATGGCATGGTCAGGTATTCTTCCATGGTCAGGTATCCTCTCATGGGCATGAATTCTGCCATTAGCAGGCATTCTTCTATGGTCAGGTATTCTCCAAAGTTACACTAAACAGTTTGTAGAAATTTGCTAGCATGTTATTCTGAGGTGTAATTTGGCTTTAATGCTCTATGTCGGACATGATCATGATTTCCCGATACCAACTGCAGGTCATAGACACACAGATGTATGTCCAGTTTTATGTCACATAATTAGAGACTTTTTACGTCTTCAGCAGTGGGACAATGGATGTGTCCCTGAGGGTTTTTTTGCCTTTTTTATATCCAGAGGGGAAAAAAATCTTCCTTAAAATGTTTAACCATTCAAAAGTTTTGCCTTTTGAGAAACTTTTCTAATTACCTGTAATTATCCCCTGTGAGGTAATGCCTTACTTTCCCTGCAGTGAAGTGTTTAAAAGCTTAATGGTGCTGCACATGCAACACCCACGTCCTCAGTGTTTTACTTCTGAACACCTGTAGCCGATTGTCTCATTACCTCACTGTGTGTGTGTGTGTATGCACTATGTGTATTTATATATTTATATACTGTAGTTGAACTCTTAGCTGTACTCAATGTTTTTACAGACACGAGTTCTAGAATTCTGCTTGAAGTAAAAATTATAATTCACTGAATGACAACAAAGCAGCTACTTAAAGAAATAGTTTAAAAATGAAAATTCTTACATAAATTACTCACCCTGGTGTTGTTCCAAACCCATAATAACTTCTTGCATTTTCGGAACACACTGTAACATATATTGTACGTCTGTCTCCAATAGACAGCAAGGTAACTACCACGGATTTTTTTAGGTGTAAAAATAGTAAACTTTTTTTCTTTTTTTTTTAGTTTTTTAATGTACAAATCTCTATTTAAAAACTACAAATATAACAAATAGGCTTTTTGTCAGTCTAAAGCAAGTATACCTTTACTCTGATCAGTCTCTAAAATGTAAATTATAAGTACATTTGTTTTCAATTTAAAATAAGTTCCCTTTTGTAAGAGAATTGCTAGCTTAAATTGGCATAGTACGGTACCTTACAAATGCACTGAACCCCCTTGAACCCTGGCAAATGTCATTTGGTCCGTTTGGATTACAAACTGATCGCAGATTGATTGAAAATTTTGTGCGGTTTCAAAATATATTTTCAGCGGACCATAAGTATAAACCCTTACACATAAGTACTTCAAAGGAACCCCATTTGCAGCAGTAAGTCTGTTGGGTTAAGTTGTTACCACTGGCTTTTGCACTCTGGGAGTGATTTTTCCAGAGGATTTGTCTCTCTGGTTCTTCAGGTTGGGTGGTCATGATGCTTGTGGACTGCAATTTTCACAGATTCTTAGTGGGATTCAGATCTGCAGTTTGACTTGCTCTTGTAGAATATTGATATTTTTCTTTAACCACTCGTGTTGTTCTGACCTTGTGCTTGGGATCATTGGCTTGCTGGAAGGTTTCTTTAGTTTTTTGCACATTGAATCTAAAGCTGGCTGCCTTTCAGCATGTATTTGTACAACATAGGGCAGTGGTAGCTTAATAGTGAAGGTGTTGGACTGCTGATCAGAATGTTAAGTGAGTTCAATTCCCAGGATCACCAAGCTGACACTGCTGGGCCTTAAGTCCTAACTGCTCAATTGTATAATTAAGATAGCCATACAGTATGTTGTTCTGGATAAGGGCATCTGCAAAATTCTGGGAATATAAATGATTCTGCTGTCCCTATATTTCAGTTTTGGGACTTTTTGTCAAGGCATGAATACAGGATTTACATTAAATTGCAATTTTTTCCAGAAAGGTTCATTTTTGTCTCATCTGTTCACAAAACCTTATCCTACATTTTGAGGAACACCAAGTTTTCTTACTAGGTATGTTATCATAAAGGCCATAGAATTATATGCAAAGCTCTTGATATTGTTGACTGGTTTACATTAACTCCAAGCTTAGACATAAACTCCATAGCTCCTGTGTAGTGATCAATGGCCTTTCTGTGGCTTTCTTCACAAAACCCATTCTTAACTTTAAAATCTCAAAGAAATGCATTGTTTAAGCAGTGATTAGGTAATAAACAGCAAGTTCCACTTCCTCCCAATTGATCTGATTCTAATCAATCACAGGTTTTCATTTTCAGACTTTTGTTCATATTCAGATCTTTAATTTTAAACAGGAACGGTGACCTTTTTAACGATTCAGTGGTGAGGTGAAGAATCGTTGACATCTTTGGCATTCGGCAGATGCCCTTTTCTGGAACTACTTACGTTTATCTACTTTAACCAAGCAGCTGATGGTTGAAAGCTTTGCTCAGGGTCCCTGCAGTGCCAGCATGGTGGTGCTGGGAATTGAACCTATGATCTTTTGAGCAACTGGTCAATTCTTTAACCACTGCACTACTCCATCATCACTTCCTTACAATTGATCTGTTTCTGCTCACTGGGGAATCCAAACACTCTTTGGTTTCATTTATTTCTTTAGATTTACTAATTGTGTTTGATTTATACAGAAAAGGTGAACTTGGTTAATGATTGATAGGTAAGAAGAAGAAAAAGCCTTTATTGTGGTCATTCATATATTACAGCACAGTGGAATTCCAAGTTCGGATCAGAGTGCAGGAGCAGATTTTAGACAGACCTTGCTCAAGGACCCAACAGTGACAGCTTGATTATTGAGGCTTAAACCGTGACCTTTTAATCAACAGCCCAGAACCTAAACCACCACTGCCCCTGTAATGGCCAACCGTAATCAATATGAGTTTGATGACCGTTAGATGAGGGTTAAAAGGGTCACACATGCATGTACCACAGATCTTCAAAGGAATTTAACAGAATCTTTGGTTGTTTTCAAGATTTTAGCATCAGTATCATGATATTTCTGCTTGTGTTTAGTCATAAAATTCTTGTTGCATACTTGCATTAAATTTTTTGCTCCCATTTTCTATTTTTACTCATCTTTGGTAAAAGCACGACTTTGATCAGTGATGCAAACACTTATCGTATTACAACTTCTTTCAAAGTTTTGTTCAGGTAGCTGTCAGCTCTTAACTCGAGTGTCTAATTGCTGTAATGTGTTCCTTTTTCATCTAATCTGTAAACATTGCTGTTTTCAATGTCTCCGGCACCTGCCCCAATCTGCAGACTCTGACAGCTGGCGCAGGACTCCCTTCACCATCCTCAAACACACCGCTTTGCCCAAGACTCACGTAGTTCAGCATGGTCTAAATCAATATGGTCTGGTCCACACCGGGGCTAACCACCCCCCTGCCAGCCACATCTCACCATGCTACCGTATTAGGAAAATAACGCCATTGATCCAGCAGGATGTCAGGCTGAGCATTAAATTTGAAAAGCGCGACTCGGGCCGCCAGATTTCACCCCACTTGGCTCGGTTTAGGAGATGCGGTGATGAAGGAAGGCTTTCCCGCTGCCGTAGATGATAACAGGAAGAGCACATGACGTCTCAGTGGATGATGGAGACAGGGTCCTACTCGGCCTGCATCCATTACGAGAGTGGGATAAGAGAACGGGTCGATCAGAGACAGAGCAGCAGGGAGACGATGTTATGAGTCCCAAAAAAACGGTGTGAACCCACTTTAGCCATGCCATGGAAGATTTAGGGTGGAAGGTGCATGAAAAGAAGGAGGGCTAAAAAAAAAAAAGAAATGAGCATTGTAATATATTAAAATACATAAAAAATTGAAATAAGCAATTGTATTTATTCAAACAATATTTTAATGAGTCTTTAATTGACAATCGCAGTACTGTACAGAAACACTACATATTTTATACTTGATATTTATTGTGTTGTTTTTATTGTTGTTGTTGTTGTGTTAGCGCACTCATTTAATATTATATTAAAACTGAGTAGAAGAGACGCATGATGGCCCACTTCTCCATGTCCTTGAGAGGCGTATGTCAGCGCCAGGGGCTGGTAACTTGTGTGTGAGAAAAAGAGTGGGTCCTGTGGAGCTCAGCATGTGCTCTGTGCCCGAGAGTTCGCTCCACCCAGACGCCCATCCCCTGCCTGCTCCTGGAGAAGAGCCAGGATCTGAAGGGACCGTTGTCACAGGAGGGAGACAGGGAGTGTGTTAAGGTTGAAGAGGACTTCTGAGTGTCTCCAAAAAGCTGTGCTAAATGCATACCTACAAGTGCCATCCACTACATTTATTTTTCTGTAACAAAATTATAAACATGATCTTAAATGTAACTGTCACTCTCGCCACCTGAACGTCCTCTCGAGAAACAATTTCCTGTCATTAACACATCACAGGAAGCGTGTCTCGTACGTGCGAGTTGTCCGTAATCTCTCTGCCGTGCCCTGCACGGTTCTGACTCGCTCTCATGGTGCCAGTTGTGTGTTTTCTATAATTGGTATGGATAATCGCCAAGAGCGAAGATAAAGATCCATCTGAGATCCTTTTGTCCTTGAATGGCGCAATGTGGGAATTCGCTAGCCCTTTTCCCTCCTTTATTCCGTAGCTTGGCATGGGGAATTGGTGGGATGAGACGCTATTCCCCAAATAGCCCGTGGCAAAAGGTAGACTGATTAGCATGCTGTCTGCTAGGCATTCCTCCAGGCCACGAGTGCTAGCTATCACTTTACTAACTATTTGTATTTATAGTTTTGTGTGTCTTTGTGTGTGTGGTTATAATTAGAATGAGCACAGAAAGTGTGTTTGCTTTTGATCAGCTGCCAGACTCGCGCAGTGCCACCATGCCACAGCCCTCGCTGCTCCCAGTGGATCATGGGAAACAGCAAGGACTGTTCTAGAAAGAGCCTAAGAGCATCGAATTCGCTCAAGGTCGAACAACAGAACAGAAGGAATGTTATTACGGATTAAAACTTCAGATATATATATATATATAAAATGGTGGTGATATTAATCTTTTTTAAAGCTTTATTTTCAATAATAATTCACCCGATTGTAGAGGATGTACCACAACAACAAACAATTTTGATGAAGACGTATATTTATTATATATACCTTTCTCTAAAAAGAGAAAAGTGAGGCAATGTCTGTGTTACTAAAAGCTGATAAAACATTATGGGCATTCCCTTAATAAATGAAAAAACAAACCATGTTAAAGTGGAAGAATTCAGGGGCAGGAACAGTGGCCTCGCATAAGTATTTACCCCCCAGCCCCATGAACATTAAGGCTGCATTTACACCACAAGTGACCCAATTTAAATTTTTCTCCAATATGGCACAGATCGAATTTGACCCACAATCATGTAAGCAGGGCAAAAGCACTTTTTCAGATCAGTGGTCAGGCCAGATATGGATCAGATTCACGAGTAATTGTCTGCCATGTAAGCAGACAGATCGGATTTTCGTCTGTTATCACGTCGTACTTCATTAAATAAGCGACGGTGGCGCGTTTTATAGCGATCAAAGCTACATTCGCATTGGCCTGTTGGGTTTTTCCGCCATGTATAGTAAATACCGATATAGTAACAAAATCCAAGACCTGCAGTGTAATATGCACCCTAAGGTATTTTTGGACTTTTAAAACATAGAACTGGTTTTATATGGCAACATAACTCTAAATTTTAATGTTGGGGTGGATTAATGGATACAACAGTTGTTCTATATCTCCAGGGTTAGAAGTATCTTTTTCACCCCCTCCTTTTGTATGGAGCTTGCATGTTCTTTCACTTCAGGTGTTTCCTCAGGTTTTCTGAGGACACCTGAAGTGAAAGAAACATATTGTAGACTGACTAGTGTCTATAGTATGTAAGATTGTGCCCTGCATTAGGTTGGCACCCAGTCTAGTATGTCCATTGCTTGTGGGGGATCGACTCTGGGATCGGCTTTAAGTTTTCCTGTGATCTTGTGTAGGATAGATGTACGGGACATTAGATACAAACAAGAAAACTAAAAGCTGTATTTTTCAGAGATTAGGATGCAACAAAGTGCCTAAAGATTACAAAATAATACCAGGGTTTTGTACAGTATTCATTTTTCACCTTCCAAACTGCAAGTCTGAAACACATTTCCACTTCCTGTCCAGTAGGCAAGGCAAGTTTATTTATACAGCACATTTTATGCACAGTGCTTTACATGAGAGAAATTAAAATTATCATGAAAAAATCAACTGTAAAAACAGAAACTAAAATAAAAGCAAAGATTTAAGAATTAATTTTAAATAAATGAAAAAATTTTAAGAATATAAAGCTATCCAGAACAAAGTAGACGTGTTTAGAGTATGGAATTAAAGATGGCTTCTGATTTAGCACATCTGATCTCTTCTGGTAGCATAATAGCTAAAAGCAGATTCCCTGTGTTTAGCTTGAACTCTTAGAATGTCTAACTAACTTGATCCAAATGATCCAAGTGATCTGATTGATTTGTTTTTTTATAACTTTGCATTCATAAACCTTCAGATCTTCTGTATCTCCTATCTGCCATAGTGATGTACGGAATAGTTCATATTGCTGCAGGAGGTAATATTAGTCCAAGTGCGACCAGAAGCATCAACAAGCTTCTTCACCGTTTCTTTTACCTGCTAGCCAAAGGTACGATTTTTATCTAGGTCATTTTTTATTTGCCTAGACATCAGTGACCAGCACTGAGTAGGGAATTAACCCACATGCCAAGCAGCCAGACGTTTCTTTCCCCCCACTAGACACCTGTGTACATTCTTACACATGAAAATAAGAAATGTGCTTTAATGATGTCTTCCTGGCTGAGAGCTTCTCATTTCACATCATCAAGTGCTTGGCATTCTGCTTCCTCAGCACTTTAACAGGGATGAGGGGGGAGGGGGTATAAACTCTTTGGGGAATTATAAGAGTTTGATGCTGTTTCAATGCCAAAATATTACCAATTCTGGGTAAAAGGAAAAAAATTCCTGGCTTAATATTTAAGTAAGCTCCCCAGAGGTAATACATCGGCACGTAAATTTACATTTGAACATGTATCTCCTCAGTTTGACACGTTAGAGATGTGTTGCAAACAAGTGGCAGGAAAAATGATTAAGTAATAAAATAAAATTATCGAGATTTAGTTTAATTTTTAACCATCTGATAGAGCCGTAACATGGTTAAGAAACATCAGCAAACCATGGACTTTAGGAACATCTTCGCTGGAGAAGTCTTGCTCAGTTTTCAGCAAGTTTGTAGCTTTTGAAAGTTCCACCAACTTTTTCATAGGCTGGTAATGGTATTAGATTTTAAACTAAAATTGTACACCAGATACAGTTCTTTTCTAAAACAATATTTTGTATTTTTGTTAATACTTCAGGGATTTTTGGGTTTTAGAGCAAAAGATGAAGCAGACAGATTTAATAAGGTCTAATAAACAACTTATGTTTCACATGACACTTTTCTGGTAGACCACCAAAATACTGAAAACAAATAGGAAAGAAAAATGAAAGATAAAATGCTTTATATTTGGTTGCAATTCCCTTGCACATCCCTTGCCCCCATTGGCATCAACAAACCATCAGTTTCTTTATTGTTTCTCTTTCTTCAGGAATTGAGATGATGCTTAATTAGGTTAAGGTTTAATGATTGAGTTGACCAGTCTAGAACATTCCCCCTTTTCCATATGAAGTGTTGGGTTAGAAGTGTGTTCTGGATCATGTTTTGGATTTCTGCATAATGAAGTTCCTGACAGTCACATATACTGAATTTATATCTGTGAAAAGACAAACAAAATCTTTCTGTAGATTCTTGAATTTATCTTGCTTCTACTATTTACACTGCATCTATCCAAACATCTAACCCTCAACAACCTTGTATCATCCATTTATCCATCCATTGATCCATTAGCCATCATCCTACTATTTCACCAACCCATCATTTATATGTATCACAAGGGCAGGAATCCACCCACCCACAAGGTTCACAGTCCATCCATCCATCCATCCATCCATATATCCCCACATGCACCCACCTATCTTTTAAGCCAACCAGCTGACCATACGATGTATCCATCTATCCATTATCTATCTATGGGTTATCCAACCCATAAATTTATTCACAGCCACCCACACATCTACATACCTCTCTATCCATCCAGCCAGCCATATTACCCTACAAGCGGCAATCTGCCTAATCTATCACTCACCTAAAACATTCTCCATCCATTTGTCCATCCATAAATCCATCCACATACTACACATCCATCTATTTTCCATCATCAAGAAAAATGCTCCTACTGGATGGAAGAAGAACCCATAACCTTCCAAAAAACTTTTAGACCATCTTTGATGGTATAGAGATTTAGGCGGATGCAGAGTAAGTTTTAATAAAGAACACAAGAACACAAACAATGAATCTACGTTTTAACAAAAAACAGACATGGAATCAACCAATGAGGGAGCACTAATCAGATAATCTAAAACCAATAGAAACTATTAGGGAAGGAATCAATGACTGAACAAAGACATGGCAAATAACAAAAGAACAACAGAAGAAGTGTTTGGACAACCAAACATGGTTGCCCTTTGGTGGCCTGATGGAGTAGTGTTCAACATCCCACCAGTCAAGGTTTGCTGTTGTTTATCTTAATTTTCTTACTGTAATACCAAATTCTATTAGTTAAACTTTTGATAAAAGCTTTATATAGCTACTAAAATCAGTCTATTAATTCATTAATTTAAAGTTAAAGATACATTTAAAATGTATTATTAATTTTATTAAGGACAAATTATAAAGATTTTATTTGTATATTAAGCAGTTACACACATATTTATTCATTAAACATTTAAAAAAAAAACGTAAAAATATACTTAATATATAAAATGTATCGTACCTCTTGCTAACTGCAAGCTTCTAATGGGACCTTAGTGTGTTTCATAATAACAAGCAACCTGACGCTCTCTGACGTGCCCAGTGGTTGATTTCCATTGTTAGCTTAATGGCATTAATAACGCAGTGCGGACTCAGTGCTTGCATTAATGATGATAAAATCCTCGTTAATCTATCATCCCACACCGCAAGCTGCCCCGGACGAGAGAACGCATCACTCGAGGATTACCATGATGAGCTCTTTCCACCTGGGCACTGCAAACACCTGCCAAAATATTGGCAATTAGAGGCTAATTAGTTGTGAGTGTTTTCCGAGTAAAATACAAAGGCATTTTTTCCCTGTGCCCGCATGCTGTCTGCTGCTATTGCGCCCCTCAGGTGCATCTGATCCTTAGAACAGAACCAGCGCTCCGGATCAACATATGCAAATGATTTATTAATTACTATTCAACATAATGACCACATTTCAGACATGGGGGTCCGTCCTGTCTCACGTAATCCTCTTGGAACAAGACCCTGTGCTATAAAAGCCTACGTGTGCACTTTTCCTACATATTCCATTAAAAAAAAAAACATCAAATAATGCCAAACCAAATTGATTTATTCATTAACAAAATTTTGTATGCAATGCAGTGACTGTTACTAACTCGTGGCACAGCAATTTGTCATATGGAAATTAAATGAAGAGCACTTATTTTCCAATAATAGTTTTACTTCATGTTGTGGAATTTCCAAAAATAAGTCACTTCCTGTTGTCCCATATGTGCTAGCAGATATAAACTGCTATAAAGTTGCTTTCTTTCTTTCTTTCTTTCTTTCTTTCTTTCTATTTCTATTAAAGTTATAATGCAAAAAATATAAAGAGTTTGTGATTTATTTTTCACCAGCCGGCGCCGGAGCCAGTGCTTGACCAAAGGTGGTACTCAGCATTTGTACCAGCAGGAAGCAGAACCCCTTACATCACGTTTGCCTATTTATCCTTTTATTTAGATCACTTAAAAACGTGCCATTTCCTTTGTTACCACTTTTTTTCCCTCAAGCTACTTTCTAGTTTGTACTAAATTTTTGAAGCGTGAGGAAAGAAGGCATTCAGTCGTGGGAAGTGGTGGCTTAGTGGTTAAGGTGCTGGACTGATACCAGAAACTGATACCGGAGTTTGATTCCCAGCACCACCAAGACATCACTGCTGGGCCCTTGAGTAAGGCCCTTAACCCCAATTGCTCAGTTGTATAAAAGAAATAAATGTAAGTCGCTCTGGATAAGAACGTCTACCAAATGCTGTAAATGTAAATGTACTGCTGAACTGACTTTTTAAAACTGGGATAATTTTCCTGAACGTCGCCAGCTTTTAAAGTTAAAGCTTTTAAAACTGCAGTCTGTAGTGGAAGCTTCTGCCTGCTGACATTGAAGGTTGTCATATTTGATAGCAGCAAAATTTCAGAGACAGTTTGGGTCCAGGACCTGGCCACCAGCCTAGATCATTAGTCCACTAATCTGAATGATTAAATGAAGGTTAAAGATGAGTGCTCTCGTGTATCACACTTATTACAGCATTTTGCAGACACCTTTTTTCATACAACTGAAAAATTGGGGGTTGAGGGCCTTGCTCAGGGGCCCACAGTGGTGGTTGGTGGTGCTGGGATTCAAACCCCAGGCTATCTGGTATCATTCCAACACCTTAACCACTGTGCCACCACTTCACATTATTACCTTGAATGTGAAATGAACTTATCTTTTGGTTCATGATAATTTACCTCATGCGTCTCTTTGAAAGGACTCCCCTAATGTGTGTGTGTGTGTGTGTGTGTGTGTGTGTTAGAGGCACTGTTTCTCCCAGATATGATAGCTCTTTCCTTTGTCCTTTTTTTACTGATAAAGCACAGCCCTATTCTCAAACAAAATCCGGCACCAACCCTGGTGAAAAAGGTATTTTTCTATAACCATTTCTATGCCTATAAAATTTAAAACCAGCAACTTTTGGGAAAATAAATAAACCTAAAAAGTTTTGGAAAAATCCTAAAAATTTGTTTCAGAAATCTCTATATATTCAATTAAATTTATTTGTTAAATGTTTTTCTCTTTCCATAAAATGTCCGATGATGGAAGCCATTCTCTTTAAGAAAGAGGAGGAAAGTTTTAATTATTTAATCTTATTAAAATATTATATCTTCTTCTTCTTCTCCTTTTGACTGTTCCCTTTTAGGGGTCGCCACAGCGAATCATCTGTCTCCACCTACCCCTATTCTCTACATCCTCTTTACTCACACTAACTTCATGTCCTTGTTTATCGCATCCATATACCTCCTCTTTGGTCTTCCTCTTTACCTTCTGCCTGGTAGCTTCATTTCTAACATCCTCCTACCAATATATTCACTATCCCTCCTCTGTACATGTCCAAACCACCTCAATCTGGCTTCCCTGACTTTCTTCTCCAAAACATCTAACATAAGCCGTCCCCCTAATAAACTCGTTCCTAATCCTGTCCAACCTCATCACTCCCACAGAAAACCTCAACATCTTCAGCTCTGCCAGCTGTCTCTTCCTCAGCGCCACTGTCTCTAAACCATACATCATAGCTGGTCTCACCACTGTCTCTAAACCATACATCATAGCTGGTCTCACCACTGTCTCTAAACCATACATCATAGCTGGTCTCACCACTGTCTCTAAACCATACATCATAGCTGGTCTCACCACTGTCTCTAAACCATACATCATAGCTGTCTCACCACTGTCTCTAAACCATACATCATAGCTGTCTCACCACTGTCTCTAAACCATACATCATAGCTGGTCTCACCACTGTCTCTAAACCATACATCATAGCTGTCTCACCACTGTCTCTAAACCATACATCATAGCTGGTCTCACCACTGTCTCTAAACCATACATCATAGCTGTCTCACCACTGTCTCTAAACCATACATCATAGCTGGTCTCACCACTGTCTCTAAACCATACATCATAGCTGGTCTCACCACTGTCTCTAAACCATACATCATAGCTGGTCTCACCACTGTCTCTAAACCATACATCATAGCTGGTCTCACCACTGTCTTTTACACCTTCCCCTTGATTCTAGCTGATATTCTCCTGTCGCACATTCCAACCTGCCTGTACTCGCTTCTTTACCTCTTTTACACACTCTCCATTGCTCTGGACTGTCGACCCCCAAGTACTTAAATTCTTGTACCTTCTTTATGAAATTAATATAAAAATAATATATATAAATAATTACTTTTAAGTCCCAAATATCCTCTTCAAAGAACAAATTTCCTCTAATATCTCACTTGAGTTTCCACATTTGCATTCTGCTTTCACTCTGAACACATTACGCAAGTCAAGTAATGACTTTTCTCCATAAAATGGGTATTTAAAGAGACCTTGAGTACTTATCAGAACTGCTATTATGCTACCACCAGAAATGGAAACTCAGAAGAAGAACAATCACCGCTAAAAATCTCAGCTGTCAGGGGTTCAGTAAAAGGAGTTCTCAGCTGGAAAACTTATTCATACGTATAATTGGCATTCTCCTTTTTAGTAAATGCAGAGCTAATTTTTGGACAGCCATGACACTGTTTCCTCAATCTGTTAACTGTCATCATTCGGATGCAACTGCTAATCTCCACATGCTGAAGTGCAATCTGAATTTCTGAGCTGTGAATCCCAATCAGGATATGTTCTTATGCAAATTTATACGTGTAGTAATGTACGCATACCAATGCAACACGAGTCGCATGTAAATAAAAGCAAGCATGCTTTGGAAAATGAAAGATAACACTTTTTCGTGACATTTTTGTCATCCCGTCTCTGATGCCACATGTTCAGTCTAACTGGGTGGAAAAAAATAAGAATAAATCACTGTG
Organism: Bagarius yarrelli; assembly: GCA_005784505.1. Classification (NCBI taxonomy): domain Eukaryota; kingdom Metazoa; phylum Chordata; class Actinopteri; order Siluriformes; family Sisoridae; genus Bagarius; species Bagarius yarrelli. The sequence continues at coordinate 1,310,523 of VCAZ01000091.1, forward strand.
CAAAACTATTTATTTTTTAAATAATACACAACGTTCTTACAACGTTTATGTAAAAAAACATGATATTCTCATTAGCTTTTGTTTGACCATCGATAAGCTTTTCCAAGCATACAATAGAGACACTTCGCTGATTTTACGCCACTAATCTAAATTATTAAAAAAGGTTCAAGATGAGTGCTTTTGCGTATTACACTTATTACAGATAATGTGAAATGAACATCTTTTGGTTTATGATAATTTACCTCATGCGTCTCTTTGAAAGGACTTCCCTAATGTGTGTGTGTGTGTGTTGGAGTCACTCTTTCTCCCAGATGGGACTCGTACCAGTGCTGTACCACTCCATCATCAGCTGCTACACTGACCTGTGCCCTGAGTTAATTATAGGTTTGTTTCTGAACATGTAGAATCCATTATGCAACTCTAAATTAATCTAATGATGCAGTAATAAAATGAACACACACACACACAGAACTATTCCCCGTATATTATATATATATATATATATATATATATATATATATATATATATATATAACAAATTCACTCATTACATGTTTGTGATGCCATGTCCCATTTGCATGGGTTATTAAAGTGGACTAATGGCACTGTGCCCCAGTGCTTCCAAGTTTAATGGTCAATCATTAATGCTCATCACCAAGTGCTCCCGGAACAGTTCAGGTCAGTTGGGTCGCTTAGTTATGACAGAATTTAAATAGCAAGGACTAAAACAGTGGTCATATTTTTAATCCAACCAATTTAAAAAAATCTACCTGGACCATAGACCAGGCTTAAATAGTTAAAGCTTTGGGTTGTTGCTCAGAGGATTGAGATTCAAGCCCCAGTACTGCCAAAATGCCATTGTTGGACCCTAATTTTGCTCCTAGGTGCCAACAATGCTTTATGACCCCAGCGTCCTAATCTGGTCTTTGCGTTACTGGGCATTTACACTTACAGCATTTGACAGACGTTCTTATCCAGAGCGACTTACATTTATCTTATTTATACTGAGCAATTAGGGGTTAAGGTCCTTGCTCAGGGGCCCAGCAGTAGTAGCTTGGGGGTGCTGAGAATCAAACCACGGTCTTTCTGGTAGTAGTCCAACACCTTAACCACTAAGCCACCACATATGCAGTAATGTATATGTGACAAATAAAAAGCTTATTTCTTTTTTTTTTTAATACTGCTTGTTATAGGAAATATCTAACAGGGTGTGTCCAATGCAAGCTGATGTAAAAAAAAAAAAAAAAAAAAAAAAAAAAGATTTGTCTTATTACAGTAACTTATTTGATTTATTTGACTTTTTTTTCCTGTAACAGCTTCTACGAGTCAGAAGAATGGTTTCGATGCAAGTGCAGTTATTTATTTACAGTAACAAAAATAAGTGAAACACCCAACAAAAGAATATGAACTACGCTAAGGTAAGTAATAAAACAACACATAACCTGTAAACATGGCCATGACCATAAAACTGACCATGACAGGAAACAAAGCCAGATTGAAACACAGGGGTATAAATACACAAACTAATAAGAAGGGAAACAAACAACCAAACAAGAAACACCTGGACACAATAAGGGAATAATAAACCAACAAACATGGGGCACATGGTCTACACATGGGAGCAGAAAGACACAATCGCCCTTAGGTAGCCTGGCAGGGCAATGCACCTGGCAAGCTTGATTGAGTCCTGACAACAGCACATCCTTATATTATTTTTATTCCTCTTTTACCACAATCAATTTGCTGACACTTAGTTATTAAAGTTTTAATGGTGCTGATAGTTGATGTCTCATTTGAAAGTAGACACTGAGGAAAAACAGTTTTTTTTTGTACTTAATTTAAAACAGGCAAAACTAGTATAAAAAATTAAAGTGGTAGTAATAAACCCATGTCTACTATCTAAGATGACCAGTTCATTTATTTATTTTCTATACCCACTTATACCCACTCTCTAACTCGGGGGCACAGGGATCTCTAAAAGGCAGGAGGGGGACACCCTGGACAAGTCACCAGTCTATCACAAGGCCACACACACGCTCGCACTCACTCCTATGGGTAATTTAGAATCACTAATCATGCTTTTGGACTGTAGTAGAAAACCGAAGAACCCAGAATAAATCCTTGAAGCACAGGAAGAACATACAAACTCCACACAGAAAAACCTCTGTCTGGGACTAAAACCCAGGCCTTCTTGTTGTGAGGCAACAGTGCTAACCAATAAGCCACTGTGCCACTGTACCTAAATTTGGTGGTGTCAAACTAAAATCAGATAGTGCTTTGATTAATTTGATGGATTAATAAATAGATTTCCTGAGGATATCAATATACTGGTTAAAATATGGTAAAATAATGGAATACTATATCTTTTTTTCTTTACAATTAAATTCAATGTTGCAGAACAGCCCTGAAACAAGTTAGTTCCCATTATCACCTACATCCCATTATCACACCTGACTTTAACTCGTCAGAAAACGTAAATAATTAAATTAATCTTTGAACTGTAAGTTGCTCTGAATTGAGGCATCTGCTAAATGCCAGAAATGTAACTGTGAATATAGTTCAAAACGGAATGCATATTATGGCTGATAGTGTGCACAATTAGCCAAATAAGAGTGGGCTATGTTGAAGATAGCTGGTCCAACCACCTTAAAAGAAACCTGGTGAAGCCATTTTTGGCAAAATGGTTCCAGTTCAAAGAAAAACTGTTGGCACTAGTCACAACAGACATAGTAATATAAATCAGACTAGTCGTCAGACGTCAGGCAAAAAAAATCTACCCATGATTATCTTTCCATAAATGTAAGGAGTATAAATGTATAATGAAAAAATGATGGCCTACCTGTTCTCCACTCAACCTTGTTCTCCCATCTTGAAATGGCAACAGATCTTTACTTACTTTCCTAAAGTTATGCCAAATAATTTGCGGCTTAGTGCAAATGTCCATGAGCAAGACTATAACTTTCAACTGCTCAGTTGCCCAAGTTTTAATTGTCCTTGAATAGCAGGCATCAGCCACAAACAAATATAAAAACCAAGTGAAGAAGTAAACACTGTCTTGAATAAACCTGTCTCTTTAGGTCAGCTGATGGATTTGATTAATCCAGATTCAGATGTTGTTTCACAGCTCTAACTCTTTGAAAATCATAACGATCGTGTCCTTTGAGCAGTTAATCAAATATTCGGGATCCCTGAATCTGACAATCCAGAAGGAGGAGGATTTTCTCTCAAGAAAGAGCTCAAAAGTATGTAATCCATGCAAATGGGAAAAAAATCAAGGACTGGTTGAATAAAAAAATTAGGCTTTTCATTACACCAAATTCAAACAACTGAAAGCAGATAAAAACAAGGTTAAGGTCCAAGGAGTGATGTGCAGCATTCAAAAAACCCATATAGTGAAACTCAGCAGTCACATTAACAACCCACTCTGAGACCTATCATGACAACGTGTTGGTCCACCCCATGCCTAGCTTCTGTGGTAGACAAAAAAAATCGACTAATATCCCAACATGATAAAAGGCAAGTGGTGGCTCATGGTTAAAGTGTTGGACTGCCAATCCGAAGAGTGTGGGTTCAATTCCCAGCTTCACCAAGCCGCCACTGAGCAAGGCCATTAACCCCTAATTGCTCAGTTGTATAAGTGAGATAAATGTCGCTCTGGATAAAAGTGTCTGCCAAATGCTGTAAATGTAATGAGATAAACTCACAAACCTGAATAATAGCATGAGTGTTTTTTTTCTTCATTCTGTCAGATGAAGTTTTGGTTCCTTGCCGCCGTCGCCTCTGGCTTGCTTAGTTGGGGACTCTTTATTTATAGATATCAATCAAATTGAGTGTTTAATGAATGTTTAATATTGACGTTTCTGATGTATTTCTGTAAAGCTGCTTTGAAACAATCCCGATTGTTAAAAGCGCTATAGAAATAAAGGTGACTAGCCTTGACTTGACTCGACTAACTGCTCAGTTGTAAGTGAGTCACTCTGGATAAGTACGTCAGCCAAATCCCAGAACATTGTGAGTTTAGATCCAATTACTTGAACCCTTGTGACCAAGGTGCCTTAGCTTTAAAATACCAATGGCTCTAAATGTATAGAAAAATGAGTCACGGCATAATAATGATTCCGAATGTGGTCCATACAAACACAGTGCCATCCGGTATTTCAAAACATCTGTATCTTGCTGTTATTAATGACCTGGACCAGAGGGCCGTTGCATTCCTTCCGGACATTTGTTGATGATGCAGACATCATCAACGATGTCTGCATCATTGATGATGTCACCTTTAGAGAGGTTTCTGAGCAGATGCAATGCACCAGCTGCCGTGGAACCACTGAGTAATGTGACCATTCAGACATGTCATTAGTGTTGATGTCTCACAGTTTCAATCATGCAACTTGCCTTGTTATTTTAAAGCTGTTTTAATGGTCAAGGGAAAAGAAAAAAATGTGGTCAAAATATGGAAATTCTTGGAAGATCAATGTGTGGAAAGCGAACATAAAAAAGAATTGTGTGTAATTAAAGCCCAGTGTACCCTATCTTTAAAAAAACACAACCTGTAACTGTGTCGGGGTACAAATTATGCAATCCATGCCAGCACCACTCTATTCAGCACAACAGCCAGTGCTTCTTCCGTTACCTTATTTCCTCCAGCATTTCACTCTTTGTCACACCACTGTTTCTTTCCCTCTGTTTTTTTTCTGTCTTTTTAATTTCTGTGATATAGCTGGTGTGTATTTCCTCCATATTTCCTATGGGAAATTAAAACAGGGATTATGGATCTCTGGAGGATTTGACTAGAGATGAGATTCGGGGAGGGCGAGGAGCACTGGAGCAGTAGGTGGGAGCATCGGAGGTGCGTGTGAAGTTATGCATTTGCTTAGTTGACTTTAAAGAGTTCGGCTGTAACATAACCTTTAATTACTGTGCTAAAAACCTTGACAAGCATGTACGGCTTTATGGTTACAGCTGCTTCCTAAGAGTGACGATAGATAAATCTCAGTACCTGCTGCTGCTGCATGTGAAGACATCTGAACGTGTACAAAGGTCTTGCCAAACCTTTTTTATTACTTATTTTCAATCAATAGAGATCATTTGTCCAAATAATAATGAAATAATAATAAAAATAATAATAATAATGAAAATATATATGTATAACATAAATAATCTTAGTTATCCAACTGAGCAGTTTGGTGGCAGCTTGGTGGTACTGGAAACCAACACACTGGAAACCAACACACTAACCAATAAACTACCATTTCCCCCCTCTAATTATACATTTATAGTACTTGGCAGATGTCTTTATCCAGAGCATCATGCTTTGAGTCTCTACCATTCAAAAGGTATAACATAAACCCAAAACTGTCAAAATAAGAGCACTCATTTGTATTTATTTATTTATAAGTAGGCATTCTTAAAGTGGACATACTCCCACTTTATTTATGAGCTTTCCTCTGGGTTCTCTTGTTTCATTCCACCGTGTAGACATATGCTGTAGGTTGTTTGACATCTGCCAGCGAAACAGCGAAAATGGTGCACAGACTATAATAATCACTGTCTTACTGTATGTGTTTAATTTAAATACAAGATATACAAGAATTTCTTTTTATTAGATCTTAGTAAATGGACCAACAGCTATCATTTTTATAAATTTTAGATAGAACTGACTGTGAAATGAAAAAAAAACATGGGTTACTATAATAATAATAAATAAAAAATAAGTAAAAAGTTATCGTTTTTTTTTTTTTTTAGTAAAAAATATGCTGGAAAATAGAATAAACTTCCACCGATGTACAAACAACAACTGAAGACCAAAACAACTAAACAAACATGGCAAAAATCCCTGATATAAATCAAATACATAAATAATACATAAAAGCATTCATTCATTCATCTTCTATACCCGCTTATTCCCTACTTCGGGGTCACAGGGATCAGCTGGAGTCTTTCCCAGCCGTCTCTGAAAGGGCGAAAGGCAGGAGGGGGACACCCTGGACAGGTCACCAGTCCATCACAGGGCCACACACACTCACACTTGCTCCTATGGGCAATTTAAAATCACCAATCAATCTAACATACGTGTTTTTGGACTGTGGGAGGAAACCGGAGAACCCGGAGTAAACCCACGCAAGCACAGGGAGAACATGTGAAAACTCCACATAGAAAGACCCCTGCAGGGGAATCGAACCCGAGTCTTTTTGTTGTTAGGCAACCCTGCTAAGCCGCTGTGCTGCCCACATGAAAGCTTTTACAATTAAATGTATTTCTAATACCACTTTTTGCATTAACTAATAATTTGAAACTAATGGCTCACAAAATTAATAATCAACAAAATAAGGGACTTTACTCAACTTTAGTTATTTGCATCGTTGCCCAATTTGAGACGCCAAACTATAAAATACTGAAATACCAAATAAATGACTAATTCAGTGTATATCGAGGTGCCACCAGTTTGATCTCTGAGTCTAAGAGTGGAGCTAAATCACCTCCAGACATGACTACAGTACTGAAGACGCCTGTAATCCCAGCTAAGTGCAACATAATGTCATTTCATTAGCTTAATGTAATCAAGGGTCACCGCAGATTTCCGTCAGCACTTTTCGGCTTCTACTTCCTGCCATCTCTGCTGAACAGATCACAATTACAGTGTTGGTGTGAAATGAGACACCAGCTACAGTGTTTTAAATGTGACAGAGTGGCAAAAATGGGAAAATATAACAAAAAATAATTATTTTTTATGAATAAATGATTAAAAACCAAAAAAGAAAAAAAATTTTTTTTTAAACTATTAGTTTAATTTTATTAAATTTAGAAAAAATTTAATTTTAATAAAATATTTTGATATGATTATATATAATTTTATTTTATTTGATCATAAAATCTGGAAAAAAATTATTTTTTATTTACAACATTTTCCTATTTCACATTTGTATTTTATTAAAGGAGAATAAAGTGTTTAAAAAAATAAAAAAGATTTGCTTCAGTCTCATGTTCAGTCTTATGTTAACAACAGTCACCAACAAGCTGTTGTGGATGCGATAAAGACTCCAGATGTGAAGAAGTTTAAAAAAAAACTCATTGAGGTGTGTGTGTGTGTGTGTGTGTGTGTGTGTGTGTGTGGTGTGTATAGGAGAGAGAGACAGTGAGTGAGACAGGCTGAACGGAGGTGATGCCGAGTGTCGTCTGGTGAGCCAAGTTCCTTCTGAAAATTGGGAATAGGATAGAGAAGTAGGTCAGTGTCCAGAGCTGCACAGTCTTTGGTCCCTGAGTCTCTCATGTCAGCTGTCTTGACAGCAGGGATGGGATCAGGGATGGAGAACACTTCTCTCCTCCTCTCTTTCTCCTCTCCCCTCTTCTCTCTTCACCTCTCTGTCCCACTGAAGAATATTCGGCCCTTGACAGGAGTTTTGTAAAAGAGGTCATGTGACTGGGGAAAAGCTCATTTTCCCGCCTCTGTGAACTGAGGACCTTCATCACCACAGCTCTTTTATAGGTTTATGTCTAAACTAAATATCTGAGTCAGTTTGCTGCGGAATATTAAACGGGAATGTTGTATAAGTCAGAATATTGTCCTTCTTTTGAACATTAAGCGAAATTTTTTATAAAGAAAAAGAAAAAGAATCTGATTTGTCACAGCAAAACGGTTTCATCTTTTTAATCAAAACACACAGCCAGGCAGAAAATGCGTTTTAATGATGTGCTGATAAATAAATAAGCTTTAGGTGGAACCAGAGAATTCAAACGGAATTTAAGATCAAAAGCGTAAATAGAAAAAAAATCTCACGTTTTAAATTACTTCCTGATGAAACTGAAGCTCAGTGAGGAAATAATCATGATAACTTCTAAAAAAAAAAAAGTTTTGGCTTGTTGGTGTCACACAATACCGAATACAAATACCGTTAATGCCGGCACAGAAATGTAAAAATTCGAAATAAAAATATTTTAATTTTAATTACATATTTAATTACTTCCAACAAGCAGTACATAAGCAATGGTGGCAAGAAAAATCTCCCTGGGACAATATAAGGAAAAAGAAACTCTAAAATCAAAAGGAACCCGTCCTCATCTGGGTGACTGCTAAAAAATTGTCCTTGCACTGTATAATTTTTTTTGTAAATAATTGGGAAGTCATCTTGTGATGGACTGGCGACCTGTCCAGGGTGTCCCCCTCCTGCCCTTCGCCCTTTAGGAGACAGCTGGGATAGACTCCAGCAGATTCCCGTGACCCTGAATTAGAGAATAAGCGAGTACAGAAGATGATCGAATGAATGAATGAATAAACTGGGGAGTCATGGAGAAAAAACTTGATAGGAGGCTTTTTTCTTACACAGTCAAATATTAGGATGGGAGAAAATGTGATTTTTGTGACTTAACTAATTGTTGGAGTTTCTAGGTTGTTTGTCTTTACAGATGGAACGATGGCGTAGCTAGTGTTCATAAATGAAATAATGATGAGAAAGAGAAGTGAAAAAGAGAAATGAAAAGACTGCTTCGAGCTGACAGTAACTATGGTACATAATAAAATCAAATGACTGCTCTTAGCAATCAAAACATCATAAACAAACAAACTATTAAATTAAATCAATCAATAAATTAAGAGATAAAAAGATGTGAGTGGCGGAAAGAAAAATAATTTTGACAGTAAAAGTTCTGCTACCTGAAAATAATAATCACCTGATTACAAGTAGAAATACTGAAAAATAAAATGACTCGAGAAAGAGTATATAAGTATTTTGTTAAAAAAAAATAGTGGTGTGGTGGGTTAAGGCATCCATGCACCGCTGCGCTCCAGCGACCTGGGCTTGATTTCGGCTCGGGTCCCCTTCCGGTCCCACCTCCTCCCTTTCCCCCACTTTATCTCTGATCTTTCCTATCAATAAATGCCGGAAAGTTTATCTTTCAAAAAAACCTACTGCGTGAGTTAAGTACTTTAGCGTTTAAAATGTGATTTTAAATCATTCGCTCACATTTAGTACGATGGGGGAATAAGGTCTGCAGTTTAATAGCACTCGGCACCGCAGTTGGTACTTTGGGCATGGACAGGGTCGTGGATGGAGAAACTTTTTGATCGTGCCCAGTGTGTGAACTCGCTCCAGAATTTCTGGAAACATAAACTCAGCCATGTCTGTACCATCCAGTCCAGACCCAGTGAGGCAGGAGTCACCAACAAGAAACAAAGCAGACAGTGTGTCATCTCCTGTGATGCAAACAGGTCTACTTCAGCTCGTCCAAAGCATTTCCAAAGGAGCTTCACCGATAACAGACTAACTCAGGTCCAGATCTTGCACCAGAAACCAATAGTCTCTTCATATATCAGATTTTGTGGGGTGACTTGCCCTTTGGGTAAAAACCCTTGATTTTAAGCCACCACTGTAGCAGTCTTATATCCAGCAGGCCAAAAGGTATAATATTGGTTGTTCCTGCCATAAAACCCAATAGCCTCTGAAACTGTCTGACAGTGAATGACTGCCCCTCTCAGTCATTAGCATTGTTTTAATACAGGCAGCTTAGGGCCCCCCCCCCCAAAGATGAGGGCACAGCCGGAGACATATAGCCTGCTAGCATCTGTTCAACCCATGGCATAACCTGGTAACCATACTCCTTAGCCTTAGCTATATCAGAGTATGGCACCCAGTATCCGCTAAACAACTCGGTGTAGGTTGGGGAGCAAGATAATGCTAGGCCCATCTCATATTCCTCTGCCAGGTCCGCCTGGGAGCCCCAGGACATCAGCTTGCGCTGTGCCTCGGCAGCAGTGGGGCCTGAGCTTTGGGAACTCCGTGTCTGGCCATTTTCTTTACAAAAAAAAAGCATGCACATTGCCAAACGTTCACATTGCTTGCAGTCAGGGCTCTCAGGCTCCACTTCCAGGCAGCTAACACACTACAAGTGTGTATCCATTCCCAAAATAAATCTGGGGCAGACTGTCTAAAATTCTGCTTTCATTTTGGCATTATTTTTAGATCTTTTCACACACACATACACACAATCTCCAAAGAAAAAGAGCTTACCGAGGCACGCTGATGCTCGAGTTTATATAGCATTACTTCCTGGTTGAAGTTGCCCACCTGTGACATAATATTTTCTGATTGGTCGGCACTTCAGGGCAAAGATTATAAAAGTGTCTTTCCAAAGTTTATCAATGCAGCAGACACTTAGAATCACAAACCTCTTCTAAAAATACGGTAAAAACTGCACTGTTTTATTCCAGATGTTTCTGATTAAAGGCTTTTGTGTTGACAGTTTTTAAGATGACCCCCAGCTTTAACACCTCCCACTCCAACCCCCACATGTGGTTTTTTTATATTTCACTCTCTGTCTGGCGGCGCTGCTCTTACTCTGAGTAAAACCTGTGCTGATGTGAACAAGCTGCTTTTCTAATGAGGGGCTAGTCGCAGGAAAGAGAGCGAGAGGAAGAGAGGAAGAGAGAGAGAGAAAAAGAGAGAGAGAAAGAGAGAGAGAGAGAGAGAGAAAGAGAAAAGAGAGAGAAGAAGAGAGAGAGAGGAAGAGAGAGAGAGAGAGAGAGAGAAAGAAAAAAGAGAAGAATAGAGAGAATGAGAAAGAGATAGAGAGAGAGAGAAGAGAAGAGAGAGAGAGGAAGAGAGAGAGAAAAAGACAAAAGAGAAGGATAGAGAGAGAGAGAAAGGGAGAGAGGGGGAGAGAGAGAGAGAGAAAGGGAGAGAGAGAGAGAGACAGACTCCAATCAATATTATCAATAATAATCTGTCATTTGTCTAAGCATTACATTTAGTTTCACATTTCATATTTTGTAAATAACAATAAATATTCAAAAAAATAAAATTGCTGTTTATTTATTTTTAATTGTTTTTAAAAAAGCTATAAAAATGTTCAAAATTTAATTTAAGCTTTATAGTGTATTACTTTTAATTAATATATTTACAATTAAAAACTAACAAATGAAATGATTGAGAAAAAAACTAACTAATTATTCGCCTATATACAATTTTAATTGATAAATAATATTTTTTATATTTAAATAAGGGAAAATGTGTTTAAATAAAAGAGAGAAAAAAGAAAGATAGACAGACAAACAAACATATAGACAAACAAACATAGATAGATAGATAGATAGATAGATAGATAGATAGATAGATAGATAGATAGATAGATAGATAGATAGATAGATAGATAGATAGATAGATAGATAGATAGATAGATATATAGATAGATAGATAGATAGATAGATAGATAGATATATAGATAGATAGATAGATAGATAGATAAACGAAATAGTAAAACCATTAGGAAAATTTTATCTATCATGATAACAAAAGTTTTATCTTATTTATTATTATTTATTATTATTATATATATAGTAATTTAAATTAATCATTTTTGTGTTTATACCACAGTTATTTGACATTGTGATCGAATGTTAGATGTTGAACTGAATTAGAGGAACAAAATGAACTCTGTGTGTGTGTGTGTGTGTGTGTGGTGTGTGTGTGTTTGAGCAGTGATTAGAAGTGTTAGACAGTAAAAGTAGAGCCTTTCGGATTCCCTTCCCGCAGTAGGTTTATCTCAGTCCTCTGAGTAAAGCTAACTTCTCATGTTTAATTAAGTGGAATAAGTTCGGTGCTGTAAGTACGGGAGAGGCGGGATGGAACACAGGCTTCGGTCCTGAGCACAGCAGGAAGTCTCTAGAGAACGAACGCCAGGCAGCTGCAACATGCTAGGGGTTCACCCTGAATACAGGATCTCCGGACCCCCAGAGCATTAACCTTTTCCTTTAATTAACACCGTCTCTCTGGTCCAGGGAGAGTGAGAGAACAAGGGTGGGAGGGAGAGAGAGAGAGAGAGAGAGAGAGAGAGAGAGAGAGAGAGAGAGAGAGAGAGAGAGAGAGAGAGAGAGAGAGCAGGAAAGAGGGATGAAGGCAGCGGGGTGAGGAGGGGTTCGTTCTGTTGTCAGGGAAGCTGGAAAGAAAGAAAGAAAGAGCGAGAAAAGGAGAGAGAGTGAAGGAGAGAAAGAGGGAGGGAGGAAAGGATGAGTAATGTGCATGGGGCCAGATACTGGACCAAGGCCTTCTTGCAATCTGGCTTAATGCCCCCGGTACACACAAATACACACACACACACACACACACACACTTTACATTGTTCTAGTTATATAATTAAGGATTTTTTAGTTTTTTTATATTTTAGCCAATTAATTTTTTAAAGATTCACCCAATTGTGAACAAGTTACTTTTGATTCCTGTTGGCTAATTAAGAAAAAATGTCAATAATTAAGAGATATAATATGATGCTATAGGAAAATAATTAATTAAGCAATTAAGTAAGTTGCTGCGATGAAGTAGCGTCCCTGTGGATTGATGATTTTCCCATAAAAGCACATAAAATTGCAGGAATTTGCTAATTACAGTTTATTAATTAATAAAAAAAACACAATTTTTTTTTTTTTATTAAAAAAATATATAAAAGATGAAATTCTTCAAAGAGCAAAATAAAAAATAACAAATAGCTTCAAATCAATCTTTACTTTTCTTAAGCATAATGTACCACTGCAAAAATAGTTTTTTCTTAAAAGGAGAGACAGAAAACAAACATCGTACCTGTTTCTCTAATAAATACCAAATTCAGGTACCAGGTAAAAAAAATTAATAAGGTAAATAAGCAATAATTTTTGGAAGGAAGGAAAAATGGACTTAAGGAAAGAAAGAAAGAAAGAAAGAAAGAAAGAAAGAAAGAAAGAACGAACGAAAGTAAATAAGGAAGGAACTTAGGAAGGATGGATAGATGGATGGATGGATGGATTGATGGATGGATCCATTTTCTATACCCGCCTATTTCTAATTAGATCATGGGGATCTGTTGGAGTCTATCCTTGCTGTCATAGGGCGAAAGGCAGGGGTCACCCTGACCAGGTGGGAAAGAAAACATGAGAAAGAAAGAAAGAAGCTTAGCTAAACAAAGTTAATTTTTATATAAATAAAAGATATAAATGCTGTAAACAAATAATACAATGATGGAGACGGAGATCAATCACAAAAAATTGTCTTTTTCCTGATGCAGATAAACGTCTTACCTTCTGTTTGACACTTCATTGAGCTCTAATTCAGAACTGAGACCTGGTAGATAATTACGGGTTACTGTACAATGATAAAATAGAGTGACAAGCAGAGTGGGAGGATACGACGCTGCCAGGAGCCCCGTTTGTCCTGTTCTGTTGGGGACCCAGAGCAAGGACACTCTCTCCCCAGTCCCATAGATCAGCCAGCCCTGAATGTCAACCCACACAGCAGCCAGTGTTGTGCCAGGAGTCCTTAGTCTCTCTCTCTCTTTCTCTCCTGCCATCTCTCTCTCTCTTTCAGCACTCTGGCCCTGGCTCCTTCGTCTGGTGACACGACTGCCCTAACAACCCAGCATGGGACAAGAGCAGGAGGAAAAAAGATGGAAGCAATGAAGATCCAGCTGGAAGGTCATATCTGGTGAAGGCCATAGCTCCTCACTGCATGATACAGACATTGGTTATCTTTAAGGTTTTCGTAGATAATTTTAGGATAAGATTTTTAAAATAGTAAAATGCGTTACCTTTGGTAAAGGTTTTTTTTATTTTTATTTCCACCTCGTTGTACAACAGGGTGTGGGATGGAGGTCAAGTATGTAGGTGGTTTATTTCAGGCTAAACAAGACCCCAAGCCCAAGGCTAAACTCGAAACTGAGCAATCAATGATATATCTATCTATAAAAGAACAACACATTGAAACAACAGGGAATAAATAGATACATCTACACAAAACATAGGACAGGTGAACACAGTCAGACAACAAATCAGCCACGTAGGAGACTGACAACAAGCCCAAGCACAGGAGAACTTGCCTCAGTTGAAAATAGAGATGAGCGAATCCAGATCTATCCTGATCGTTTATATGAGTCGGGATTTACGACTCTTTCATTTAGTTGAGATAGGAACACAAATCACAAGTAAGTATCAATTCTTAACCTTAAATCTCAAGCAAGTCCAAGTCAATTTTGTGAGAATCAAGTAAGTCACTGCTGTGTCTCAAGCAATTTAAGTCATTGTTCAAGTTGTAGCTTGGGACAAGCAAGTCACTGTTAAGACATACAATCTTTCACGATTTAACCTAATTTATATATCACAATAAGTTAAAACTACAGTAGTTATGGACTTTTTGCAAAGAGCTACAGCTAAGTTGGTTATGCAACAAATAAATGCAGTGTGTGAGTGTGTGAGAGATTCATGGGTCCAATGATTCTGTAAGTTCTAAGGATTTAGTGACTGCCCTCTAGTGGAATCACCATGGAAGAGTAGTGAGAATCCCTTCTCACTAAAGCGAGTTAAAGACTCATGAGACTCAGATCCATTCAATGAGTGATTCAAATTAGAAAGTGGATTCAGATTTCTTGGACCTCCATAGAAACACCACGATACTCTAAGTAACGCTACTATGTAGCATGCAACACATACTGAGATAATGGGTAAGCATAGTTTTTAGAGACATGTAGGAAATGTTTACATACACATCTCAAAAATCTGAAGAATGTATCACTGTTTCTGATTGGTTTATCAGGAAAAAGTATCCAGAGGCATTATGGTTTCTTCCAATGGAGATGTGCTTAACTACCACCCTGGTTATTTCTCTTTTGGTGGCTTCACTGAATAATAGCAGTCTGTCGCGTATGTCTAAGTAAACATTAACACACATTAACATACACTTGTGTGTTAATGTGAGCTAATTGTACACAATAGGGCCATCTGTGCTAGCGCTAATCATTAAGTAGTGATGATTTGCTCGCCATTTCTCAAGCATCCTTTAAAAGCAAGAGACGTCATTTGACAAAATTTCTACTTAGAAATAATTCACTCGAGTACATTTACATTTTTGGCATTTTGCCAGACACCCTTATCCAGAGCGACTAACATTCATTTTATTCAACTGAACAATCAATTAAACAATCAACTGAGCAAAGGGCCTTGCTCAGGGGCCCAGCAATGGTGGTGCTTTGTGGTGCTGATGACTCAAGTAAAAGTAAATAATGATTTTGATTAAAAGTTAGAAAGTACTTCAGTGTGTAAAATTAGATTTGAAACCATTCTATTGTTTTTCATTGTTTGTTTTTTTGAGGTAAATTTTGAGGTAATAAAGTTCTTATTTAATTAACATATATTTTAAGATGTTTAGGGTAAGAAAATGGCTTAAAAATTCAGCATGTTTCGGGATTTTTTGAAAATAATTCATATGAACTAAAGGCTCTAAAAGTACATTTGAGTGCATTTGTATAATTTTTAGCACAACTCTTTGCAGCTACGGTATGTGTTGAAGCACAAAAATCTCCATGAAGTCAAACTGTTCTTTCTTTATTCGTTAAAAAATCTCTGCTTTCCCGAAACTCTCAGTGACTTTATAGTTTGTTTTTCCAATTTTTCTTCCTCGCTGTTGTTTTTCTAACTCCCAAACATCAGGACTTTGGCTGGCACAAGCTGAGCGCGGCGGTGATGGGAGCACACCGTTGACCTCTAGTTGTCCGCTGTGGGTGGCATCGGAGTGGAGCGAGGACCAGACAGAGGGGCTGATGTTGCCAAGGGACTCCTCTTAGAAGGAAGGCCTTATTCTCAGGGTCGCACTTCCAGGCAGGCTCCATAATTACAAGCGCAAGAGAGAAAAGCGTTCTGCAATTCCCGCAGATGTACGCAGAAGCCCTGCTCCTCTGAGACGGATCCATCTGAAAAGTTCTAGCAGATGAGTATAAGTTTTAATGAGCCAAGTGTGTGCAAGTGTGTGTGTATTTCTGTGTTGGTGTCTGTGTGTTTGTTTCTCAGATCGAATATGTGTAATTGGCAGGCAGGAGAAAATCTGCTGTGTGTTTTTTTTTCAGTTGTGGGGGCAAGTCAGGGTTAGGTCTGAGAGCCCCAGTAGTAGGCCTTCAGCTATCATTATTCTGGAGAGAAACAAGTGTATTTTGGTTGGACATAAGCGCTTGGCTCAGAGACGGAAAAACACATCCGTCAAGCAAAGTGAAACCGACTTTATAAAATCTCTAAGGCATTTAAACCAAGGAAAGTTTTGTGTTAATGAAAGACATATTTTTCAATGCAAATTAAGCGTCTATATGCAATTTCTTAACACTGAGCATGTTGCTTCATTTCTACATAGAATTTCAGTGGAGAACATTTTCAACAAGACTTCAGGATGACTATACTGTCTACAGCGTTGGGTAGTAGCTGCTACTTTAACTACAATACTACATTACATTACACTCAGTAGCATGGTGGTGGTAGCGTCATTGTTTTCTAAATCATATAGCTTTTAGTGTAAAGTTTTAAGTGACACCACCATTCACAGAGATGTGTAAATGACAAAAGTACTTCCGTATGACGGTGATTCTTCTTCTTTGTGTTTTTAGGTGATTAGCCACCAGCTCTTTAATGCATTACTGCCAACTTTTGCTCCAGATGCTGACACATGAAATTTACTTAAGGGTTATTTCCAAATTAGCTTGCTAACACAAATATTCCAATTCAGTAAAATTCGCAAGCAATAGTTAGCATCACTAAATAGCTTCCTTTTTCCCTTTTTTTAGCAGAAAAATTAAGGTTTCTCTTATTAAGGCTACAGTTTTTACAGTTCCCGTGCAGGGGTCTTTCTGTTTGAAGTTTGTATGTTCTCCCTGTGTTTGCGTGGGTTTACTCCGGGTTCTTCAGTTTCCTCCCACGGTCCAAAAAAAAAAAAATGTATGTTAGGTTGATTGGTGATTCTAAATTGCACATATGAGTGAGTGTGAGTGTGTGTGTGGCCTTGTGATGGACTGGTGACCTGTCCAGGGTGTCCCCCTCCTGCTTTTTTTTTGCCCTTTCAGATACAGCTAAGATAAATTCCAGTAGATCCCCAGGATCCTGAGTTAGAGTAATAAGCGGGTATAAAAGATGATTGAATTTGTATTTAAGGATATTATTTAATAGAGGTGTAATGGTGCATGTATTTCTACTGAACTAGTTAGGTGCAATGTGTAATTGAATGCAAACCTTGATTTAAGTGTTTCCACATTATACTGACAAAATCTGTGCGTTTTAGTTTCAGTGTAGTAAGTTACTTTTGTCATTTTGCTGCAGCTTAGCTGGCTACATTTACCAGGAGGATAAGCACTTTTCCTTCTATCGTGTGTATGTGTGTGTGAGAGACAAAACAGGAAACTAAGAAAATGTCTTAGAGAAATTTTACGATCACGACAGAAAATAAGCAGCAATTTGAGCGTCCGCGATATATTTTGGGCACGGATACACAATCGCTATGTGTTGGCTGCCTGGGAATGGAGCATGCACAGTCAACACTCATGGGTGCTGGCTGTGAGTGTTGTGAATTGTTTCCAATGTCTTTGCTTCGCTCCAGCCTGGCGATTTTTGGTGGCCAGGCATACAGACCTCAAGGCAGTGCAGGCTGATGTCTTGGGGCTCCCAAGTCAGGCTAGTCGGGTTTGAGATAGGCCTTGCCTTATGTTACTCCCAACTGCTAGCTCCACAGGCCTTGATGTGGCTAAGGATCCTTTCTTCAGAAAGAAGTCCAGGCATTTTTTTACACCAAGGAGGTGGAAGCAATGAGTATAGAGAGGAGTGTGCATTTGCCATCATGCTCTACAGCGTATGAGGAGCTGGTGCTAAACTAAATATCGAGTGGTCAGCCGAGAAGAAACATTTTCGTTTTAAGAGTAAATTGGACAATCAATTGGACAGGCTAGGGTGCTGCCTCCACTCAGGGGGCCTTTTTCAGGACAGAGCAGGATTGAACAGACACTGACTGGCTATCTGTTTCTGGCATCCATAGCAAACAGGGCCCAGTTGGTTCAGTGCTGGAATTCCTGCAGGAACCACCATCCACTCTAAAGGTTACATTGCAGCCATAGCTCTCTGTCATGTCCCTCTGGGTGGTATGTCAGTGGGCACATACCCACTAGTATTGTGGTTTCTTTGCGGCACAGGTTAAGGTCTGCATGGCAGCTGAGGTTTCTGTCATGGGACCTGGCTACGGTACTTTGGAAGTTGGACGACCCCCTTATGAACCACTGGAGGAGCCTAAAAGAGCTTAACATTAAAAACTGTGTTTGTTTGTCTTTTCCTCCATCAGGAGGATTGTTGGTATTCAGGTGTTGTTCACCTTGACTCTATTTCTGGACTTCGCCTTATGCATGGTAGAAGCCTTTCTCTACCATTGCCCTGAGTATGTGCATCTGAATGAGCTGCAGGCCTTCTGTCCTCTTTTCTTATGGGACTCAGACCAGGAAAACTAAACCTTCTGTGCCTAGTACAACCATCACTCTAGCCTCTGACCTCACTGTCCTGGAAGTGCTCAGAGCACATTCAACCAGGAGTATGACATCCTCCAGGGCCTTGGCCTTGGGGGTATCTCTATCAGACATTATATAAGGCAGCCGATTGGTAAACTCTGTGTACATTTGTCTAATTTTTTTATCTGTATCTAGCAATAATCCCAGGATCCATGGTCCTAGCATCACAACAGATCCCAAACAAACATTGGAGCGTTTGGAGCAGCTTGAGTTCCTGTATAAGATGCTTCCACACTTGCCATACCCCCAGAGTCCCTGTCCGCAGTAAATGCTAGCTCACTGTGGTGCGGTGCAGTGCGTGATTATATAGCATTACATCCAGTTCGATGACCCCACCCATCTGTGACATAATGCTTTTAGGTTGGATGGAGTGCACACATGCTTTAGACCAAAGGTTATAAAAGGGTGTTCCCGAAGCTCTTTGAAGCAGCATCTTGTTCTTCCAGAAACCATGGTTACATACATGACCTGGAGATGTTTTGCTGTTGTGCTTTTTCTCCACAAAGCTAGCAAGCACTAATACACTACCTAATAAATCACAGGAGTTTACTTTTTTTTCGTTGTTGTTGTGACTAAAAATGAAAAGACTATATTAAAATATAACTTACTCAAAACAGCATTTTACTTTTAAGAAGGCAATAAATAATGGGCTAAAATTTTTAATTGCAGAGTGTATATATATATATAACATTTGCATTAAATAAGTATGAATCATCAGCAACAAACTTTATCGCATCTTACTGAACTTACCATACGTTTGATTATGACTTTCTTTGCCTTCATCCTTAAGGACCTAAATATACTGTATCATTAAAAAGGGCAACACATCAAGCAATTACATTTCAGGGCTTGTTTGAAATATTTGCATGGAGGAAACCTCTTCCCGCTTTGTAAAATTTATCCACAGATTCTTCATTCTGTAGCTAATGAAAGATACAAAAAGCCCATAAGGACTCCGAGAGCCTGGTTTGTTTGTTTGCGTGTTGTTGCAGGCTGCCACCGAGGCCCGGGGCACACGGGCACATAGGCGTGTAACTGAGGTGCCTCGGATTTTAGGGGAAAAATCGCTTGACAGCATGCTGGGAACAGAGGCTCAGCTCACAGTGAAGTAGAAGACAAGCGAGACCTCCCGACAGAGCAAAACAGACCTACAAATAGATGTTTACATCCCGCAAACGCTTTGAACGTAGCAATAAACCAAATCATGTCAATCTTTACTGTTTTTTTTTTTTTAAATCTCCTTCCCTTCTTCTACTTCTTTTGTCACTCGGTGGGTGGGGAATTCATTCCAAGGTGCGAGAGCGCCTGTCAAGTTTTAAGGGTCTTATGAAAATAGGTGCGAAATGATATTCAATAAAGTGAAAAACCCTGACAACAATGTAGGTCATAACTTCCCAGATAAGCTGTCTTTTAAAAGGAAATGCCCTGAAGGCAATGTGAAGTGGTAATTTTCAACATATTAAAAAAAAAAGTATGGAAATAAACTACGCTGACAGTTGACAAAATAGGGTGGAATGATGTATCATTTATTTAGAAAAAAAAAAAAAAAAACGCAGGAAGAATGCATGCTATTAGAGTAGAAATTTTTACAATAGTATTGATTTATAAATATCTTATAGCTTTACATCGATCGACATCTTAAACTGGTGAGAAAAAAACCCCCACTATCAAGGAAATGATATAAAATTTACACAAAAGATATACAAACTAAATATAAAACACACAATTGCAAACAGATGCTATTGGAAATAGAATAAGAAAAATGATTTAATGATGGATGGATAAAGATAAAGGTCTATACCTACATTATGAATGATAACTACATGGATTTGTTATAAGTAAACATAAATAGCATATAAACATGTATGTTGCATTAAATCTAAACAGTAAATGTGCTAAGAACATCCTGTCATTGTTCATATCATTTTTTACAGATGCTTGAGCTTATATAAGTGGTAGTGGTAGCGCAGTGGTTAAAGTGTTGGGCTAATAATTGAAAGATCATGGTTCGATTCCCAGCACCACCAAGTTTCCACTGCTGGGCCTCTGAGCAAGGCCCTTAACCCCCCATTTGCTCAGTTGCATAAAAGAAATAAATGTCTCTCTGTATAAGGGGAATCTGCTAAATTTAAACATTTAGTCCTCCACTATTCGAGGATGCTAATGTAATATTATCCATTCATTAATCTTTAAAAAAAATTTCTTACACATCCAGAATAATGGACACCGGCTGACTTTCTGTAATCGAAGTTGACTCGTATCACAATAAGCTCTGAGGACAGAGTGATCTAACGGTCCTCAGGGGTGAGACCTAGGAGTGTGAGACCCTCTTCAGGAGGTCCTTCCTGATCCTCATTTGCACTTAGGTGGGGTGTAAAGACCAGACAGGTGAGATTAAGCTTGTGCTCCTCTAAGAAAAGACCAAAGCCTGGAGGTTTAGACCTCCACCGGCTTCCTCGTCACCGTTGCTCTTCATTAGAAGTTTCTGAAACCGCTGTCTGACAAGTGACAAGCTTGAATGTCACACCTGAGAAGGTGTGTGATGGCTTAGTAGGGAATCGAATTCTAAGTGATTGTGTGTTAATGTAGAGTAACTCAGGTGCTAAAATACAGAAAGTGTTTGTCATCATAAGAATTTGTGTTATGTTGTTCATGTAGTCGTTTTTAGGTTTATCATGTAGCCGAGAGGATTAAAGGTAAAGTTAGCCAGGTTTGGAAGTTGATAGAGTCTCTGACACTCATGCATAATCCACCAATAAGAAGATAGTTTAGGACAAAGATGCCCGAACAAGGGCCAGCGGGTAAAACTTGGGTCGCAGTATCCTCTGATTTGGTGTGTTATACCATCCAGGAAGAGAGGGGGAGGGAGGAGGGATGGAGGGAGGAGGGTTGCCTTCGACACAGATTGTAATTTTTTTTTTTTTATGAAATATACGATTTTTTTTGCTTTTTTTATTATTGAGCTACAAAAAATTATTTGCTTAAATTTAATGTTGTAAATGTTGTAGTCTTTGCAAGACTAGACGTAAATCAACATCAAAGCATTAATCCAAATCAACAAAGAAATCAAGGTAGTGGACACACAGACAAGAAACATTTGTTTTAAATTTTTTTAAACTTTGTCAAGGTGAGTTTTTATTCACTGAATTCGACTAAAACACAGTTTGTCTAATTTGCAAACAGTTTTCTGTTGTTTTCTTAAAGTACAGGGATGGGGCGCGATGATGCAACATTTACCTTTGGCCCTAAATCATATTTAATTTTTGGACCCTTATATGAAAAAGTTTGGACACCCCTGATTTGGCACAGACCTGACGGCTGGTATAGACTCCAGCAGATCCCTGTGACCCCGAATTAGGGAATAAGCAGGTATAGAAGATGAATGAATGAATGAATGAATGATTGAGGACACAATTAATGTTATCATAATTGTATTAATTCCATGTTTACATTGAGAGAATCTACATTATTTGTTATATTTGTTAACATTTTAATCCTGTTAAACTGTAAATAAAACAAATGTTATACAAAATAAAAGTCATCATAAAGTGTTGCTCCAGAACTCCAGAAAAAATGTTGAAAGTGAAATCTTTTGCGTGTGTGCAGTTATTTAGCTTATAAATAAATAAACCCTTTATAAACAAGGATCAGCAGATATTCACTCCCTTGTTAATAACACAACATTTATTATCTACTAAAAGTCTAATTTGTACTTGCTTTTTTTGGGAAAATATTTAATTCAGTCCGCTTTCTTAATAAACTGCCTCCAAGCAGTGCGCTTCCTGCCAGAAGGGGGACCAATCCATCTGCTTAAAACTACAGGATGACTGGAAGGAAAGCGCATTGAATAGAGTTGCCAGATTGTAACATTTCAAACATTATTCTATTCTTAGATTTTTTTTTTGTTACAACTGTATTGTAAAAAGATGCTATTAGGTGTTTATGATTGTTTTTAATTTAAAGTGATTATGGCACTTTATAAATTTATAAAAGGGGGAAGTGGTAGCGCAGTGTTGAAGTTGTTGGACTATTAACTTTTGAGCACCCGGGATCGATTCCCAGCTCCACCAAGCCACCACTGCTGGCCACCCCAGCAAGGCCCCCAACCCCCAACTGTTCAGTTGTATAACAAGGATTATTGTATGTCGCTCTGGATAAGGGCGTCTGCCAAATTCGGCAAATGTAAATATAAAACAGAATTCTTGAAATATTGATCAAATATTGTTTAAAATTATTTCTTCTTACTGCTTCATGCTTAACTTTTGGGGTCAGTGGTAGTGCAGTGGGTAATGTGTTGGACTGCTAATTGGAAGATCAGGGTTCAATTCCCACCATCACCAAATTGCCACCTCTGGGCCTCTGGTCAAGGCCCTTAAACCCCGATTGCTCAGATGTATTAAAGAGATAAATCCAAGTCACTCCGGATAAGGACGTCTGCCACATGCTGTAATGTAAACTTTCAGTCTGTGTGAAGTTTCATGCTCGCTCTGGGTTTATGTGGGTTCTTAAGTTTCATTAACCCTCGTAAAACTTGCCAGCAGTTGAATTAGATGAGATATTTAACCCTTAATTACATGTTTGTTCATTCAATAATCAGACATCCCATCCAGGGTGAATTAACATCTTGCACAGAGTGCTTGGTGTGAGCTCTGGATCTACCATGATCCTGACCAGGATAAAGTCCCTATTGACAATGAATAAATAAAAAATTACAGTTAATGTAATGTTTTTACACAGAGAAGTTGCAGGTTTTATAAAAAGAGCTTTATTACCTTGTGTATTTTGTTTATTTGTATGTGATTTTGCAAAATACATTAACACCTGTATTTGATATAATTTAAAGGTTATTGGTTCAAATGCCACCATATGCACAAACACACAGACGAATCGAACAACGGTTTCTCTAGTCGCTTATCTTTGTTGTGTTTGCATTGTTATTTCAGTACAGAAATTTTGTATAACATATCAGCAGTCAATGCAACATAGAAATATTTCTATGTATAAACGGAACCGTAATGAATGTATGCATACCAAATGAATATATATATTTGTAAACATCTGATTACAGAAACATACGTAAATGTAAACAGTTAACAATTTCGATATTTATATAGAAAAAGGCATTTGTAAGGTGCAGCAGGTTAAAGAATAACATTTAAAAAGTATGTGAAGTCATGTGACATTTTAAAATTGGGAAAGATTCATTACATTTAATTCCAGTTCTTTTATAATAAATCACAACCATATTTATAATCACATTTTTAAAAAATAAAAATCTATTTTTATTTTCATGGAACCCAAATTTATATTCTTTTATTTTTTGCCAATAGTAAAAAATATATATAAAAACACTTTTATATTATATACTAATATTTAATGATGTTTCACATTAATGAATGAATTTAATTTAAAATCTGTGAACTTGATCTGGCAACCCGTTGGGGGAGTGAGTCCCTGAACCGACTCCTGATCCGGATCTGAATCTACGTGTCCGCGTTTTGCCGCCGCCGCCCCTTGGATTTTAATCATGCCCTCTGTGTGTGTGTGTGTGTATGTGTGTGTAAGTGTGTATGTGTGTGTGTGTGTGTGTAAGTGTGTGTGTGTGTGTGGGTGTGTGTGTGTGTGTGTGTGTGTGTGCGCGAGCGCAGGCAGGCAGGCAGGCCGACAATGATTTCCTCCGTGATTACGCAGCGCGCGCGTCCCTGTGGGTTCGGGCCCCCTCTGGAGCCGTCCTCATGGCTTTGGGGGCCTCGCTTCCATTTTCCATTATGATGTACCGGACTACCGGAGCGGCGGCGCAGTCCGACACCTCGCAGGTTGGTGACGAGCGAGCGCGCAGTGTTCTTCCTCTTCTCTCTCTCTCTGTCTGCCTTTTACTCTTTTGCTTTTTTTTTAAAGGAAGAAAAAGAAATTAAGACGTAGACATTTTTTATTTAAAAAAAAAAAGCCGGATCGTAGCTAGAGATGATTATGGATTATTGATAGATTATTAAAAAACGGGAGTAGGAAAAAAAATAGTTTCTCGTACTTTCATAAATCTAAGGAAAGAAAGGGGGGGAAAGTATTTACATCATTTTTTTTTACGTTTTTTATTGTTTTGAATTTTTAATCCATCTTTTTTTTCTTTTCAGCACGCGTTTTGACTGTATCTTTTTTTGCGCGTCGTGCCAAGAATCCACGCGTAAAGCTACAACTCCTTGCGTCAATCAGATCATTATTGTCGGGAATCAACGCGTTTTTCGCAAAGGACATGGACGCGCACGACGGATTCTCCGCGACTTCCGTGCCCGCACTTTTTCCGACACTGAAATAGGCTGAACAAAATTGGATTTTCCAACCAAATAACCAAACAAACAAGGTCGCCAAGTGTAGAACCCCCGAAAGCGCGTTTGTGAGCCGATTCTCTGCGATGTTCTTGCGCTAAATTCTGCACCGGTCAGCCTCTTCTGCCCGAGCCGCTTCTCTGTAGGATGTCGCGCCGCAAGCAAGCCAAGCCAAGATCGCTCCGAGGTAAGTGCCGCTGTTCCGCCGCGGACACCGAGTGGATTTTAGCAGGCAGTAGCAGCGCTGTCCTGGCGTCGCCTCGCCTCGCCTGCGCCTGCTCTCTCCTGCACCTGAATGCATGCGGTGTAACGTTTTAACGGGCGCCGTTTGAGAGCACAAACGAGCTTTTGGTTTCAGGTCCGAGGCGACGCATGTGTTGCGTAAAGGCTGTGCGTATTGCATCATTTTACACCAATAATACTCCAAAAGTGCCTGTAGGAGTTTGTAACTTTGGTGGTGTTTACAATTTTTCTGTTAAAGATGGAAGATTCCCTCTCTCTCCCCCTCTCTCTCTCCCCCTCTCTCTCCCTCTCCCTCTCTCTCTCTCGCTCTCTTTCTCTCTGTAGTGGAATTCAGAAATCAGATCCATCTCATATTTTTTATTCTGAATCTTTGGTTTTTTTCCCCCAGACAGACATGTTGGACATGTATTAGACTCGATGTTCTGTCTTTTAGTAGTGTCTTTTTGGTGTTAAGGGGTGTTAAAAACTCAGTAGTAACATTTTAAACTTTTTAATCGCACAGTTATAAAAATTAAGATTAAAAAAAAACAAAGGTTCAACTCAACTCCAGCTTGAACCTGGATCATAAGTTCAGCTTGGTCATGATGTCACATGACAATTGATGGAGTGAATGTTTTTTTTAGTGGTTGACAAAGCAGAACCTGCAGAAGATCCGGTTTCCAGAGCAGTTTGGTGATTTCCTGCACTGACACACTTAATAGAGAGGTGATGAATTGAATCATGTGGGTAAGAGGAGGGACAGGCAGGAAAGAAAGCGCTGCTGGACTCTGAACTGTTTGGTTTGTGAGTCTTGTGATGGTCTTTTTCAAAGTATGCGTCACTCCAGTGGAGCAAATGAAAATGTGTGTGTGTGTGCGTGCAAGAAAGAGGGAGAGAAAGAACAAAGCTTTAGGTCACAGGTGATTGATCTCTAGTTAAACTGGATGTAGGAGTCGTTCGAATGCTACACACGTCAACACACACGGTGATGTGTGTGATGTTTTACTGCCTGTGTGTTGGAAAAGTGTTGCATGCAGACAGATACATGACTCTCCAGTGTTTTTTTTTTTTTTCAAATGTAGATGGAAAAACAGACTTTGAGGAGTCGGACAAGATTACACATAATAACATGTTTGAAAACAAGACTAGAAAGACTTTCGTTTAATCGAAGAGACACACAGACTTACGCTTACACACACACACACACACACACAAACACACACGCACACACACATACACGGTAAAGTAAATCGAATGCAGACTTTTTTCCCCCTGTAGCCTTTGAGGGAAGCCACTGGTATTCATGGCTAAACTCCAGTTCATCTGGCAAGCTTTGTATTTTGCTCAGCAAATAATTGTCTGCTTTTTCACATTCCCAGCTTGTGGTCTGCTTGCTCTCCCCCCATCCATCTATCCATCCATCCATCCATCCATCCATCCAGTTGTCCATTCATCTATCTATCTATCTATCTATCTATCTATCTATCTATCTATCTATCTATCTATCTATCTATCCATCCTTCCACCCCTCCTCCTTACACCACGTTTTTCTCGGAAGTCATCATCTGAAAGGAAGATTATCTGATCTGTGGTGTGTTCTACCAGCCACCATTTTAAATTAATGCCTCAGGGGAGAAAAAAAAGCACAAGCACGATCGCATCTCTCCATTCTTACACCAAGTGTGTTGACGGACAGCGAGCATACTCCGGAGCGAGAACAGGGCTCTTTATCCTCTCTTCACCTTTGTAGAGGTACGCATTTAGAGATACGCAGTTAATCTGTGGCTCGAGACGAAGTAACATGGAATGTGTCACAGTGGACGAGTGGATGAGCGTTTTTTTTATTTGTTTATGATCCACGCTTTTAAAAATAAGAAGTGTTAAATAGACGTTGACGTGTGTGCCAGAGAGTGCAATTAACAAAACATTTCTGGTTATTTTACTCGTTTTGACTTTTAGGTGGATTTCAGCCCGGTTGAAACTAACATGGACGAGGCCACTGGCTCTTAAAAAAAAATTATAGCGTTTAGCCTTCTATAAATCTCTATAAAAGATTAACTTTAATTTGGACCAATGATAATAATGATTATGGAACGTTTTATGCCAACGTTTTTAAGTTTGAGAACCCTTGATTCAGACGCTAGAGAACAAAGCCCATCTCCGTGCAGAGGGAAAGAAAGTTCTACATGAAACCTGACGCCGAGCGTCCCAAGCTGCACATGTGGATCCCAGTGAAATTCCAACAAGCGCTTTTTTTACCCAGCAATTTCAATACAGTGTGTGAGACAGATGTGATAGTGTTATTGTTTGAGGAAATAGATCGCACAATGAAGGCCATGCATCATCTGCGTGTATGCAAACACTTCAAACCCGAGTCTGACATTTACCCAGGCTTGACTTTTTTTTTTTTTTGTCGCTTATACATACATACTTTCTGTCATTCCATTTTTTCAGCGCTTTGTCGCCAAGTTGGATCTTCTGTGTCGCTCTGGAATGTGTGACGCTTGCCACGTTGCGATTTCTATTTCTTCAGTATCCTCTTGCTCTCTCTCTCTCTCTCTCTCTCTCTGAACACAGCCGTCACATGTGATCACCGGACACTAGCGTGCAATCGTCAACTAAACGTGTCTCCGTCTGACCACTCTGTTTTTTTGGCACGTAATCCTGCATACATAAAAATGTTTTCTGCGCCATTTGCGCACAGTTTCTAAGGCATCATGAAATCACTCTGGTGTCATGTCCACCTGAAAAATACACCAGCGTACACGGAGACGCTAAGTCTCATGTTAGCGAAACAGGAAAGTTTGTGATTTAGGAACATCACATTGTAATACGGATTAAGCGATGCAATTGGTGAATCGTTGCTGTAAACTCTTTAAGATTATAAGTACTCACATGGCATTTATTTGATGTGATTGGGTGAGAAACTGGTGGTGTGCCCGCGTGTGGGTGATATGTGACTGTGTGAAACATTTTCTATATTTGCCAAATGTTATTTGTGGTAAAGGACATGCTAAAATAAAATGAGAGTCAAATAAGAATCAGATGTAAAACGATTCAGCTGGGATTCACTTGGAAAAAAATAGCATGATTCAGAACATGATCAGTTGTAAATAAATAAATCAGACGAGGACGGCAAAATAAATGATTCAAATAAAAATCGAATCTAATAATGAATGAGTCATGTAAGAATAATGTCCAAATGAGTGAATCATTATGAACTGCATGTAAAAAATAAATAAATCCTCAAGAGAAATAAATGAATCGCATACAAATATAAATGAATCAGGTAAGAATAAAATGTACAGATGAGTGAATCAAAAAGAATTGCATGTAAGAATAAACGAATCTTAGGAGAATATCAATGAATCACACGTAAAACACGTACAAATGAGCGAATCATAAAGAATTACACGTAAAACCAAACAGATTACACACCCCAGAAACATTAAAAACGAATAAA
Organism: Bagarius yarrelli; assembly: GCA_005784505.1. Lineage (NCBI taxonomy): Eukaryota > Metazoa > Chordata > Actinopteri > Siluriformes > Sisoridae > Bagarius > Bagarius yarrelli. Next base: position 1,338,846 of record VCAZ01000091.1, read on the forward strand.
TTGTGAGAATCACATGTGAAAATCACATATAAAAATGAATCACTGGAGAAACTCACAAACTTTTAGAATTGTGAGGAAAAAATGCATGTTTTTATAGGGATTTTAGTGTCAGTGATTCTCTTCCATGTTTAAGTCGTACTTTTATTGTGAAAATTGTACCTTTATTGTAAAATATATTTACTGTATTCATTGCTAATAATTTCCTCAGTCTTGTAACACCTTTTTTATAGTTTTCATTATGATGAAATATAGTAATATAAAGTGTCTTTCTTTATTACGTACAACAAGGCAAATTTATAGTAAATAAAAATCCCAGAAACAAATCTCATCACTCAGATCCTGCGATTAATTACTATAATGCCTAATGTGATAAATGTTAGCACAGAGGTTAAGGTCTTGGACGTCTAACTAGAAGATTGTGGGTTCAATTCCCAATTTTACCAAGTTACTATTGCTGGGCCCCTGAGAAAGGCCCTTAACAAGCAATTTCTCAGTTGTATAAAGAGATAAATGTAAGTTGCTTTAGATAAGGACGTCTGCCAAAATGCTGTATATGTTAAATAAATTAAACTGAATAACAAACAGACTTAGTGAGTGTGGCCCCGTGATGGACTGGCGACCTGTCCAGGGTGTCCCCCTCCTGCCTTTCGCCCTTTCAAAGACGACTGGGATAGACTCCAGCAGATCCCTGTGACCCCTAATTAGGGACTAAGCAGTTATAGAAGATGAATGAACAAACAAACAAACAGACTTTGAAGGTATTTCATGGTCGAGTTTATTGCAAGTTTAATATCCGAATGCCGGAACGTGTTAATGTGCTGTATGTCATCATGGTTATAAGTATGTAATAACGTTATCCATCAATATTCTGTAATATTAAAGAAAAAAAATGTCATTGTCATTAAGAAAACTGTCAGAAAGCCATAAAAAAATCCCATTAGCAGAGCTGTCATTTCTTATGACACTCAACTCTGTAAGTTGTTCACGGCGTCTCGGGAGCTGGCCGATTTTTTTTAGTTTCATTCTTTTTTGTCATTGTAGGTGGCTGCCTTTTTTTTTTTTTTTTTGTTTCTGTTTTTTTTTTTTTACATTTTATCTCTCACTGGTGCAACTGGGAGCGTGTGTGTGCATGTTCGGCGTAGTAATTAAAAATGATCATCTTTACAAATATGGTAAAATATCTTGTTGTCGGTTTTATTATGGCTGCTAATGAGATCGGTATGAATTAATAATGAAAGCGCTCATTTGGCACGGCTTTATTTGCATTTGATTAAATAATAACCTTTAATATGGCTTACCATGAAGGTCATGTTTCTTTCTAACGCATGTTATTACAGTACCACACAGTATGTCCTAATGATCACCACATTTTTTTTTTTTACAAAAAAAGCTTTCGCAGGAACCGATAGATATAATTACTGACACCGCTAATGAGGACCAAATGCTATTGTACTAGTTGCCACTTAGGATGATATAAAATGTGCCTAATTGCAGGCTAGTTTCTTTTGTCCTTTTTTTTTAAAAAATTTTATCAGCGGTATGTGAATTTAGCGAGGTGAGGATGTCCTGTTTTTGGCATCTTAGCAGCGAGTCTTAATTGAGGCAGCGTGACCTGTCGTGCCCTGCTCTAAATTGAGTGTTGAGTCGCCTCATGAGAATTTCTCTCTTGGTCAGTCTTCTGGTTCTGCGGCGCCAGTTTCCCGCCGTTCAGCTCAGCTAACGGCCCCTTATTATTTAAAAACAGCTGTACCGCCATCTCTCTGGTGGAAAGAGGGGCTCGATGTCTTTTCGACAAGGACTCGGAGATGCAGTTCTGAAATGGCTTCAAAAATGGCTAGTCATCTTTAAAGATAACCCAAACCCAAAGAGTTGTTAACCACCGGTAGGTTGTGACGTTTATCTTCCCCTCCCCTGCATGATACATTTACATTTGCAGCATTTGACAGACGCCCTTATCCAGAGCGACTTACAATATTCCTTGTTATACAACTGAGCAATTGGGGGTTAAGGGCCTTGCTCAGGGGTCCAGCAGTGGTGGCTTGCCGGAGCTGGGAATCGAACCCACAACCTTCGGGTTGGTAATCCAACACCTTAACCATGAGCCACCACTTCCCACATGATACTCTCACCTCACTAAATAAAAACACTTACCTCAGAAATGCATCGTGTTGCTTGAGGTTTCTTTTTGTTAGCACGCTATCGGATCCACAAGGCAACAACTTACTCCCGCAAACTTCTTGGTTCAGTGCTTATAATATTTACATGTAGTTTAACATTTTTTAAATTCCTGACTAACCTAAATGCTAACCGACATGACTGTATTACAGCTAATGCACATAGCTGAAATCTTATTCTACCATGCTAGCTAACTCCAGGAGGTCTGAGGATAAAATTGTTGTTTGTTAGGCTTAGCTATTGTTTTGCAAATATATAAGGGTATATAAGGCTCACAAAAGAAGTTTATTCAAGTGCGCTTTTAGTATACTTATATACTTTGAACTGTTTATAGTTGACTTTTCTGACAAATGATAGTTTACTTGGCTTAAACTGACAAAAAAAGTTTTAGTCTATCCATCATTTTGTAACTTTTTTAACAGAGATTTGTATAAAAAAAGGCATCAATCAGTATAAAACCAGTCAACTTCTTAAAATTTACGACTTTTACATCTACTTACACCCATGAATACTTACGGCAACCTTTGATCAATCAAATAATAGACTAGTAGAACAGAACTGGTGCACTAACTAACTAGTATTTGTATCACTTCACGTCTCCTTAGTTGACTTACAGAAAAATTCTTACTCGAGTTACAGTACAAATGGACTCGACTACAAAGTTTAATATTATAAACTAAAAAGTGGACAATTTCCGAAGGACTGTTAAAAGTCCACCACTAGAACTTATTACAGAAAGTCAACTTGGGATTTTAGACCTTAACTTTACTTATAACAGTTTACTTCATAAAATTAATATTATGTTAAGCAATTTTTTAGGTAAAAGGGTTTATATTTTATCCTGACTGTTTAATTTGTAGTCGTCCAGTGTATTTTTATGCCAGTAGTAATTTTATATGTCAAACATAAAACTCCTTCTTCTTCTTCTTCTTCTTCTTCTTCTTCTTCTTTTTTTCTTCTTCTTCTTTTTCTTCTTCTTCTTCTCTTTTCGGCTGTTCCCTTTTACGGGTCGCCACAGCGAATCATCCGTCTCCCCCTAACCCTATTCTCTACATCCTCTTCTCTCACACCCACTAACTTCATGTCCTCGTTTATCGCATCCATATACCTCCTCTTTGCTCTTCCTCTTTACCTTCTGCCTGGTAGCTTCATTTCTAACATCCTCCTACCAAAATATTTACTGTCCCTCCTCTGTACATGTCCAAACCACCTCAATCTGGTTTCCCATAAACGTAAACCATAAAATTACATGTAAAACAATCTCCAGTTGTAATTTTGTTAAATTATTTGAATATCTTTAAACTCTAAAAAACAAAAAAAAACAACAACCACGATACACAGACTGGAAAAACTGCACAAAAAATATGTTATGTAATATTTACTGTAGCCTACAAGTGCATGTCATTTATTCTTTACTGTTATTATGGTACCTTAGAGGATTTAGTAATAAAAAGTGCAGTCAGTTTTAACATCTTCTTTTCTTATGGTTTTTTACAAAGCCACTTTTACTCTCAGGCCTGTGTATATATATATATATATATATATATATATATATATATATATATATATATATATATATATATATATATATATATATATATATATATATATATATATCTCCTACAGTGTATTATTATTATTTTAACCAATCAGTTAGCGATGGTTTTGTTTCTGCATTTGGTTCTGGCCTGAAAGGGGGAGAGTTTTGAATGACTGATTGTACCTTTAATTACTGAAGTATAAAAATTCCAGTAAAAACTTTATCAGCTACAATTTTGGGCTTTAGTAAGGATGTCAATATAGAGATAAGAAGGTTAAAAGTCTTTGGGATGTAATTGTTTTTTGCTGTAATTTCTATTCCAACTGTGTGATGTCATTTTAATTCTAAGAAAGAAAACACAAAACATTTATCATGTCAGAAATCATGTGGTCTATGCTGTAGACCACAAAATACCTAGAGTGACTTCATCCTGATAAATAATTTTCTGCAAGTCACTGAGGAAATAGATGTGTGTGTGTGTGTGTGTGTATACTTTATATTTTATGTGTGCGTATGTGTAATTCACGGCGTGTGAGCTCATGAAGGGTTAGCACAGTTAGCGGTGTGGCTAAATGACATCACAAAACATCATGCATGTTTTTAAAAACGATGTTGGGTTCAAATTTTCTTTTTCTTATTTGCACACACAGTTTCTTCCGATTTATAAACCATTATAACGATTTCTACTGACTTCTGATTAAAATATCAATTGCATATTCTATGTATTTTTCTGTACCGATTTTGTAATAGTGGAATTAACTTATAAATCTTCTTCTTAAGCTTATTTTCCATCAAGACATTTTGCAGATAGCTTCACTTTCTCACTCTCCACTGCACCGTTGGCTGCTGCGCCTCTGCCTCAGGTTTTATATTCATAACTCCACGTGTGCTCGTCCACGGCGTGAGACAGTATGGCAGGTTGTGCGTTAGTTTTTATCTTCACTACTGTTAATAGCTAATCACTTCCTCAGCTGGAGAAATCATCACAACGTCCAACCGAGAAGGAATTTATGTGCTGTATATAAAAAAATGCGGCCCTAAAAACTGAATATGCTCAGTTCAGTCGAAACTTTTTTAATGAGAGCGCCGTGGTGACAAATGACTGTTCTGCCGCCGTAATGCAAAAGTTCTGATTGTGTCATTAAAAGGAATTTTCTGCCTGAACTCCCCGGTTCTTACCAACAGGGATAGTAATCAAAACAAAACTATGAACTCTCCATACTCCCATCTCCCATTTGGCTGCGGGGGATTTATTAAGACCCCCCTCCCCCCCTCCAGTCCGGATTGAAAATGCTCCTACGTGTGTCGATCTCCAGCACGCCACACAGATTCATTTAGCTCACGTAAGGTACACAAGCTGTGCATGTTTTTTAGGAAGGAATATTTGGACATCAAGCCCGTCTTAATTTGTGTCATAACTTTGCTCCTGAGTGTTTTGCTACCATTCTATAGAAAAGATGACCAATTAAAAGATATCACATACTGCGCAGCAATGGGATGCTCAAACTTTTTGCCGACTGGAACGCTTTTTATCCGAAAACTAAATCTCACGGACCTCCTTCCGGTATAATCCGTCTATGCAAATATTAAGCTCGTTGGTTAAATTAAAGCTGTGGTGTGTTTTATTCTGGAGATTTACACACACACACACACACACAACATTACAGGTCCACTGTAAGTCTATTTGTAGGCTGATTAGATATATATATTTTTTTTTTTCACTGAGATTTGCTTAAAATTACATAAGCAGTTAAACAGACTTCTTTTACCTTCTGTCTTTTTCTTGTCTTCTTTTTTGGGACATTATATTATAAAAATAAGTAACAGTTCCTCCTTTCCTGCGGTCAGGTATAGAGCTTGTCTCTGGTCCTTTAGGTAAATAATTTACTGGTACCGCAGTGGTTTGGATGTTAGACAGCTAATTCGAAGATTAGGGTTCGTTTCCCAGCACCAACAGGTTTCCACTGCTGGGCCCCTGAGCAAGGCCCCTAACCTAGTTGTGTAAAAGAGATAAATGTAAGTCTCTCTAAGTAACGATGTCTGCCAAATCTCGTAAATGTTACGTAATATAAGTGCATTTGTTAATAAGCGGCTGGTTTGTGTTCCTTAAACTGTCTGCAAGATTTGTATAGTTTTAGCTTAAGCTTAAGTTTACTTTCCGTTTTAACCTTTGGACTCATTATTTAAACATTACATTGCAGCCATACAGCTCTTTCTACACTTTTTCACCCCTGTAACAAAGGTTTAAAACAAATGATACACTCTTCTGACTAGGCGTCGCAGCCTGCTAAGTTTCCTGTAACTTTGCCGTGTGTTAAGTATGTTTTTGTGACATGGCTTTACAAGCACTTACAAACTTTCCCTGTCTAAAAGTTAAATGCAACTTCTTTATAGTTTGTCGAAAGGCTTCACACAGCCTGGCACTAACATGGCAGGAAAAAAAAACACTGTAATGATTCAACTAGTCAGAATTTTGATTGCTCTCCTCAGCAAGCTTTGACTGAAGATCCTGCCGAGCTTTTCGGAGTAAAAGCGGGTTTGACACAGCTTGCCTGACGCTGCCCTGTCGTTTTTCCCCGCACGGCCCACCTACTCCAGCGCCACTAGCCTCTGACTTAATTATGTCAAATGGAGGACTTTTTTTAAAAAAGGCTCTGTTCAAGACGGCCTCCTGCGCGGCCGGTGGCCCCCAGCAGGGCCCTCTTGTCACGACTCCCACTCACCTCAATCGGGAAATGAAAGGGTAGATGAGGAACGAGGCATAATGGAGGCCGGCTTTCCGACTGCAGGAGAGGAGTGCCGAGAAGTGCAGGCCTCCTCCTGGAGACCCTCATTTTCCATAGAGCAGGTGGGAGTCTTTTGTTCTCATCCTGCTGCTAAAATCCATTTAGCTCGCTGCACCTGACATACAGACAAGGAGCGCTTCTGGTTTTAGCCGGTGAGGCAAGGAGCCTCAAATGAAACAGTTTTACTGCGAGCAACCACAACCGGCGCCCCGTACACTCGTCAAAGTGCACTCGATTGCCGTGTAATGAATTTGTCTAAATAGCCGACAAGCAGGGGGTTCATTTCGTGGACCAGCATAGCTTCTCATGCGGTTTGTGAAGAATCGTTAGGATGCACAGACATGGATCAGCTAATGGAAAGACGGGAGGCAGAAATGCTGCAGCTGCCGGGGCTCCAGCGTTACCTCTGACAACCTTACACTTGTTTTTTCCTTTTTTTTAAGGTGTACACAGATCCTAGTCAGTCTTTACAGCGTCGAGGTTCATGGTCAGAATATTAGTGCATTGTTGTGGGATAAACCCGATGAGTTATTCATGTTTAAGACAGCAGGTCACGCTGTGCGGCCAGATCCACGCTTGGGGGGGATTTTTTATAATTCATTGTGTTATTACTCAACTCAATAAGTGATTTATGTGGGTGGCTGAGGCGTTCCTGCTAAACCTGCTGCATATGAACGAGCCGATAAAGGGGAAAAAAAAGTCATGTTTTTATAAAAATTAAAAAAAAAAAATTCTGGTGCTGCATATTAATGCAAAAACCACAACAACGCTGAAGCTGTGCTTAAGAGATTCCAGAAGATTACGATGAGATTGTTTAGCCAAGGATTTCTGGGCTTGCGTGTTTGGTGACTAATTTATTCTGTGTTTTTTTTCTCTTTCTTTCTTTCTTTCTTTCTCTCTCTCTCTCTCTCCCCCTCTTTCCCTTTTCTCTCTCTTTTCTCCATGGCAGTAGAAGACAATGTGACGGAGGAACTGCACACTCCTGGGCAGACTGCCATTCAAACCGGTAATATTTCATTTATATTTGGTGGTTTATCAAATCTTCCTATAGTTTTTTTCCTCTTTAGCGTTAATTGTCCATTTTATCAAAAATAAAAAGAGTTATTTAAAAAAAAAAGAAAAAACCTAGGGGTATGCGTCGCTAGAGTCGGTGATCCCGTTTATCCAAAACGATGAACTAAAAGTGTTTAGTTTGAATGGGTTGGGTCAGAATCAGGACTCCGTAAAGGACATGAGAGTTCTTCCGCTCCAAAACATTCAGAACACAGCATGTCTTTATGGAGATCAGGGGTTCTGTGCACAGGGACATTGTCATGCTGGAACAGTGTCCAGTCTTTTAGTTCCATACAAAGACATACCAAGATATTCCAGACAATTGTGTGCTTCAGATTTGTAGCAACAGATTTTTAGAATAAACTTTTCATGCATGTTGCTAGGAAGGTGTCCACAAACTTTTGGTTATATAGTGTAATAAACTGCTCTTAAAGTTCAGTTCATACTAATAAAGACCAACAAGTAAAACATTTTAATCCCTAAAATGAATGTTATTATGTAGGGCTGGGCTAAAATACCGATACAGTTAATTATCGCAATATTATTTTTTATAATAGTGTATCGATATTCTAACCTTTATTTTAAACTGATTTACGTTTACGTGAATATTTAATTAAAACCCTCAGTACGCGTCAAACGACTTCCTCCTCCTGTCCTGTAGATGGCGCTGACTTATAGCCATTGTTTCAGAAGCAAACATGGAAAAACTTGCCACTTCGATGTTGTATTTTTAGCTAGTTGTTTTACTTTTTTGGAGGGTTTTGAAATTTGTATCGTATTGCAATATATCGTGATATAGTGTATCGTGAATTATGTATCATGATATGTATCGTATCGTGAGACCCTTTCTAATACTAACTCATACACTCTGTGTTTTATCTCACTATGCTAACTTTCACACACTGTCATTCATGTGTATAAGATAATAGTGTGTAACCAGTAATGCGTTTCATCCTCTGTATCTCCCTTCCTCCTTTCCGTTTCTCTTGATGCTGCACTGTCAGCGTTTTAGCAGATGAGTGCTTCCTGTCACCTTATGTGACATTCATCGTTGGCCTTCAGGCAGCGAGCTTTAATCCAGGTCACGCGTTCAACGGGTCCGCCTCAGAATGCGGGTCCGCGCCTGACGTGCGCCGAGAACCGGCTCTTTTTTCATTTGTCTCGTGTAAAGGTTAGGTCTCATGTGTGGTTATTTTAAACCTGATATGGATGACTTCGCCCAGCAGGCACAAGGGACCACCGGCCCTGTCTCAAAGCCTGGCATGGCGTCGAGCAAAAACCAGCGGCGCTTTGTTTTCTGTTGGCTCGCCGATTGAAAAATGGGCAGCGTAGGTTTGCGCTTAAGTCTTTGACACAGAAACACAGAGGCGGAAAAGACAAAAACAATACCGAGTACTGGAAAATTTCAATATTTGAATATAAATTACAAATTAAAAACCTGAAAAAAATGTAGCATGCTAACCGGTGTACTGAAATCTCTGAAAAAGGTTTTATTTCACAACCAATAGAAATCTTATACAGCAACAGTAAGGACCAGGAAAAAAAAGCTTCCGGTTTTATTTAATTTGTGAAATAGATGGGGTAAAATTAAGCTAAGCGGAGTTGATCAATAACAGCAATAAATGTAGCATAATTAGACTAGCATGATTTTATGTAGCTGAATCTGACTAGTGAAAAATTGTGACTATTCACTATTGAGAAACAATAACATGATCATTTGGATTGACTGAATATTTCAGTAGTTAGTTTTGAACCAATCAGAAAAAGAAAATATTCTGGAATAATTGAAACATTTTTGTGTATATGAGCAGTTATCTTGCTAATCTTTTTAATATTTGCACTACTTCCTGGTTGTATTAGGTGATTCAGGCAACAATTTACAGTTATACTGTGCACTTCTTCTGCACCTTTTTTCGGTTAGTATACTTATTTTTAGCTAAAAATTAAGCGAGTATGCTAACAGCTGACTTTTCATAGACATATATACGTCTTATACTGATGAATCTACCGACGAGTTGAAGTCTATATGCTCTATACTTAAATATAATAAATATGCGTAACTATACTAAGCTTATACTGATAAAAGTCTCAGTCTATTTGTCATACCTAAACTAAAACTAGTCAAGGTTTTAAAGTATGATAAGAATTTGGAAGTGGTAGCGCAGTGGTTAAAGTGTTAAACGGGTACTTGGAAGATCTGAATTCGATTCCTAGCACCACCAAATTGCCACTGTTGGGCCCCTGAATAAGACCCTTAACCCCCAATCGGTCATTGTGTAAATGAGATAAATGTAAGTCACTCTGGATAAGGACGTCTGTCAAGACTAGTCATAGACAAGTAGAACATATCTATAGTACGCTAATGCTGGGTCCAGACTTGGAAGAAGATTTTTAAAATGTGAGAGACCAAAAACATGAGGATAAAAAATCCTAGATGTAACAAAAATCCTAGATGTAACAATTTTGCTCTTATAGTTTGTGGTGTGATGTGATTTGACAGCACACCACACGCACCAACAGATTTTTTAACCTGGGCTGAAAATCTCACGAAATTTCTCAAGACTTGAGAATAAACAGGGTGGACGTTTGGCAGGAAGACATTACGATGATAGTGTTTGGAATAATTTTAACAGAAAATTCACAGGAAAAGAAAAGAAAAGAAAATTTGGGTAAAGTCCAGCTAAGGCATGGCTGTGTTTCCTCTTCTTTGTTCCTTCTTTGGTCAGCTTCATTTCATGGTATAATCTCCAGCTCGTATGTGCGTTTGTCCTCGGGGTTCCCCACATATAAGGAATTCTAATCATAAATATTCAACATTCACCATTGGGGCCTCTGACGTTCTTCCGAGCAGATTTATTTACTCTTAACACACCTCACGCCACAGGAAAATCTGATAAAATCATCTTTAAAACCATCAAGATAATCAGCCTGATTTACATTTACAGCATTTTGGCACCTGTCCTTATCCAGAGCGACTTACATTAATCTCTTTTATACAACTAAGCAATTCAGGGGTTAAGGGTCCTGCTCAGGGGCCCAACAGTGGCAGCTTGGTGGTGCTGGGAATCGAACCCCGATCTTCAACCCAACACCTTAATCACTGTGCTACCACTTCCTGATTATTTTGTAGTGTGTAACCAGCTTAATAATTTGTATCAGTTGACTTTAAAGTGGACCTTCATGATGTTTTAGAAGAATCAAACTCGTCTCTTTAAGTTGAGAGAAAATTCCTTAGTTGAGTTACAGTACAAATGAAGTCGACTTTGATGTTATAAATTTGATATTATAAACTGAAAAGTGAAACGATTTAGTCTAAAGAAGTGCTAAAATTACAAGTCCACCACTAGAACATTGATCTGAATCAATCATTACAGAAAGTAGACTCAGGATTTATACTTCAACTGCACCTAAATTTACTTTATAGAATAAATTTTAGGTAGACATTTTTTTTTATATAAAATGGTTGTGACTTTAGGGCAGCGTGGTGGCTTAGTGGTTTGCACGGTTGCCTCACAGCAAGAAGGTCGGAGTTCTATCCCCTGGCAGGGGGATAGAATTCTTTCTGTATGGAGTTGGCATGTTCTCCCTGTGCTTGCGTGGGTTTACTCCGGGTTCTTCAGTTTCCTTCCACAGTCCAAAAACATGTATGTTAGATTGATTAGTGATTTTAAATTGCCTATAGGAGTGAGTGTAAGTGTGTGTGATGGACTGTGATGGACTGGCGACCTGTCCACGGTGTCCCCCCTCCTACCTTTTGCCCTTCCAGAGACGGCCGGGATAGACTCCAGCAGATCCCTGTGACCCCGAATTAGGGAATAAGCGGGTATAGAAGATGGATGGATGGATGGGTTGTGATGCTGTGATGAGTTGATTTCCATCCCCTGATTGTACTTCAAGTCCCCCTTTGTAGAGACTCCAGTCTCCCATTAGTCCTGTAAATAATAAGCACTACAAAAAAAAAATGTTGGTTTTTTTTTGTATGTATCGAGGTTTTTAGCGTGTCAGAATCCAGTGTGTGCTTAAGCTCGCTCGACAACCCGGCACAGTTTGAAGTGTGCGATGATGAACGATGTACTGCAAGTGATAATTATAGCACAGTAATTGCTAATCGTTTGATATCAGGCCTCAGAGTTGCATGGCTATGCCAGTTTACAAGTGTTTTAATAAATGCATATTCTCCAGAGAGAACAGGAAGCGGTCTTTAAGCAGCACTCTGGTGAGCCGTTTTGTAATTATTCGAGAGATTTTTAGGGTGTAGGTTCAGATTTTTTTTTTTTTTGCAGGATGCTTTTAGGAAAAAAAAACCCATGGATTTTTGATCCTTTTGCATTTAATAGTAATAATTCTTGTTAAAATTACAACATAGAAATGATCCCTTATGGCACCAGTATTAAGGAAGAATCTTCTTACTTGTGCAAAAGACATGAAAAATTTTCCTTAAACAAAAAAAGAACAAAAGTTTTGGCACTTTTGTTCGATGAAAAAAAAAAAAAAAAAAAAAAACATGCTTGTAGTTCAGTCTCCTGATGGAAAGAAAAAGTTCACAAATTGGCCTCCAGGTACGTCCGTGGCCTTTGTGCGAGTTTGAGAGAAAAGCAACAGAAACAGAGAAAGCAGCCTTAAGCTCACATCGTTGCCTGACACGTGCCCAGAAGAAAAGCGAAATTACTCACAAAAGAAAACCTTTTCTGGAGAAGCGTGCACGCTCGCTAGCACGAAGCTCGGGAGAAGTATAGCATCGGGGATTTAATGAGACTTTCTCTTTTTCTGTAGTTTTTTTTTTTACTTCTTTCTCCTTCCAAAGTCAAGCGTGTTTAAGAGCCAGCGCTTGGCTAGGGAGTTGTGCTGTGCTGTCTGGCTGTAATTATAACCACATGCTTCATCTGCACCCCTATATCACCCCCCAAACACCCCTCTTTTTCTTTTCTTTCTTTCTCTTTTTTCGTACGACCCTGATTTGTTTCCTTATTTTACGTCAGGTTTGAAATATTCTGTGAAATAGGATGTCAGTTTTAGCTAAACCGGAGTGAATCCACTCGTATTCGTGTTAGATAGCTGTGGAAGAGTTGCCCTAGAGAGAGAGAGAGAGAGAGAGATAGAGAGAGAGAGAGAGCAAAAAAGAGAAACAGAGAGAAAAAGGGAGGAAGAGCAAGAGCGATAGAAAAAAAGAAAATAGAACGAGAGAGAAGGGGGCAAAGATAGAGAGAGAGAGCAAGAAATAAAAAGAGAGAGGAGGAGAGCGAGAGAGAGAAAGAGAGAGGGAGAGTATAAGAGAGAGAGAGAGAAAGAAAGAAAGAAAGAGAACAAAAGAGAGAGAGAGAGAGAGAGAAAGGGAATAAAAGCAAGACTAAGAGAGAAGGAGAACGAGAACGAGGGGGGGCAGAAAAAAGAGAGAGAGAAAGAGAGATGAAGAAGAATGAGAAAGAGAGAACAAGAGGGGGGGGCAGGAGAGAGAGAGAGAGAGCGAGCTAAAGAAGAATGAGAATAATGTGTTTGTGAACGGCGAGAGAGGGAATAGACAGAGGAATCTTGCTCTCCTTTGGCTCTGCTGTAATCAGCCTCTCTATTATTCATTTCCTTTGTTGTGTGACTGCACCACGGCGAGACTTCTTTGTCCCCCAGTATATCTCCTTCCTGAAGACATGAACCAGAAAAAGAGGGATTCCGCTCTCCTCCTGATAGCTCGGATAGTTCCTTCTCTCTGTTTGTCTGCTCTGTAACTGTGTCCATATGGACTAGAACACAGCGCAATCTGTTTCGAATGCAGAAGTATGGACAATTATTCGTCTCGTCAAGTTTAAGGTGGTATTTTCCAGCTCTGTTGTTTGTGGTCGTAGCTGTGTTACTCAGTACACTTACAGTAAAGCGATGAAACTGCCCACTTTAGCACTTGGATGCACTGAACACTGAAATCCCTGCTGTACCTGCTCTATTTTTTTTAATCCATTTTATGATATTTCTTCCTCGTCTGGAGCCATTCGCCATTCTACAGTTCCTCTGCGCCACTTTAACCCGGGAGTCAATTTATCAGCTAATAATTACACAATAAATAAACGGAATCAGCCGTGACTCGGGCTCTAAAACTGACACCCAATCACAGACAATGAGTCAATCGCAGTCCATGTGTCTGCCTGTCTGTTTATCTGTCTGTCTTTCTATCTACCTGTCTGTCTGTATGTATGGCTGTCTGTCTATCTATCTATCTATCTATCTATCTATCTATCTATCTATCTATCTACCTGTCTGTCTGTCTATCTATCTATCTATCTATCTATCTATCTACCTGTCTGTCTGTCTGTCTGTATGTATGGCTGTCTATCTATCTGTCCATCCGTCCGTCTGTCTGTCCACTCACTATCTGTGTGTGTGTCTGTCTGTCTCTTTGTCTCTCTGTCTATTCACTGTCTGTCTGTTTGTCTGTCTATCTATCTGATTTATTACAAGTCATATTCCCTAGAAGTTTAACTGGTCTAATGGTTCACATTTGGTCAATATTTGTAAATAAAAAGCGAAGGAAGCTACTTTTAATACTTAAGTAAATCCGAATTTCATTCATACTACCCGTAACCATACTATACAGAGTGCTCGGGAAGTACACATTTATTAAGTGTGTATAATTAAATGAATATATATCAAATTTATAGATAGTCTTTGTTCCTTTTTTAACCGTTAGTCATCACATTGAGTTAAATCACATAATCAGCACTAATGACAAACTTTTTTTATTTGGTAAGAGTCAGTAAGAATTAGTTCTTTTTCTTTCCCTTTTTTCTTTTTTTTTTTTTTTTAAAAAGACAAGACAAATTGAGTAAAAACTTATTTTCCCGATATTAAATCTGTTTTAGTCACTCAGCTTAACGATGCATCACTGTTCATGTAAAGAATCTCTGTACCATTGATCGGCTGCTGGTTAAAGCGTTTGTAATCTTATACCTCTCCGCTTCTCGACAAATTGAGTTGAATTTGCAAAGAGTACAAAGTCATTCCCATAACATCAGCTGACCTCACTTCTTCTACTGTAACTCTGTACAGTAATCATCTGGCTGTGGGCGGAGCCTGTTTTTTCAGACCATTTAAGGTTTAAGCAAAAAATTCTCTATTAGAGATAATAATTTAGATGATTTTAAATTATTTTCGGCCTGGAAACCATTTTTAAAAAAATATTTTACAACCATTATTTTCTATTATTGAAAACAGTTAATTTATTTTTATTAATTCCACAGCAATTCAAACCTTATTTTTTAGTATATCTATCTATCTATCTATCTATCTATCTATCTATCTATCTATCTATCTATCTAATCAATCGTCTGTTTGTCTGTCTCTGTCTGTCTGTCTGTCTGCCTATTTACTATCTGTCTGTCGGTTTGTCTGTCTGTCTGTTTGTTTATCTGTCTTCCTTACTATTTACCTGTCTGTCTGTCCGGCTGTCTGTCTGAATTCCTGGATGACCTACTACCCCCCGCCCGGAGTTTAAAACATGCATAATATATGCACTTTACTATCCCATGATGCTGCGGTAGAGCTGGTGCGGAATTGGCAGAAAGTATGTCACGTGACAATATCATCATGGCGGATGTAGCATGCATGAATTTTATTCATACTACCCGTAACCATACTATATAGAGCATACTTTTTCAACGCTCGGTAAGTGCACACTTACTTAAATGTAGTACATACTTTAATAGGAGTCAATGTCTCAATTAAAGTTATCTACAGCCGGAGCAGGTTAAAAATAACTATGAGTACGTGTATGAGTATTAAAAATTATTTTACAATCCTTTTTTTAAAAAAAAAATTTATTAAAATAAAAATTACAATAATTTAATTAACCAGACATTAAAAATAAAGAATTAATAACAGACACCACGAAAAGAAACACACAAATATAATATAGAAAACTATATACTATTCGTAAACAGTGTTGACATCCAGCAGTCAGAAGCTCAGTGTCTGCACCTCGTTCTCTGTAGTGCTACCCAGTGACCCACATGAGAATACAGCGCTTAGAAGTTTTACTACTTTTCTCTCCATCTGCGCTTATTTTTGAACATTTTTTTTTACATCCTATAATATGAGAAGCGGTGTTGGTGTGAAGGTTATTCAATCTTAATGTCCTCTCGTGTGTCTGCTCTCGCTGACTGCAATAAAAGGGAAGGCGCACACCTTTGATCAGGAGAAGCCAACATGTGTCGACTGGAGCTGCACGCCGGTTAAAATAAATTCTTAATTCGAGCTCGGGTGGGGAGTTGGGGGCTGAGCGGACTTAGGGGTGGAGGCAAAGCTGCCGGAATGAGTTCATTACTTTTGAAATAGTTTCAGAGAAAGAAAAGGTAAAAAGAAATAAGTGCGCATGAAGATTTAGGAGAAGTTTATTTTTTTTTTTTATTGTTTAATTTGCTAGATATGAGTTTAATTTTTTTAAAGTTCTAAACCTTCCATGAAACCTAATGGTGAGTCGAGTCCACTGTTTATAGTTCAGATTTTTAGTAAAACACATTTTTAAATGTACATCTTTTTCGACGTCTTTTTTACTAAACACTAAATGAATAAAGTGTTGTCAGTCACTGACTACTCCTCTAGTTTAAAAACAGAATTAGTTTCAATACAGAAAAATTCTATTAAGTCACTCTAAAAACAATGAAAAAAAATAGACATAATACATTTAAGACAATACAAAACATTTTACATAATGACATAAAAATTAATAAAATAAAAATTTACATAAAATTAGAGAAAACAAACTACAGCTTACATATGATAATAAGACTTTTATAATATATGTAAAGACTTTAAACTTTAGACATAGACTTTATCTTAATCTTAGAACTGATTAAATAAATAAATAAATCTGTTTCCATTTATTATTTTTTTAGTAATATAATTTTATTACTATTAATAAATAGTAATTAATAAATGGGGGGGCAGGGTGGCTCAAATGGTTAAGGTGCTGAGTTGTTAATCTGAAGACCAGAAACATCTGGGTTCAAGCCCCACCTCCTCAAGTCAACCACTGTTGGGTCCTTGAGCAAGACCCCTAAACCCCCCCTGCTCCAGGGGCGCTGTATCATAGCTGACCCTGCGCCCTGACCCCCACTTACTAAGATGGGATATGCAAAAAATGTATTTCATTGGCTCGGTACACGTACCTTGCACAATGAATTTAATATACTTATACTTAAATGTTTTAATGAATAAATTTACATTTTATAGAAGTTCAAAAACATATATATGAAGAATAATTAAAAATAACCCAGTAAATTATGATTTAAAAAGTTTTATGTTTAATATGTTTGATTAGTCTGGTAAAACATACATGCCCACCCTCATATATATATGTAGACCCATATCACTATATATATTAAATAAACCCCTGTGTGTTTGTGTGTGTGTAGTGGAAGGGCTGGGCTGTGACTCTTGATCTGGTGTGTATTCATACTGAATGTTTGAATCAGGCTCTAGTGGTTATTGATTAGCTGCAGTGCTAGCTGGATGGAATAGTGCACACCAAATACAATGGCAGATTCCCTGGGGCTTTCTCAGGAACTGCAGCCCAAGGGCTGTTAATGCTGGACTCCATCTCATGGCACAGGCGGGTCAGATTTCTGGAACTAATGGCTGCTGTTAGATATACTGGAGTGGCATGATACAGTAGAGCCCAGAAGTCTGAGAGCACTGCCAAGAAGAGAGTTTACTTCATTATCAATCAAATAAAAGATGGAATTGTCTTTTTTTTCTTTCGTGATGTTGGGAAAAGCTGGTAAACAAACAAACAAACAGACAGATGAATAAATCGTTTTTTGAATGTTAATATTATATTAAAAACAAACAAACAAAAATATTTATTTACTTATTTATTTATTTATTTTGCAACATATGTGATGTGTGAAATATTTGCAATCTATGCAGTATTTAATTTGATGCAACAATTAGTTTATTATTTTTATGACTATTTAATAACTAAATGTTATTATTATTATTAACGTCTGCTCGTCAGTTAGAAGTCAAAACCCTTCGAACAGTTAAATCCTTTTTCCAGTCCGTTCATTCGTCTTTTTTCTCTATCTTTCTATTTCTCGTTCCCTCTTTCTCTGGTGGTTTGACAGATTGGTGGTATAGTCCAGGCCAAAGACATTCCCCTCCTCCTCCTCTTCTTCAACATTCAGTCCCAGCGGGAGGCTCCGTAGAGGGAAATCAGTAAGCGAGCTCAGTTGGTGGTCTGGGGCCCCACAGCAGGAGTTCTCCATAGCTGTGAAAAGAACATCAATTAAACCACTATAAATATTTAAGTGCAGAAACGATTCAATAATATTAGGTCAGGGAGGTGTCAGAACCTGACCCCAGATAAAAGTCCTGAAGTGATAAATGTCACCAGAATGCCTGTACAGCCAGCCGTCCTGCCAGACATTGACGAATGACCGTAAGCGTGCACATGATATTGCAAAGCTTACTTTAAATGGCATCATTCGGTGTCTTCAGAGGACGGAATTAAATCAGAAAACAATAATCGGGTCCCATGGTGAATAGGTGAACATCTGCTCATGGAATCTGCAAGGGTGTGACCGTTTCTTACAGAGGATATTCTCATGCTGGTTTTTAAGCTGTTTTACCGTCCAACATGGATATATTCAACTTTTTTTGAACTTACCATGACTTTAAAAAACAATTATGTCCAGTCTGTTTTCTTTAAGCTTAACAAACAGCTCTTTGTATTTCATTATTCGCTCTGCTAAAAAAGCTGATAGAGAAAAGCATGACTCCTGGCTGTCAGTAAGCTTAAGCAGAGTGCCATTGATCCCTTGTCCACTCATTGGGGGATTCAGGTAGGAGAATGTCTAGATCTAATGGATTAATGGGTCTAAACCTGGGAGGAGAGCAACGCAGTATTGACTTTGAGCTTTAATCCCCTGAATCTTCCTGACCTTGCTTCCTGCTGAGCACCCACACGTTCGCCTTGACAGCGCCAAAAGCCAGTTTGTGTGAGGAAGCAAGCCCATGAGGGTGGTGAATGATTCAAGTCTTGCTGGACTGATAAAAGAGCCAGAAAGAACTTGGGTTGGGTCTTTGTCTTTTATTGAGTTTACCTTTATTTCTATGGCGCTTTTTAACAATATAGATTGTGTTAAAGCAGCTTTACAGAATTAAATCTGTAAATATTAAACACTCAGTTTAGTTTAACTCATATCTGTAAATTAAGAGTCCCTAACTAAGCAAGCCAGAGGCGACAGCGGCAAGAGACCAAATCTCCATCGGTGACAGAATGGAGAATAAAAACATTGGGAGAAACCAAACTCAGTTGGAAGGGTAGTCCTTCTCTGATCAGACAAACCAGAAGGTTATTCTATACTGCAGTAAAATTTCTGTGGTCTTGTCTGAATGGCCGTCTAGAAGACTGGACTGGATACAGACTTGATCTGGTGGTGATTGTGAGCTCGGAATAGTAAAGAAACTGACTTATTTTAGTGTAGATGCCAGTTCTAATTGGTAATTTTTTTTTGTCACATATACTTTTTAAAATTTGTTTCTTCACATATCCCATCTCAGTAAGTTGGCATCAAAGCGCCGGGTCAGCTATGAACCAGCGCCTCTGGAGCAGGAAGAGTTAAAGGTCTTGTTCAAGGACTCAACAGAGGCTGGCTGGCAGTGGTGGGGCTTGAACCCAGATCTTCTTGGTCGTCAGATCAACAACTCAGGCTGGCGGTGGTGGGGCTTGAACCCAGGCGTTCCTGCTCTTCAGATCAACAACTCAGAGTCACCACTGCCCTAAATGCATTGTGTGTTAGTGGTAGTGTTTTCGGTTCCAATTCCACTTACTTCGACAAGTGTTACTGGTTGCATCAGAAATGTCATGAGAAACTCATGTCTAGTAGAGCTAGAACTAGCTCAAAGCTATTTTACATATTAACATTTTTGTCTAATTCAAAAAGAATTATTAAGGGAAAGACCACGGTGTGGAGTCAAGTTTTTGGGTTGAGTGTCACAACACTGTATGTATAACATACAGTATGTCATATAGGTACATATTAACACAAGCCTAGCACTTTTTGCAAAATGTAATACAAATAAAAAAAGGCTGCAGTAAACAACAAACTGTAATGAACTAAGTGCAGATTTGAACTTTGAGCAAGTCGCAGCTCTCCCGTTACACGCCTGACGTTCTAGAAAAAGATATGAAGTGCTTTGATTGTGCCCTTTGAGGTTTGCTGGTGTTCGGGTGACCATTCTTGGCATGACTGTCCCCCAAGCCTCCTTCAGCACTGTTGGCCAGGCATCTGCCTAGAGCAGGCTGGGATTTTCATCTTCTCCCACCACCTCCTGCTTGCTTCTGATAGAACCCCACCGGGACAGGGACGCTGATATTTTTAGAGGGCACGTTCCACTAGCTTCCACTGCCATGAGAGAAAGACAATGGAAGGTGTTGGGTTACATCAGTACTTGGCGTTTGAGTTTCGAGAGTTAGGAGAGGAAAGTTTCCTGGGTGGCCCGGATGAGTTCTAAAACAATGCTCCTTAAGGAATTTCACACCCATGTGATACACCCCCTCTACAGCATAAATGGAAGGTTTGGTACAATGTGGGTGTAGAACGTTATGTACCAAGGGACGTTTATTCAAATCCATCCCTGATGTAGATACAATTTTAGACTTGAGAAGCAATTTTGGACTATTTGGAATATTGTGCAAGAAATATTGTGAAATCTGGACTATAGACTATAATCTTAGGAAAAGTAGCAAGTCCTAAAAGAATCAAAACGCGTTGGCTTTGTTATAAAAAGATACTGTGGATTATATAGGGGAAATTGTTTACGCTTAATCAAAAATGGCAGCCTTCCCTTGCTTAGGTAGTTGTTTGTTGCTAGGTTTAAAACTATTTTAAAACTTTCTGGCTAATCTTGGTAGGTCAAAAGCAAACAAAAGTAAACGTACACTTGGATTTAAAAACCTCAAAAAATATATACTTAAGTATATTTTGAGATTAGCATCATAAAAAAAAACTGGGGTTCAAGCCCCACCGCTGCCACTTCTGGGCCCTTGAGCAAAACCCTTAACTCTTCCTGTTCAGGGGTACTGTATTATAGCTAACCCTGCACTCTGACCCCAATATTCTAAGCTGGGATATGTAGAAAAACAAATTTTACTGTGCTGAAGAGTATATGTGATCAATAAATCCTTTTACCCCCTGAAATGTTGTTTTTTTCCAACCAACGCCCAGTGTTCCCAAGTTACATTAGAATCCTGCAACCTTGACTAGGATACATGAGCTATTCATAGATAAACAAATGAATTAATTGGGTGGGCCAGACCTTAAAAAATCGTTTGGCCAAATACACAACAAGCTAGTTGCTGTAGCTAATGTTTCAACTCGTTATTTTTATGCAATTTACAGGATTGTTTTGGTTCTTTAGTAATAAATCGTACAGATTCCAATGCAAGACGATCAATAACATAAGCCCAGCTCTAAATATTACAATTTGAAAGCTAGATGTTGATGTTGGTCTTGTGTTGTAATGATCCTCATGGGGTCTTTGGATTGGCTAGTTGTTTCGGCTATTTAAGAACTTGAAACCTCCTCTGCTACATTCTTTTATTCAAGATGGATTTTTTAAAGCCACATAACTATATTTTAAGAACCAACACATCCTTTTTTGGATGTCTGGATTTTATAGATTTGTAATAAGGTCGTTTTTTTTTTAAAGCTCACGTTTTACCATTCTGCAATCATTATTTAAGGTTTCCTGAGAAGCTTACTCATTTTGACTTATTTCTTGGATAACACATGATAGCTTGTGGTAACTGAGCGGTACAGAACCTTCCAGAGACTGATATTTTTTAGTGAATAAGAACCTTCACCATGGCCACAGTGCATTCATTTGATTTATTATGATTCATTATGTGTTGCATCTTGTTTGCCAAGAGAGGTCAGGGGTTCGGTTCTCCCCAAAAAGTCCTAGTCATTGTGTTTTAATGAACACAGACGTTTAGGAAATGTTTGTTTGTGGTGATTTCCATTGATTATTCATCACAGTGACATTATGAGGAAGGTGTTTGACAGATGAGGCTTTGGAGTCGCAAATAGTGCCTTCCATTTGTTTCATGACTGTCAGCTCCATTTCCAGACAAGGTTGATGTAAGAATTGGCCTAGAAGGCTTGTTCCATTTTATGAATTAGATGGCCACTGCAGAGCCGCAAGATTGATAGCCCTCGCCATTGCAGACCTGGTTCGCCTTTGAAAGACAACACTGCAGATACGAGAATATTGATGTGTGCAACCCATGGCTGCCTGCGAGCAAGGCTGAATTATTCAGGAAAGTGTGTCACATTGAGAACGTAACACACACCAATCCAAGCTTCGCATGCTTTGTCTTGCCTTGTCTTTTGATCCGTCGAATTGGCAGACACCATGTTCAGTGCAGGGGTTCTGAGCTCATCTCATCTCAGACATACGTAATAGGGTAGGGAGGGAAGTTGTTTAGTCACGTTTTAACACATTGTAAGTGATTCATTTTTTACATTTAGCTTATTGTCAGGTTACGTTTTGTTCTTTTTAGATGTATGATATAGAAGTGGTTTTATAGTAGACACTGAAGGGACATTTAAAAGTTGAAACCTGATAAATTAAGCCTTGAGTTAAATTTTTTTACACATTTCTAACCAATTAAATCCTTAAAAAGGTACATGATACATAGCCATAATTAAAGAGAATCAAACTTTCTGGCAATCAATATTTTATTACTTAAGGTAGACTATTTAAGGTGGAATCTTTACTACAGAAATCACTGAATTTGCTGTAGTAATTTTTCCTTTTGGTTTTTATCTAAAAGCAATAGATACATACAGAGATAATAAATACAATAACAATTTATTTTTAGAGTTAGACCAATTGATATTTTTATTACCCTAATTTTACCCAGTTTTTATACTTCCATGACTCTTATTTAATACCATAGCTGTCCCAGAGGACGTGGCACCCAGCAGTGACCATGGCATGCTGTTGTTTCTGTTGTTTTCCTCCACAGATCGCGAGTGTGCCCCCGACACGGTGTGTGAGGATGCCGAGGACGGGCGTCTGACGAGGAGGAGGTGCTCTCCTGGGGAAGGGGACGAGGGGGAGGAGGAGGACGAGGAGCACAGCTGCCGTTCTTGCCACCAGGTTTTCGACTCAGCTAGTGATCTTACCCAACACAAGATAAATCAATGCCAACTGACAGGTAAACAATGCTCACTCCATTTATTTTAGCTTATAGCATAGCTTAACACATAGCACCAGCAAAACCTGCCTCTTGGGCCTTGTATGTCCTCTGTCCTTTGTCTTTCATGGTTTTCTGACTAAAGATTTTTTTCTCAGTAATTAAAAGAGTTCAGACTGATCTGGCCTTAGATTAATATGGCATATTGTAATTAGAATTTAAATGAAATAAAAACACAGTTTGGGTAATGACTTGCTCTTGCAAATATTTTGGAGCCTGATGACTATCCAGTGTCTGAGGGTCACTGGAAGATGAGTGTCATTTCTTGTCTGATGGATTAACACGGCTAAAAATACACTAACAGCAAGGACTGGGAGTGCTAATGATATCAGTTAAAGGCTTTTGGTGGACAAGACGTCCTCTTTATGTTATACTAGCTTTCAGGTTTTATGACACAGCTAGGTTACTGGAGTTTACTGTGTTTTCGTGCCCATTAGTCCTGTCATTTATCACATGATTTGTGATTTTATTTATTGCAGTAAATGGTGGGAAAGCAAAGTTTTTTTTTTTATCCAGCTTGTTTTCAAACTATCCCTGCCCTGCCTATTGCTGATCACCTGGATCTACTGTCCAGTCAGTCAGAAGCTGGGAGATACCAATTCACATGGTCTTCTTGCAGTCCACTCTTATATAAGGTGGTATATCCCACACCTGATCTAGGTACTTAGCAGTTGGTAGAGTATAGGACAAAGGAAGTCTAGGAAAATGGGTGGCCCACCGTTGTAAATCATGTGGAGTCATGTTTCAGCCTCGAGGAAGCTATAGCACTTAATTAATAGTACTAAAGGGAAGAAACACACTTGTATATAAAATGGTCATTTACACACTTATCCTATTAATGTTTAATCGATATACAATAGCATGGTAAATAAATTGCATCACTATGTCAAAACCGACTCAAGGTATAAGCAAACTAAGCGACTCCTTAATAATAGTTGAATACTTGTAATCCCCCAAAGAATACTTGAATTGACAGATCTTATTTTTACAAATATATAATGTCAATGAACAAAAATATAAAAAAACCCCAATATTGAATACTGCAATATTCTGTTAACTGGATGCATAGAGGTGTAAAAACTTTAGTAGGATGCAAGCAACAACAGCTACAACAAATAAAATTGTTTTTTGTTGTTAATCATTAAGGATTGACAATAGTCATACTGGCGACACCGAGAAGCCCCCAAATAAACCTCTACTTAGGGTCTCTAAAGGCTTGGGCTGGCCCTGCATTATGTACTGTGAGGTCTAGTAGCATCTTAAATGAAACACCAACCGTTTTTTATTAACTGGATGTATAATCTGTTTTCAGACATTGGTAACTGAATGCGACATTGTTAGCTTTAGCGGAAACTGCTAAGTTCTGAAATGTAACAATTATTTACAAGATGTTTTTAGGCTAATTTAAAAGAAGATTGTTAGATGTTGTCGGCCATATTGACAAATTTCTGGTCTGATGTTGGAAAGTTGAGTGCATGAAGTGTTTAACCTTCCATATTTTTTTTTAGTTAAAAAGTGCATCATCTTGTACTTGAAATGCTTCTTGTCGTAAACGCACAACGGATTGCTATATAATAGTGTAAAGGTATGCGATAGGGGGTTTGAACTCACGTGCTTGTGATCAGTCAAAACGGAGAATTTGACACCGCTGGGCTTTGCGCTTCTAACCAAAGAATAATTCCTCTTTTATAAAAAACTGGATCGATTTCAAATCGAGAGAAATGAGTGGCCTAAAAGAGATTGTTTTATAAATATTTTTAATAGGAAGCAGTATAGGTAGTGAGTGCAGGTTTAGTCCAGCGAGCCAAGCACCTCCTCTTCCCTGTAGACCAGATTTATTTTAGAAATGACAATAAGCCTTTGTGTGTCTTTTCATCTGAAATGTATAAGAACGTTGTATGAGAGAGAGGAAGAAATCGAGAGAGAGAGAGAGAGAGAGAGAGAGAGAGGGAGAGAAAGTGGTTTGCACATGTGCAATGTGCGAGTGATCAAAATTCTCTTGTATCTAACCACAAATTATAGAGCATGAATGACTTGGATCGGTTTCCCGTGTCTAGACAACCAGAAAGATATTCCATCTGAGTATTACGAAGATTTTCCGTTCACTGGAAGCTTCTTGATTTGTGAGGGAATAGATTTTAGAAGACGTTGCACATGTGGTAGTGTGTTTGTGTGTGTATATATGCGTGTGAGAGTGTGTGTGCAAACGGAATAAGCAATGTCTGTGATAAGTCACATTGTTTTAGTCATTTGTGAGATATAGGCAGCCTACGAACAGGCTGTAACTAATAACATAGTCTAGACATACATGGAAAATTAAGCCAATGTAAATATCTTTCATTTACTATATTATAATTATACTGTGATCTTAAAACACCTTGGACTTTAGAGAGAGTCGAGGGCCTTGCATAAATGCCCAGCATAGCAACCCCATCCTCCTAGTAACAATCCAGAGCCTTTACTATGAGCACTACTGCTGCACCAAGCACAGACTTTCCCCTCATTTTTAAGCGATGCAATGGGGCTTTAGTCTTTTGGTCTGTCCAGGACTCATTCTAATACCATCAGCAGCAAAATTATTCTCAAACAATGCTAACTGCCTGTGCCAAGTCTTTACTGTAACACAAGGTTGTATAGCTGTATTGCATTTTGGACATTTTACATCACATCTCTAACCTCTCATGGGAGTAACGTACAGTGAATAAAGTACAGCACAGCACTAACCAGTAATTATGTGGCCGAATTAGTAAACACATCACAAATCTTTTAATATAAACATACAGCACAGGGTTTTTTCCAATGTTCTTATTTTCTGGTTACTTTTTTTTTTACTGAGTATATGTTTTACGTTTTTTTTTACCCCAACAACCCCACAGTCTCATTTTTAAATATGGAGTCTGGGGAACGGGGAGGGGTGACGAGTGGGGGGGGTAGTCAGTGTTTTATTTTGCTTGATTGTGATCCCAGACTTCAAATGTTTCTACCCTTTTTGCCATTAAAGCAAGACCTCATTAACGTCAAACTCATAGACAAATAACTTCTAATTGAACAATGCTTTAAAAGCAGTTTGAATTAGACCCTCTGTGGAAGCCAAATAAAAGGACATAATTGCCATGTGGGAACTGAGTAGACAGGTACATTGAAAATGTGTCCCTTTTTCAAGAGAATGGACGCAAATGGATCTTTTATTTTAAAAAAAATTACGATCTGCAAGTCTAATTGATTTTTAATTGCCGAGCACTCAGTCGGGTTTTTCGAGTGGTAGAAACAGACGTGCCTTCTTTACAGAATGTCGAGAGTGTGAAGGAAACACAAAGAACGGGAAAGAAGAAGGAAAAAAGCAAAGATGTAACATGTCACCCCAATCAATGGCTGCCTTTGTCTAGCCTAGTCTGGGAGAGGTTTATCACCTAGCCGTGCACTTAAGGCGTGACCGCTGGCCTGTGCTGAGGGGAGCGGTGGAGTATGGATCGGCCTGTGTCCCTCCTGCGATCAGAGTTATTGATCCCCTTAATGCTGGACTGCAGAAGGAGCCTGGATAAGAAAGATGAGGCAGAGAGAGGGAAGGAGAGTGAAGAGGGAGGTGCACATGCTGCAGGAATGTGTCTCTAGGGAGCAGGCCATCTTCGACTAGGGCAGGGCTGGAGGAATGCTTGCGGCACCCCACCTCCCACTCTCGTCTTCTTCGTATCGACCCCCTCTACGCACAACACATACACACACCCTTCAGCAGGGACTCTCCAGATGCTTGGGCAGGGCTGCAGGAATGCCTCCCAAGGGACTCGGCAGAGTCGGGTGGATGGAATTCTCCCCAGGAGAGGTGGAGGAAGCAGGGAGGAGGTATATATACCCCCTAAAAGCCTCCTGTGCTCTCCGGTTCTGGCTCCGGGATGGCTGCGGATCAGGTTTCTGGTTTTTAAGAGCCCGTCATCCTCATTCATCCATACGTCTGATCAAGGTCAGAAGAGTTTGGATGCGAGTTTCAGGTCAGATCCTCATATCTCAGCCAAACTCTTTACAGAAAACAGTACAGGAAAAATATTAAGAGGAAGAATTGTTAAGGAATTCCAGCACAGTTCCAGGTAGATTTTGCTTAGAAGGCTTAACACTTGGTGCAATACAGCCAACACGCAAGAAAAAAACAGCCCTTTTATTGATATGCTTGGCCATTACCGAGCGCATTCGGGTTCAGAGACTAGAGACTCCCCGAGCACAGTACACCAAGCACCTTTCCTCTACACTGAGAGCCAGCAAGTATGCTTGTTAATTGCTGCCATCTTTTAACACCTGGAAAAACATTGAGATGACTAAACACTGCTCGCTAAGGCTGATACGCGCTACAAGAACTGATTAGCATTAATGGTGAGGCTTAAGACTGGGAGTCACGTTTCAATTCCAGCTGCATCGAATTCTGCGTCTGTGGATCCTCAGGAAACACATGCCAATTGGAATGTGGCATGGCGAGCTTCTCTCCGGTCATGTTGCAGAAGGAAAGAGCAACTATTCAAACAATAGATGCTGTAGTGGTGAAGGAAATCTCTATCTACTGCATATGTACTATTTGATAGGTGAGGAGAAGAGAGAGAACAGAGAAAAGGAAAGCCGTAAAGGACTGAAATCTATAACAACATTTAAAATAACATGCAGTATTAGGTTAAAGCTTTTAAGCTATTACAGGAAGGAAATGACGTAATTATTTAGACCTTAAGATTAATTATATATGTTATTTTGCCTTAACCCGCTGCACCATGACCCCGACCTGTTCTTTTGTACTTTTGCTGAATGTTAATTATTATAGTGGTGCTAATTTACAAATCTTAAAAATTAGACTATTTGCTATATTTATAAATAATATGATGGGAGATATGACCTGTCCAGGGTGTACCCCTCCTGCCCTTCGCCCTTGCAGAGGCGGCTGGGATGGGCTCCAGCAGATCCCCGTGACCCCGGATTAGGGAATAAGCGGGTATAGAAAATGAATGAATGAATGATGGGAGATTAAAAAGTTTAGAGACATGCCAACAGAAGGCAGCACACACCTGCAGCTTTGTGCTGCCATCTGTTGGTTGTGTCTCGAAACCTTTTTGATACTAACTTGTACTATCACAGCTAATGATTATTATGTTTTTTATGTAGGGGAAAAATACATTTTTAAAAACGCTACTTATTAAAAAAAAACAAAAAAACCTTATTGATATAAAGTGCCTTGATATAAATTGAAAGCAGGTCATAAAACATTAAATAGGGATGAGATATAATGTTAACGTTTTTTTTTTTAACTGTTACAATAAAAATAAACGACTGCTATGCAGTACAATGTTAACAATTAAAATAAATAAATAAATTATGCAGGATGACATAACAATAATGAATCATTTTCATAATTATCATAATCCTAAAGTGATTTAAAAAAAAATGCATACAATTTTAAATATGAACCTTCACATCTGCCGTCTAGAAAAGGGCTAACTACAAAAACTCGTTACTCGTGTTACACATGATAAGCAAGTTCATTTTTTTTTTTTCTGTAAATGTATAAATTGAAATACTGGGATAAAATGTTGGTGTTAGTAGTGAAAGTTTAACTAATAAACTATTAAGTCACTTGTATACAGTATATATAGTAAAAAATAGTCATGCTCAAAGCTGTACTCTCACACACTGGAGGATGTTATCTATGACTTCCTCACAGTAGGAAAATAACATCATACCCTTCCAAAGCCCTTCCTTTCACCCCGAACTTATATAAAGTCGCAGTGAAAGAAAAGTGCAATTTTAACAAAATTCTACAGAACTCATTTTAGCTCTTTTTTTTTTATTTTATACTGTATGTTTAAAACAAAAGGTGACCACAGCAAGCCTCCAGCTCGCTCACAAAAAAATACATCCTGTCACTCCCAGAAACGTCCTCTCTCCACGCTCCCCCAGTGGAGATTATTTCCTCTCTCATTTCCCTGAAGCGGCCGCTTTCCTCCCGTCCTTCTGTGGAAAAACCTTCCCCTTTGCGAGGGCCCTTGCGAGGTGGCCTTTTTAATAAGTGCCTTTCCTCGTTCTTATCGTGGCACACAGAGCATAAGCTAAGCACGCCTCGGCCAGATGGCCCGTGCTAATGAAAGCGATTCAGGGTCACAAGTAGAAGGTGGAAGTTAAAAAGTATGCTTTGTGCTAAAATTCCTTACCAAACTGAACAGTGCTAATAATTCACAGGTAGCTGTAGTCTAAAGTATTAACACAATATGGCCAAAAAGTTGTAGACACCCTGATAAAGCTGTGTGAAAATACTGAGACGGACAATTAAAGCAGTATATTTTTTGTCACGTTAGTGTATCGATATTCTAACCTTTAGTCTTGATACATATTTAAATTATTTTTTTAACTGATTAAGGTTTATGTTATTATTTTATTTAAAAACACTGAATGCGTGTTTTAAAAACAACCTCCTCTTCCTCTGCTGTAGTTGGCGCTAACACATACAGCCAATTGTCTCAGAAGAAGCATGGCGGAAGAAATAAGGGCACCTTCGGCTTTGTATTTGTTGTAATTTTTAGCTATTTGTTTTACGTTTTTTGGACGTATTGCAACATATATGGTGATATATAGGGGGAAGTGGTAGCGCTGTGGTTAAGGTGTTGGGCTATTAACTGGAGGATTTGGGTTTGAGTGAAGGCACCACTAAACTGCCACTGTTGGGCCCCTAAGCAGGGCCCCTAAGCAGGGCCCTTAACCCCTAATTACTCAGTTGTTATAAAAGAGTTAAATGTAAGTCACTCTGGTTAAGGATGTCTGCCAAAATACCATAAATGCTAAATGCTATATATTGTATTGTGACCCATATATCGTATCGTGCGTCCCTTACCAAAAAGTCTGACGCACACAGTTGTCTAGAATGTCTTTGTAAGTTGTAGCATTACTTTATTTCTTCACTAGAACTAAGAGGCATGACAATGTCCCTGTGCACAAAACCCCTGATCTCCATAAAGACACGCTGTGTTCTGATTGGACTGGAAGAACTCGCATGTCCTAATTCTGACTCAACCCCTTTAAACTGAAGACCTTTGGCCTCCTAACCACAACACAACATTAGCGTCTGATTAATACTATTGTAACTGAATGAACACAAATCCACACAGTCACATGACACGATCTAGTGGAAAACCTGTGCAAAAGTTTGGAGGTTTACACATGCAACCCAGTACTTTTGTATCTATCATGCTTAGCAACCTCTGCTAAAGCGACATGATTCTATTATTCACTGATTGGTTAGAAAGCTGTAACTCAAATTAGAATTCTGTTACTGCACTTATTGTTTCCATAGTAACAGCACAGGTTTTTTGCATTTGTGTATTTGATACAGAAACATTTCTGTTGAATCTTTTATGTCGATTTCATTAGGATGTCAACAAAACGGACGACTTACAAACTTCCCCTTAGCCTAACATTAAAATTGAGGAAACAAAACAAGGAGTAAAGAAGTGACGTAATGTAAGTGATTATTTATTTTATCATGATGGTGAAATCAACGAAAATTTGGCAAATGTTAGCATGCTCCAAATGCAATAAGCGCTTATGATCATTTCGAAAATTAGCATTTGCTCTACATTTGCAGCTAGCTATCCTGAAACTTTGATGCGACATGATGAGATTGGCAGAAGACAAAAGAGGATAAAGAGAGAATATCTGCTTGAAAAGAGACCTCATGGTAGACTGAACTCACTGAATCGATCCCAAACCAACCCTGAGTGCGCAGCGTGAGCTGATACGCAGGCTAGCACGCTTACGCCACCGAGACGGTGCGTTTCTGTGTTTCTGTGTCGGCGTAGGCAGTGATGTATGACGTTATTTGCACATTTGGACGTTGTAATCATCGAGGAAGGTGCCATTGTGCTCTTCCTCATGCGTCTGCTTGTGTGTGTGTGTCTCCTCACCGCCTGTGTGCGGAGTCTCTTGCGTCTCCTCTCCAGTGCCTGAAACATTAGCGGGAGTGTCATTAGGCATTCAAAGCAGCTGCAGTCTCGTGAGATGTGCCTCTTTGCTTCTCCCCCAAGCTTCACGCTGCACATTATGCACTGGATCAACTATTTATTGGGTTTTTGTCAGAAGCGCGCCGTGATTTTCGGCTCAGCTACAATGAGAGGAAGTGAGAGGAGATGCCTCACCGTGTAAGCTCCTGGATGCCTGTGTTTCCTCTGTGTCCCCATGATTCCTGCCTATAAGGAATTTCTGGGGTGTTTTTTCTTGCACGTAACACTCACAAACACAGACACACACACACACATCCTTAGGAGGGACCTTATGATTGATATTTATTTACGCTACACCAAAATGTAATCTCAATAGTTGGACTGTGAAAGAAAGTAGGGACGTGGTAGTGCAGTGGTTAAGGTGTTGGGCTGCTAATTCGGAAGATCGGGCTTTGATTCCCCGCACCACCAATTTACCACTGCAGGGCCCCTGAGCAGGACCCTTAACACCCTTATCTCTTTCAGTTGTAAAAAAGAGATAAATGTAAGTCGCTCTGGATATGGACGTCTGCCAAATGCTGTAAATATAAATGTCTCTGCAAAGTTGGAACTACATGGGGACATTTGGTTCTTAGTCCTTATTATGATATAAAAACATACCATCAGACACACACCTGACAACACACACATGTCGGTATATAACTGATGCCAGCACATTTACTTCCTGACCCTAGTTAACACATTTTTTGTTAGCCATTTCTCATGTCTCTCTCTCTCTCTCTCTCTCTCTTTCTTTCTCTATCTCTAATAAACACACACACACACACACACACACACACACACACACACACACACACACACACACATGCAACACACACACACACACAGTCGAGACTGGTACAAACTGCAGAACTGGCGTTCATTCCTGTACACATTTGTCTGAGCAGCTGTTAATGTTTCCTTTGAGAACCGTGTGGTGGTGATGAAGGGGGGGGTGTGGCTTAACCTTTCCTCCACTTACTAACATCCTCCTGCTGTCGTTATTCTCTTTGTCCTCACATTCGATGAAGGAAAACACGCTCGCAGGACGCTCTCGCCTTCATCCCGATAAACCCGCCTCGTCATGTAAAGTTTGCTGGTTGGGATGTCGAATGGGTGGAGTTATAGAAAGATAACTATGACACACACACACACACACATAAGCTTTTATACTTTCTAACTTTTTTTTCCGGTCTTGTCCTAGACATGCTGAGTTTTTTGCTTTTGTTTAATTGAATTAATAACATTTAATTTAAATTATAGGAAAAAAATTAAGAAATTAGTTACAACTTCTACCTCATCCTAGTCACATGATCACACGATCAGGATGAGATGGACAAACACACAACTTGATCTGTGGGACAAGTAACATTTCAGTAAGTAATGTGTTGGACTGATTATATTTCCAGTACCACCAAGTTACCACTGCTGGGCCCCAGAGCAAGGCCCCTAACCTGCTCAACAAAATAATAAAAAATATATTAATGTAATTTTATCTGGCTTATTGTGTCTGTCAAATGTCAGAAATATAAATCTGGTAGACAATTTAATTCATTGTCCTATTATTTTTTTATACATTATTTTAGATACAGTATGTGGTAGAGGCTACAGTAACTTACTAAATCCACAACAATTATATATTTTTTTATTGAATCTCTATCAAAATTCATTATCCTGCACGTATAAATCCTGTAAAACATCTGGAAAAATTGTAAAAATGTCAAAAAAATGATAAAATATTTATTCAATTCTTTAAAAAATACTAGAGAAACATGACCCAAAGTCGATTACAGGGTGAGAGTAAATTTAGTTTATGGTTATGATATATTTTACGATATACAGCTTTTTTATTAGCTAAACAAAAAAGGGCTTTGTATAATAAATAATAAATGTAATAAATATAATAATATGTAATAAATATAATAAAATATAATAATATAATATAATAAATAAAATATAAACTTGGATTAAACTTATACTATAACAACAAATTCCACTGTAAGTAACATTTCACATTTCACACATTTCCATAATTAACATCGTTTCACAGTTAAATTATAAATAAAACGCTTAAATTAAGCGCTTTAATATAAAAATAGTTTGAATTTATATCCTGCATGTTTTTGACAGCGTTTAGAATAGATTTTTTAATTGTGTTTATACTGCAACATGCCAATGAGTGGGCGTGGCTAACTGACACGCACGTAAGCCTGAGCAAGATCACAATCGGTGCTAAATCTTCCTGGATTTGCCCGATGAGCCTATCCAGAGTGGCCCACGATACATTTATCTCATTTGTTATCTAACGGTAAAGAGCTTTGCAGTGGCAGCTTGATGGTGCTGGGAATTGAACCCAAAACCTTCCAATCAGCAGTCTGATCACTTTAGCTACAACTTTCCACTCTGAGTGTGGCAGTACACACTCAGAATAATTTGCCTATTTTACAGGACAATCGTTTTAAATAAAATAATAACGAGCAGGTGTTAGTATTCAGTGTATTTTTACTGGTGGCCATTGGTGGAGCTGTTGTTATCAAAACATTTAGTAATGTTTACATTGTTTCTAGAAATATAGGTTAAGCTTAGCGTCTGTAGCTAATACAGAACGAGCGGTTTTTACGCTTGAAAGCACACACACCAAGCATTAGTCCTGAATCTCTTGTTCATTTTACGTTCTTCCTTGCCGCTGTCTGAGCTGAGAAGAAGAAGAAGAAGAAGAGGAAGAAGAATAGAGCATTAAATGTTAATAGGTCTGCGCTCGGCTGGGGCAGAATCACGAACCCACTAAAACTCGTCCTTTTTTTTCTGGCTGTGGTCTGAAATGCGTCTAAGAAAATGTGCTGCTTTTTGTCACTGTCACTGTGTAATAAAGAGCAGTCCACCTTCCAACTGCAAGCAGAAATAATACTCTCTTTTTTCTCTCTCTCTCATACACACACAGATGCAAACACATGCACTTTTTCCTCTAACAAGAGATCCTCTGACACTAATAGTGCCTATAGGAGATGGTGTAAATGTAGTAAAATGACCTCACATTCCTCAGCAGCCGACGCAGACGCAGGCATGGGGGAAGATATAAATTCGATACAGATTTCGGAAACATATCCCATCAATCTGAGACATTCCAGACGTGGAGATTCTTATCATTAATTGATCATCAACGCTCCTGATACTTTCTGAGCCATGTCAGAGTGTCACCATGACAACCAGCTGGAACCGTCTGGAACAGTCCATAGTTATTTACACGCCGCTTATTACATGTCTTTTATAATCGTGTTGCTAAAGAAATTAGATTAACGGGGAAAAAAGCAAACATCGTTCTTTCTCCAGCCTGGGATGTTTTAATGCTGATTAATGAATCGTTCCGGCAATGACAATGAAAATATGAAAATTAAAGGGTGAAGTAGATAAATGATAAAATATTTTTTTTAGTTAAGAGCAACAAGGACAAAAGACAAAATATTTCCAGGGACGTAGTCATGAGGTAGAGGTAGAGCCGAAATTCACTTCCTTTATTTATGACGATGGACGAGTTTAATTTATTTTGTCACATAGACTTTACAGAGTAAAATTCTTTCTTTGCATGTCCCATTTTAGTAATTCGGGGTCAGCGCACAGGGTCAGCTATGATACAGCGCCCCCTGGAGCAGGAAGGGTTAAGGGTCTTGCTCAAGGACCCGACAGTGTCTGTCTGGTGGTGGTGGGGCTTAAACCCAGGTCTTCCTGGTCTTCAGATCAACAACTTTGGGTCCATTTGAGTCACCAGTGCCCAGATTAATAACATTAATAACATTAATTAAAAACATACTAATAATTTTAAATAATTATTCTGCTTGTATTCTGTGGAGGAAAAATGTGAACAATGATCAAATATTTGCTAAATTTTCTCAAGCATTATTATTGTAGTTGATGTTTAAATCATGTGGTTTGTTTCTTATAAGCTTCAAGTTATAAAAAAAAGTTACAAATAATTTGAAATTTATGCATTATTTGGGGTGTATTATTATTAATATTAATGCATTATGGGGTGCAGGGTGGCTCAAATGGTTAAGGTGCTGAGTTGTTAATCTGAAGACCAGAAACACCTGGGTTCAAGCCCCACCTCCGGCAAGTCAACCACCATTGGGTCCCTGAGCAAGACCCTTAACCCCTCCTGCTCCAGGGGCGCTGTATCATAAACTGACCCTGCGCTCTGACCCCCAACTTACTAAGATGGGATATGCGAAAAATTCATTTCATTGGCTCTGTACACGTACCTTGCACAATGAATGTTATATTATTATATATATATATATTATTATTATTTAAAATTAAGATAGAACTAGGGAAATGTTATTTTAGTAAATATATATCAGTATGTAAAATATATCTATTTAAAATATGTTTAAAATCAAAGGTTGAAAATGTTAAATCATAAATTAGCTTGAAAACTTTTATATTAAACCAATTTCACAAATTTCCTTCAATAAAAAAAACTATTTTATTATTTAAAGCATTTAAATTTATAGATTTAATTTAAGCAAGAAGAAATGAAAGAAATGTGACCAAACAACCGTTTAAAATGATAAAAAAAGCATCTAGTCACTAATATTAATATGTATTTGTATATTGCATCTTGCTTTAATGATATTTTTCAGAAATTCTATACAGATTTAGAACAGGGCTGCCCAAACTTTATTTGCCCAAACTAGTGAACTTCACTATATTCTTTCATAGGGCTAAAAATTACTGGTAGCCCCTGAGCCTCACGATACGACTGGCAGACGTCCTTATCCAGAGTGACTTACAGTTATCTTCTTTATACAATAAAGGAATAGGGGTTAAGGGCCTTTCTCAGGGGCCTATCAGTGGTAGCTTTGTGGTGCTGGGAATTGAACCCTAATCCAACACCTTAACCACTGAGCCACCACTTCCCCGATAACATATAGCAAAAAACATATTGAAATACTGCAATATCGCAAACTCAAAAAACACGAAATACAAAGCCGGAGGTGCCCTTAATTTACACCATATTATCTACTGAGACGATTGCTAAAAGGAGGAGGAAGACGTTTGACACACACTGAGGATTTTAATTAAATAAAAAATTATTGAAATTTTATTGATACTAGAGGTTGAAATATCGCTATGAAAAAAAAATTTGCGAATTAGCTGTAACGATATTTTTCACACAGCTCTAATTGAGACTATTTTTACGTGATCTCATTTATTGTAAACTTTTGCTATTGTGAGTTGAACCGTGGAATTGTGAGTGTGAGACTGGGTGACTGACAGATGCCTTCAGTACTGAGACGCTCCTCTGCTGGGATTGACTGAATAATGAGGCGAATCTTCCCTCGAGAGTGGAAGCGCATGAGCGGATAAGTACGGCTGTGTTTTTTCAGCTACTTACATGCCTTTAATTCCTTTTTAAAGCATCCAGATTTAATAATGCTGTTAATGCCAGTCAGTGAGACGGAAGGATAAAGGAGGGAGAGATGGAGGACAGAGGTGGAGAAACGTCTCAATACTGACTCAGTTTTTTTGTGCGTAAAATTCATGTAGAGTGATATAGACGTGTGTGTGTGTGTGTGTGTGTATGTTCCTCTTCTATGGTTCCTCCTGTCTTTACATGGTTTTAACTACCATGTAAGCATTGAAATGATATTTTTTAGTAGTGTGTGTGTGTGTGTGTGTGTGTGTGTGTGTGTGTGTGTGTGTGTGTGTGAGTGATGTTGTATCGAATGATGATGATCCCGGTATCGAGAGTAAGGGCAGGATTGGAGCTGAATCTTTCAAATTAATTCAATCATAAACTCTGTGTGTGTGTGTGTGTGTGTGTGTGTGTGTGTGTGTGTGTGTGCCTTTACTATAGTTCTTACTTTCTTTACACGTTTAAGTACCCTGTAAGCAGTCATGTGATATTTTTCAGTAAGGTGTAGAAGAGAAGAAAAAGACACAATGATGAACTGCTTCTACTATTTAAGTGTAATGGAAAAGATAAGAAAGCTGATTGGTTGGTTCTCGTCACATGACCCACGGCGTGCTGGAAAAGATGAGCAAGCAACATCGCTTTATATTTGCCCTGTAAACAAATATTTATTTATTTATTTAATAATTAATTCATTAAGGCCCTGTAATGGACTGGCGACTTGTCCAGGGTGTACCCTTCCTGCCTTTTGCCCTTTCAGAGACGGCTGGGATAGACTCCAGCAGATCCCTGTGACCCCGAATTAGGGAATAAGCGAGTATAGAAGATAAATAAATAAATAAATAAATGTATTTATTTATTTATATTACATAAGTCTGCCAAATGCTCTAAATGTAAACATAAAATTTACATTTATTTACCTTTATAATTAAATTAGCTAAATAAATTTGGGAAGTGGTGGCTTATGGTTAAGGTGTTGAACTACCGACCCGAGGATTATTGGTTCGATTCCCAGTTCCACCAAACCACCACTGTTGGCCCCTGAGCAAGGCCCTCAACCCTCAGTTGTATTAAGTAATGTTATAAATGTTAATTAGATTTTAATTCGTTTGATTACTTAAAAAAAAACGAATCATCCCTTTCACGTGTATGGGTGAGCCTATTAGAATTAAAAAACATTAAAACATGTTTAATTTAATATATCGCATTCAGTAATCATGTTTGCTTTGTTTTGATAGCAACAAGCTCTAACAGGTGCATCACACACTCGCTACAACCGACTGACTTGCTTTGTTGCCCCGGCTTGAATTAATAAATAATCGCACAAAGTGTGAAACATAATCAAACACATGCCACGTAATTGGATTCGCTATTAGCATATCAAATGCCAAAGAGCTTTTCAGGGGTGTGTGTGTGTATGTGTGTGTAAGGAGACTGCATCGGTCCTGAGTGCACTCTCCAGCACAACACACACACACACACACATGCCGTCTCGTGGATTTAAATACTCGCTCCTTGATGCAGAGGTCTCTATTAATTCATGTAGCTTTTTCAGCTCAGAGCAACAAAGCAGGGGTTTTTCAAGATGGAGGAACAGCTGAGGGATTTTAGGATGCAAGAATTAAAAATAAAGATGAAATAATAAAATCAAACCGTTGATTTTGGTGTATTAGTACATTCTTTAGGGGTTTTAGCGATTGCTGGGAAGGAGGAAAATCCGTACAAATGTTATGCAATGATGAAACAAATTTATCACAAGCCTGTTAGGACGTTGGCATGCTGGAGGTACAAGACTAAATATATCACCATACTTCCAAACGTTATTATGAAACACTGAGATTTTGTTATGATTTCTCAGGCTTTGGTAAGAAATCCCAGACAAAGCACACACACACACACACACACACACACATTTTTGACCAAGCATCTACAGACAATTAAACCAGTAAAGTTTCTAATTACGTCCGCCACAGTTTCACAGATTACCTTCATCGTTTAATTCACTCTATATTGTCTTATTTTATCTTAAAAAGTGATTTATTTGTTAATAAAATACATCACAGATTAAAACTATGTTAGCAAAAAAAATTTGTATAAAATAAAATTATTATTAATAATGAAATAAACTGTATTTCCCCTTTCCGACGGTGAGTGACGTCACTCCAAAATAAAAACTCGCTTCATAGTATAGTCCCGCCCCTGACACTGATTGACAGGTTTCAGTGTAGACTTTGGTAATGAATACGCGAAAGGGTTTGTGTTTCCGTTTTATTAGGACTATGTCACAATTTATGCAACCATACAGTGACCCAGTAATAAACAACACAACGACATGTAACAAGCAAATATAAGCTCACACAACAGAATCAAGCGGAAACAAGCCACAACGTTAACAGCATAAATCAAATTACAACACAACAGAAATTATCCAAACCTTGGAAATTCTGTTGTGATTCGGCTTGATTCTGTTGTAATTCGGTTTGACTCTGTTGTGATTCTGCTTGACTCTGTTGTGATTCGGCTTGATTCTGTTGTGATTCTGCTTGACTTTGTTGTGATTCGGCTTGTTTCTGTTGTGATGTGATTCGGCTTGTTTCTTTTGTGATTCGTCTTGTTTCTGTTGTAATTTGATTTGATTATTTTGTGATTCGGCTTGTTTCTGTTGTGATTCGGTTTGATTTTGTTATGATTCGGCTTGATTCTTTTGTGATTTGGCTTGATTCTTTTGTGATTCCTCTTAATTCTGTTGTGATTCATTCATCTATACAACTGATAAATTAGGCATTAAGGGCCTTGCTCAGGGGCCCAACAGTGGCAATTTGCAATTAGCAGTCCAACACCTTTACCACTGCGCTACCACTTCACTGTGTAAGTTAAATCTGACCCGGAAGAACCTCAAAGTTCAAAAAATTGTAGCATCTGTGTATTTTTGTGTATTTTGGGTCACTTTAGGAAAACATTATCAAATTTCAAGCTAAAAGAATGACATTTAGGTTGTTTTTATCGGTGTTAAATGTTAAAACAAGTCAATTTTTGACCTGAACAGTTTGCAAGGGTTAAACAAATTGAACTGTTGGCTAAGTGCTCTAGACTGAGGCAACAAAACACGTTTGAACACTCTGAACATTTGCTGACTTTATCCAGAGATCCCCTCCGAACTATTATTCGACTGTTACTTTCCTTCCTCAAACAAGTTCTCGTCTGAACAAAGACCTTCCTCAGTTATCGTGGCTTACAGCGCCAGCCATCTTACGTCAGTGTGTGGAAATATACCGCACATTTCTTCCTCCCCAACATCCCTGAGCTCCAGGCTGCCAAACTGGCCACTGGTGAGAAGCCACAGGGAGTTTAGAGGGCGAGAGCAGTGGAAAGAGTGAACGGTGCGACAGCTTTATGCTTCTCCCGTGGCCTCTTTCCTCCCAGTCTAAGCTCTCAGGAAGGAGTCTTGGCCAGCAAGGGAGGAGGATGGAGGGTGGATTGAAGGCAGAATAGAAGGAGGTTCACATCCCAGTAGTGGAATGAGTTCAGAGGGATCTGGGAGGCTCAGCATTTAGGGTGGTGGAGAAACCAGGTGGCGATTCTACCATCAAGGGTTTTTTTTGGCTCTTAATATGTTAGCAATTTTGTTGGATAAAATAAAAAATGGGATGTTTTTAGATGTTTGGTGTTATGTTTATGTAATCTCATTGTCTTCTACTCTTGAACGTGACTTGTTTCATACACCACCCTCAAACTCATTAATCTTCATAAGCAAATCTATTGACGTGGATTCAGGCTTTCGGTTTCGGAGGCAGTGGGAGAAGAACAAATAGCATTCTGTGCGAAATGCATGCGCAAATGTCAAACCCAGTCCAGTTCGACTGCTAACTCTTTACAATGAATGATATATCGCATCTTCTGTTTCTTTTCTTCTTTGGGGACCGAGACTGCTTGCTTATGAGTCCAAATGCAGCTTAGCAAAGATCAGGAAGATGGTAAAGAAATAAGTACTCAAACAATTCCTGTTCTCACTTAAGAAGATCTCAACACTACAAGGCTTTTGGGACAGAAGACCCTCGTCTTAGCGGGCTTATGGGGCTGTCTTAATGACTCAGCACTAGGCAGATCAATTAAAGCCCTGATTAAGATGTAATTCAACTCCTCCAATTGGCTGTGTCTAGACAGCTTAAAGCTTTAGGGTTATCGATAAAGGCCGTCACCTTAAATTGGACAAAACGTCAATCGAAGGTATGTATAATCAGACTCGGTATAGAATTTTATCTCTAGTACACTAGAAAAAAGGTCAACACCCAGAATACGGAAATAGTTGAACCAATGAGGGACCCCCTAAAAATTCTGTTCGGAATCACATAACTTATGACTTCCCCTTTAAAGAGGATCCCTAATAAAACAACACTAAGTTGCAAAGAACAAAGAAAAAAAACCCTTTTTTTTTTTTTACATAAGTCTAATTCAACTAAATTATTTGGGTGTCCAAACTCTGGATGTACAGTTAGATTAAGAAGCCAGTAGCAAATATAAATCCTCCTGAAATAACAGGAAGAGACAATAAAAGGACCCAGATTCCGAAAGAAACCTCTTATCCTCTTATGGGTGATGCCAGATAGTGAAATAATAAATCCACTTTAATTAATACTTTACAGGCCAATTTCGTGGTGTAAAAAGTGAAAAAAATTATTAGCGTTGCAGAAGCGAATGACAAGGTCTGATATGAGCAGATGATATCATTTATAATTACAGTATTATTTCGAAGAAAACAATATACAGCATACACAACAGATCATTCACAGTATTTATTAATACACCGAAACTCTTACAATACTATACATTTTTAGTAAATTATTTTAAACAAACATCTAAATTGGCTTGTCATCATCTTCAACACAGCAGCTCAGTTAATAAAGAAACCATTTGAGCCACTGCTGCCCTACAATGATTAGATTTTAACCATCCTCTGCTAGGGCAGTGGTGGCCCAAATGGTTAAGGCGCTGTGTAGTTGATCGAAAGAGTTAGGTTCAAACACCACCACCACCAGCCTGAGTTGTTGATTTAAAGACCAGGAAGACCCCACCACTGCCAGCCAGCCAGCCACTTTTGGGTTCTAGAGCAAGACCCTTAACCCTTGCTGCTCCAGGGGCGCTGTATCATAGCTGACCCTGCACTCAGACCCCAACCTTCTAATATAGGATATGCGAAGAAAGATTTTTACTGTGCTGTGAAAGTATATGTGACAAAAATAAAGGCATTTACAATTTAACGGAACAGCGCAACTCGCTTATACCGCTACGCCTGTAACTGTAGTTTTTTGACAAAAATAGGATATTCATATTTCGAATTTTGTTATATTATTAATCTGGTTGTGTCATATAGGCATATTGAATGTAATGTAAGCAAATAAATGTATATAGGACAGATGCAGCACGGTGGCTTAGCTATTAGCACTGTTGCCTCACAGCAAGAAGGTGCCGGGTTCGATTTCCAGACAGAAGCCTTTCTGTGTGGAGTTTGCATGTTCTTTCTGTGCTTGCGTGGCTTTACTCCGGGTAGTTTGGTTTCCTCTCACAGTCCCAAAACATGTTTGATAGGTGAACGAGTGTGAAGTACTAGTGTGTAATCACCATTAAAATAGCCTTGATGCCAGTGTTAAAAAAGTAAAATAACTAAATAAATGTATAGGACATATTACAGATGTTGTGCATTTCTATTTGGACACCGCTGAACTAAAGGGTGCCATCTATAAGGATGGGCTGCACAGATTTTTATTGTAAAAATCTCTAATGAACATTTATGCATGTGCAAAATGGTGGATGACCAAAATGGCGTCCTGCAAAGTAAGTTAGGTCTGCACATTTTGTCAAAAAGCAGTTCAATACCAAATTTTCTTATTTTCTGTTTGATGTGACTAAGGGAAGCGTGGAGTCTTAGTCCTCCTTGATTTATTGGAATCTGTGTGGGATTTGCATAGTAATGCAACTTGTTTCTTACCTCCAGGCACTTCTTTTCAATTGTGTAAATATGCAGGGGTCGACCATCAGTATGCACAAATCCACTGCTAATTTTTGCCATGGCCTTTACTGTGGTTCGGTTCATACCTCTTCTTTAACCTGCAATGAAGACTGAGAGGCATAGTAAGCAGGTCATTTATCTATGGTCTTCCTGGTAATGGTTGTGGTTGAGCCAGTCTTTTCTGGGAGCAGTGGATCAAGGAAACAGATGCTAGTAGGTATTTGTGCAGAATTACTTATTAATAGGTAAACTTGTTTATACCAGACTCAAACATAGTAGTCTTTTCTGCAAATAATCTTTCTTGGCTTGAGAAGTTTGTGTATGCTGCATAGCTGTTTGAAAACAAATTCTCATTCATCATCCGTAATGGAGGATAAAGCAACCTGAGGGAATGTAGGCCTGAGTCGTTCCGAGCCAGAGCAGCTTACTCAGTCTGCCAGATAAAGCTCGTGCCTCAGGATGGCCAGGGGTCATCTGCACTCAAGAACACACTGTTGATGCCCCCGGCTCTCTCATGCTTCTGCTCTCTTTTATTTTTTCCCCCCTTTTCTTTTCCTTCTTTTACACTCTTGCTGTGTCATAACACAATTTGTTTAAACCACTGTCTTATATCTTTCACTGGGCTCTGGAGAATAACATAATGCTACAGATGTCCAGTCTACTCAATGAAGAAATTACGCCAACCCTGATTTTCCGCCTCAGGCTGTCCAGCACACTCAGGGTTCGGGTAAAGCACAGTTTGAGACTGAAGTCTGGGGTTACTTCAACATGCAGGCTACTTCGTAAGCCGGTTTCTCCAGCACCACAGCTGGGTTTAGGGGTGCGAGTTATTTTCTCCAACCTCATACCCATTCAAGAGTCTTTATCTCTTGCACTGTCATCTTGAATAAAATGAGTTGAGGGCACCTGAGAGCTTGAGGACACGTCTCTGGCAAGCTGCCTGGCATTGTGCTTTGTTTTGTAAAGCACTGCAAGGTCTGTAAGGAGATCATTAGGAAGAACTGCTTAGAACATTTCCCTACCTGCTTGACCTTTCTTTTTTTTAAGATTCGACGAGACACGAAGAGAAGAATCATGAAATTTCGAGTTGTAGTCAAAGATATGAACTACTATTTGTGTGTAATCTCTGTCATGGTCACGCTGGCACCCAGTGAGTATCCTCACCTTCTGCTGAAGTAACGTCTCTTTCCTCAACTTTCACTTCACCCGTACTCTCTTTCTTCTAAGTATTCAACACTTGTCTTGTGTGGAGATTTTTCCCAGACACGTCTGGCTTTAGGTAAAGTGCTGTCCCCAGAGAGCACGCTCCGCAGCCCCCGGGTCGCCACCACTATGAATACATTATCAACCCCCATTTCCATTCGGTTGCCACGGCAGCAATTTCCGAGCCGCCAGACGATTAAGACGTCACTCTCTGGCTTGCAAAGAGATTGAAATGTCCAGATTCTAAGCTTTCCTTCCTTTTTTGTGTAAGTGCCTACAGAAACGCTGTTACGGCTTCGTTTAATGCTAATTTGGTAGACCGGAATGCACAGAAGTGTAGACATTCAGCAGCTACAATTCTTTCTCCTTCACTGCTCATCTAACTGTCAGTCCATTTAAACAAGACTCAGATAGAATTTCACCTTTGAGATGTTCTGCTCACTTTAAAAAAAAAAACTAGCTTGTTTAACTTTAGTTTTTTTTTATTGTTTCCTTTTTTTCTTTTGT
Organism: Bagarius yarrelli; assembly: GCA_005784505.1. Classification (NCBI taxonomy): domain Eukaryota; kingdom Metazoa; phylum Chordata; class Actinopteri; order Siluriformes; family Sisoridae; genus Bagarius; species Bagarius yarrelli. Next base: position 1,382,774 of record VCAZ01000091.1, read on the forward strand.
TTGAGCTAAAGGTGATGTTTAAAACATGGTGCCTCAGGTAGAAGATGTTGGCTAGGATGCCATGTCCCCTTAAATGGACAGCCGTGTGCATGCGCCCAACACTTCACTGAGCAATCTGTCAACATGTCAGCAACACATGTTTTGTAAAAAGTCTCCAGTGGGAGCCAGGGGGGAAAAAAGGCTGCTTCTGCCAGACCAGCGACAGGAAATGCTTTTTTTTCTCCTCTCCCTCTCTTACTCTCTACCTGTCTCTTTTTCAGATGTAGTGGATTTTCTATTGCTAGTGTGTGTTCCCTGGAGGTCTCCCCCCTCCTTCTACGCACTTCAGAAATTTGAACTGGGGGACCCTCAGGGAGAGTCTCCTACTTTCTGTCTCTCTCTCTATCGTCTAAAATGGTGGAGGTATATTGTAGCTAGGTCCCTGAGCGGTCTTTTCTAATACCTGAGTTTCTGGAGAAACTGGAAATTACCGGCAGGCACCTCTGGGGACTCCTTTATCCACGCTAGGAAGGGAGCCTAAGTCAGCAGGGATGTTTTTTAATGCATGGTTGAAATAAAATAATTTCTGACTGACGGGGGCCATGGTGCCATTTTTTACACCCCTCCCCCCATCCAACCACCCCTGCTGTCAACCTCTACCGATTTCCTTCTATTTTAACCTTTTCTCAATGCATTGTTCCCCTTCAGGCCCTGCTAGCTTAGCTTTCTCGTATATGGGAGCAGAGCTTGTCTTTAATAAACTTTCAGTGAGTCCGGTGACAGCAAACAAGTAGATAAAAACCCTTGGGTGTTTTTTTTTTGTCTAAGCAACAGCTTTTTGTTAGGTTCTTGCAAATTTGGTTTCTCCTACAGTCTCACTCTGGCTTGGCCTCCATCTTGCTAGTCTGACACTAGAAATCTAATACTGCACCATTGTCTTTTTTTTGTTTAACCTGTTTGGCTTTTTTCATCACCTTGATGTTTTTGTAATATATATTTATTACTAGCAAGTGAATTTTTTTTTTTGCTCTGTTGTTGTTGTTTTTTCCATTGTCCTTCTTTATCTTGTTCATAACAAAAGAAAGCTCATTTAATTTGTAAGATTAATGATATGATTTTCATCGATTTTCAGCTTTTTTTGGGTCGGGACAAGTTTCAGCTTTGTCATGCGATGTTTGTCATGCTGTGCATAGAAGGTAACAGGAAAAGACTAGCGTCTCTCGACTGGCAATCGAATAGTCGGGTAAATTTATGACATATTTTTGTAACACCTCATGAAAATTGACGGTATAAGGAAATAAGGACGGTGTGGGAAAATGGTGTGTATGAATAGAAGAGATAAAGCTTATTATAACCTGTTATAATAGTTAATTGATTAAAGCCACATTTACAGCGTAGGTCTTAATGTCCAATTTCAATTTAATGATTAGATCTGATTTTTTCGATGACCCACTTTGACAACCTTTTTTTTAAAACTAACCTGTGTCCGTGTCTGCATTTACACTATACATGGCCAAACAACAATCCAAACAAACAGCCAATCAGTTAGGTTAGTTCTATAGCTGTCGATCAATTCTTAAAAAACATATTGCACACGTTTGCCAGCCGCCTGTTTTCTTTTAGATATTTTCTATTTTTTTAGCATTTTTCTCTTACTGAAATAGCTACACAGTTTTGTTCTGTTTTTTTGCCAGCAAATCAAGCCATTCTTAGATGTGTGACATCACACAAACCAAGTTCGCTCCCACAACTGTTGATTGAAATTACTTTTTACTGGTCTCTGAGGTCCAATCAGAAATCTCAGATTAAATAGGCATATCAGATTCTTGCCTTGGAATTGGAAACACCCACTGCTATGATGGGCGGGGCTAAAAAGACAAGGACGTCAAAGATATTATCTCCCCTATCAACTTTTTGTTTTGACTGCCTGCGTACAATATAAACTGTTTTTGGAGTAACATCTATGTGTTGAGTCCCGGAACTTAGAGAATGTTTTCAAAAGATCGAAGGGATTTAGATTTTTTTCAGTTCACGACCTCTTTAATGGTTAATATGATGTTAACTATTATAATATGATGATATGGTGTGTCCTTCCTTAGTGGTCAAACATAATATTGTTGTATATGAGAAATAGAACACTTAATAATTTTGGGGGGTTAAAAGTAACTAAAACTTGTTAGTAATTTATTTTTATCTTGAGGCACGCTCTGTTGTCTACAAGAATAATCGCCTTGGATGTACCAAGTATATCTCGGTCTCATCTACAGTACTTCCTAGACAATCACAGTCTGCATATTTTAATGACCTAAATTTAACGACAGAATTAAACCCAGACAAAGCAAGCGGCACAAACCTTGCTCAGCACACCAGCTTGCCCCGACTCCTGTCTCTGCTCCGGTTCTGGTAAATAATTCAGCCTTTTCATGTACACAGTCCTTTTCGCCCTAATAGGGATGCTGCATCTGTTGTAAGGCGAAAACATACCAAACACGCTGGGGGAAAAGGGGAAGGGATTCGGAATTGGAGAGGGTCAAGAAACAAGTCATTTTCTGCTGTAAAAAAAGCTGCTGACTGGCTGGCCTTAATTAAACCCCTAAGAATAAAGGTTATCTAATGCCTGGAGAAAGCATGTGTCGTGAGTCTTAAGATGCTATCCACTGCATCCTAATAAATAGCCCCCCTAACTGATCTGGTGGTTCCTGAGGGAACCAGCAGCTTCTGTTGATTCCACCCCAGTTTAGATGCAGGCAAAACCCACAATTGGTTCTGAGTCCAGCTGTTTATTTGGAAAAGAAAAGTGGATGGATCTGTAAAGTTAATTCTTGGATCTAAAATCACTCGGTCGGGCAGTAGCTAAACATTAACACAGTTACCTTATAGTGCTTTTCCTGTCACCTTTTAGAAGTATTTATTAGGGAGGCACAAATACCATTTCTTTAACGACAGTATACAAGTACTGATATGTTTTTCCTGGTACTTGCTGATACTGATACCTTTACTTTCTTGGGATGTGGGATGATTTTTCTGGTTTTGACTTTGCCATTTTTTCTCGTCCTTCAAGGGTTTGCTGACGGGTCGGTTGCCGAGTGCTAACATCGCTGTTAGCGACAAATTCTCTTTTCGCACCTTTTTTTTCATTGATTTTTAGACATTTTGCATTTATTAAACTGACAGTGATGGGAAGAAATAAGGGACATAGAGAGGGTGGGACCGGAAAGGAATTAAAACCGGGTCGCCAGAGTGCAACAGCGCATGTGGGTGCCGGCGCCTCAACCCACTACACCATAGCGTCCATTGCTGCAATTCTGTACTTTGATATTTTAGTGAAACAAAATTTTTAGTTTGCTATGCATAAGATTTAATTACTAATTTTGAAATATCCACACCGATGAGTCGGACATTCTTTGAAATCACCGGTATCTGGGCATCCCTAGTATTCTAGGACCTTGTCTGTCCCTGCTGAAACATGAATAAGACAAAATCTCCAGGAATGTATTCATAACTAGAAGCACTGATTACTAAAGTTGGATAAATCTCAGTCTTGTCATCTTCATATTTATTTATTTATTTTTTGGGGTAAAATTTTTTGGGGTCAAAAGGTCTTTACACCTTTAATAGAGTCGCCATAAATCTGGTTCGGGTGTCTATCATGTAACTTTTTGACAATATAAATGAATACATTGCCTATTTTAGGTAGTATTTTGTCTTGCCTGCATACATCTGGAGCATCTATAATTCCCAAAGTTTGTGATGAATGTAAATTTCAACCTGACCACAAATATTCGGGACTTGTGTTGAAGCTTATTATATATTACCATATCTGAAGAATCGCTCGTGTCGGGTGTTTTTTTTACTCCCATATGTTTTTAGTGGAATGCATATATTACAGTCAACTAGCCTTTGTAAATGAGTCTATTGGTTTATTTATCTTGACGTTGCTACTTCCTAAGAATGATGTAGTGGCCTTGGTGGTTTTTTGTTTCCCCTTGACTGATAATACATTCTAGGTTACAGTTTATTCAGGACGTTTTGGAGACAGACAGGAGAACAGTGTGCCAAGTGCAAGGGGTGAAATGGGTCAGACAGGGTAAAACCCCCAGTCTATCCAAAATATCACCCTATTTATGATAATAAATCCATCTGTCTTTTCTCTTCTCCTACACACATGGTCTCTTTAGGACCAACAAACAGCAAGAGTGTGTGGAACTGATGAATCTGTCTATTCATCCGGAGTTTATCAGTGTAAAGAGATTATTGAGGAACAGGAAGTGGAAAGGACAGCTGCAGTAAGACTTTATAGAGATATAAGGAGAAAAAAAAACATATTTATGCACAAATTGCTTATAAAATTTGAGCAAAAATCCAAAAACACCCAAATTTTTATAAAATAAAAAAGATATCAGGTCATATGCTATAACAGGAATAGTCCAAAACACAGGAGACCAAACAAAGGAAATTGTCTACAAATGGCAAAAGTCAGAGATTTGGATTTGGATCTTCACTTCCACTTCCACCAGATGCAGTATGATTTTTATTGCATTGTGCCTTAGTTTCAGACTTTACTCTTCTTGTAGTATTAATAAATGAATAAATGAAGCATAACACTTAGATGATTATCCTACAACGTGGTTTTAATCCTCAATTGATGTCCTAAAAAAGCCATTGCTGCATTATTAAATAAATAGTAACATGTAGGCTTTTAAAGGGAATGGGTTCATACAGTGAAATGCAGATTTTTTTATAGTCAACACAGTTAAATTAATGAATTTATTATATTATTATTATTATTATTATTATTATTATTCTTATTTTTATATTGTAATAGCAGTAGTATTAGTGGTACAAATTTTAACGAAATAATACAGTTTTTTTGAAGTTTAGCCCAGTCAATTGTTATTTTTTAAAGTATTATTATTATTTTTGTTGTTATTATTATTATTATTATTATTAGTAGTAGTAGTAGTAGTAGAAGTAGTAGTATTAGTGGTAGTATTGTAGTATTAGCAGTACAAATTGTAACAAAATAATACAGTACAATAAAACGCATTACAATATCCTACTTGGTGTTTCTCCTATTTCGGATTATTTCACAAGTTTAATTAATTATTTAACTGTAAATATTGATAAATTTGTAATTTTAAAAATCTCACAGCTTTATATAGGAAGGGGTATTAGGCAAAGCCTTGCGTGCAGCCTTGTGCTGCCATCTGTGGGCATGTCTTAAAACTTTTTGATACCTCTACTATAAAGAATCTATTTTAAGACAAGATAAAAAGAATATACAGAACTAAACGGGTCTATGTAGAACATACTATGTATGAAGATCGAATAAAGTCATTTATTCCATTTATTAAATTAAAAGGATAAAAAGCTGAGCATTCTTTATTGGATCCTTTTTGGATGCAATGTGCAATAAACTGATGGGGGTAATGTAATGCCATTATCTGTATCAGTTTGATGCTTAGATCTTTACTGAAGTTGAGGTTTAAGTGGGACATTAAATGTGAATCCTACTCACGTGCCTTTGGAGAACACACAGGACTGCTGAAAAAAAAAAGAAAACGCAATATAAAAAACTCCAGCAATTTATGACATTTATAAGATGATAACTTTTAAATAGGTACAATTTCTCCCCCTCTGCTACATCCCTCAAGTTAATATTCGGTCTGAAGCAGACACCCTGTGGAACTACTAAGCTTTCAAAAACAACCTTTTCCCAAATCAGCAAACTGTTATTTATAGTTGACAAATATTAATAGCCACCTAATAATACGTGCACAGGTTTAGGGATGGGTTTACTGGAGACACCGTTAAAACTCACTACAAAGCTGGTTTGCTGTGTGTCAAACCGGGGTCCTTTAAACATTGCCTTTTTTTGCACATTATTTACATTTACAGCATTTGACAACTGAGCTTTTGGGGGTTAAGGGCCTTGCTCAGTGGTGGCATGGTGGAGCCGGGAATTAAACCCAGAATTTTGGGGTTGGTAGTCCAACACTTTAACCATGAGCCACCTTTTCCCCTACATTATAGTGCTAAAAGCTTGTGGACACCTCACAATCAGCTCCAGACCCAGATGTAGGTTCTCTCCAAAATGTTGCTACAACCCGGGAAGCTCACAGTTGTCTAGAATGTCTTTGTATGTTGTAGCATAACATCAATCACTGAGACTAAGAGACTCAAACACTGTTCCAGCTCGACAATCTCCCAGAACTCCAGAACTCCATAATAGTACTAATATAAGTGGAATAACTTGAGTTGTTTTTTCACAAATCCTTGACCTTAACACTTTTGGGATGAACTTGAACACTGGCTGCTCCCCCGAACTCCTTACCTGATGTTAGAGTCTGATCTCCCTCATACTATTGTAGCTGAATGAAGACAAATCCAACTGGAAAAGAAAAGAATAATCTAACAGCAGGTGTCCAAAAACTTTTGGTGGTATTGTGTATAAGTGATTTTCTTTTATTTAATAGCAATAAAATCTGACTAGAAGTTTGAAATGAACATGCAGAATATTTTTTTTCTTCTTGGTATAAAGTGCATAAACTTTAGCGTGAAAAAATTATGATCAATGTATGGCTGCTGCAGTGTATCGCTTAGACTAGGGGCCTAGCAGTGCTAACTGGGTAGTGCTGGGATTCGAACCCCGATCTGCCAATTGGAAATACAGTATAATAAGCGGTAACCGAAATCAAACTCAACACATTTGCTGAAAGGTAAAAAATTATAGAATAAGACTGAAAATATTTATGCAAAATTTAATTATCACCAAATTATTTATAATGGTAGCATGGAGAGATACAGTTTCAGTCAATATTAGTTAAATAGATTGAGGGTAAGGAGGGGTGAAGGCTGGGGGTGGATTGTAGGGGTAAATATCCATCTATGTCTTTACCCACTTATTTCTAATAAGGATCACGGGGATCTGCTGGAGTTTATCCCACCTGTTATTGGGTGAAAGGCAGTGGTACAACCTGAACAGGTCGCCAGTCCATTGTAGGGTCACATACAGACAAACAACCACTCACACACTCACACTCACTCCTATGGGCAATTTAAAATCACGAATCAACTAAAAATACATGTTTTTGGACTGTTGGAGGAAACCGGAGAACCCGGAGTAAACCCACACAAGCACAGGGAAGAACATGGAGGACTCCACACAGAAAGACCCCTGCTGAGGATACGAACCTGGAACCTTTTTGCTGTGCTGAGGGGTAAATATAAGAAAAGATAAAAGTTAGCAGAGTTGCTGTGGCGAATGGTCAGTATGTCGTTTTTTTTAATAAGGAAGAAAAAAGGGAGGTGTTGTGCTGTTGTCAAGGAGAACTTGAGTTTACTTTGCTTCTGGTCAAGGCTAATTATTAATGAATGCAGTTTTTGTTCAACCTTGGCAGAGTGTCAGCGCTTCCTCACGCTCAGGGGTGGAAATCTTGACATTTAAGACAGGAATGCGTGAAAAGACATGGCTGACAAATGTGGGGGTTTTTTTTAAGCTTGTTTTTATTTTCTATTATTCTGTCTTTCTTCCTCTGCGCTTCCCTTGTTGATGCTTGTTTTACTCTCACCCTCGCGTTTGGTCTGTCTGCCGCAGTTCTCACGGTGACAAGCCGGGATGCAATTGACGAGAAATCAAACCTGGGGCAAGAGAGTTTTAATCAGCTGTAGGGTGAAGGGTCACCTTCCTGCAGTGAATTCTAATTCTTTCTGTCTATTGCCTATGTCTGGGTTCTGCACTCCGAATAGCCTTATTGGTTCATGCCTCCTGGTGCTACACATCTACAGCATGTTTGCTGTTTGGTGAAGTCTTCTGTGGTGAAGTTCAGCCTGTAAATCTTTAATCCTGCCAAAGGCAGAGATCGCAGTTATCCTGAAATTTTTAATCAGAGTCAAAAACCACCTTAAGCGAACTAAATACTTGTTGTTGTTTTTTTAATATTTGCAGGTTTCTTCACTCGCAACTTTAAAATGCACATTAACACGGGGGGAAATGGAAACATAGCAAGGGGCAGCATGGTGGTTTTTGGAATTAAACCCACGATCTGCAGTCGATCCGCAGTCCCAAAACCTTAACCAATGAGCTACCACTTCCCTTAATTGACAAAAATCTGTTGCTTAGGAATTGTTGATCAGATCAGTTTGCTATTAAACACATAAATGTTTTAAAAATATGGAAAAAATGAAAAGAAACAATTTTAATAAAATGCTGCTTTTAAATCTTCATGAATCAGAATTATAGAACAATTTATTTTTTATGCCAATATTGAATCAGGGTATCCTGATGCAGCGGTTTAGTGCAATAATGCATGTGAGTTTGAGTAAAAAGAGTCCGATGGTAATAGGAGTCAAAAGACGAAGTAAAGACTGACCTTGATTTGAGGCTTAGTTGTTAGTGCCAGACATCAGAAACTGGATTTTTACAGATGATGTAACATTAGGGAATGTTGGGTGGAGAAAAGCTACAAACACAAACACACACACACACACACACACACACACACACACACAATAATCAGCAGTTCTCTAAGAAGACACACAGTTTAATGAGAAAAGGATGTTAGTACGGAAATTTAATCACTCTTTACAACAGTTGTGAACAAAAAAGCATCTCTGGGTAACTGGATAATTTGGTTGATAAGTGTATAAATATTATCCTCCTGTCATTTATGCAACCTCTTGTCCTAATTTAACTGTTTAAAAACATAACATTAAAAATGTATCAGGTTACACCGTGTTTATTTCAAGCAATTACATAAAAATAAAACCATATTTCTTTTTTAAATGGGTTAAACTTGAAAAACCTGAAAAGAACAAGATAGTTTAAGTAAAATATGAATTATTACTTATTGCATTCGAGCTACTGCCAAGGACATATCTAAGAATTAAATATATTAAAATGTAAAAAAAAAAAAAAAAAAGAAACGAATAAGTGTCAATGATACACAGTGACTCATATGGGCTGTGTTACAATAAGTGTTTATTGGTCTGTAGGAAAGACGCCAGTAAATTGTGTTATTTGCGTAAATAGATTAACTACAGAGTCCGAACAAAGACGTGAATTGAGGCGAATGACATAAATTTACAGCGAACGTGTCAATCACATTTGTGGTGCAAGTTAGAAAATTTCAACTTAAAAGGGAACATTCACATGACACGCTGTCGTAAAAGCCAATCAATGACGAGCTTATTGACACGTCCGTTGTATCAGATATTAGTGTTATATTAGCATTAGTTTAGCCAATAGGAAATTATGTTTTTTTACGAGTAAAAATTATGGGCTAGTGACGCAAAAAACACCCCGCGAGTAATCTAGAGCGAGTGATGCTGCGTGAACACAGCATAAGAATGACAAAATGGTCATGTGATCAGACAACCTGTTGGTTTTTCCTATTGTTTATTACCTGTCTGTATTTTGTAACTGTGTAAGTAAAGGAGATAAAGGATTTCTACTGATCACAAAGCCATTGTTGGTGTGTCCATCTGTTTCTTCTTGTTTTTTTGTTCGAGTTTTGCTTGTTTTCTTGTTTTGTTTCGGCCTCAGTTGTAGATGAGCCAAGCCTGTCCTCAGGTCCCAACTGTCTGTCCTTACGTTGGTCAGGCTGGGCAAGCAAACGCTGGCGGGTCGTACCACACTGGGGGACAGAGGGGGACAGATTGTCCTCCCCCCCGGCCAGCCACAGGAGACAGAGGCCCAGCCAAGGTCTCAGGCGGAGCCCACTTCCTGTTTGCTTGCTCTTACCTGACCCTGGTCAACTGCTTTTCCTCTGCCTCAGTTTCCTTGGGAGAGATCTGCCCAAGGACGAGGGACTTCAGGGACAAGCACGCACGCATGCTTTTTCTATTCTATTATTTTTTTCCTACTTTTTCACACAATCCCTCTTATGTCTGACTGATCACACTGGCCAGGTTGCTCTATACATCTTAACCCTCATTTTCTGATTCCTCTCTTCTAGCCAAAATGACCCACTTACACATTTGACAAAAAGTAGAACACTAAAATATTCTTTCAACATGAAATCTGGGTTTTTCTGAAAAACACGTTTCACTTTTTTTAATAAACAAAAACGTTACAAATTACAGAGACTAAAGTAAAACCATCTGGACACGAAAGTAACAAAACAAAAACCTGCTCTTTGTAGACATGGACCAGAAAACCGAATAGGGAATTTTAGTCACTGTAAACACGTCCGTAGTAAATTACTGATGTGTCTGCTTGCATGAGGATATTATTACTACACTATAAATAATTCTACACATTGAGATTTATTTATTTTAATTTGCAATATACAAATCACAACTGCAAGTAACAGCTTGGTGGTCCTGGGATTTAAACTCATGACCTTCCGATAAGCTTAACCAGTGAGATACCACTGATAACTACTATAACTTATTTTATTAGTGACAGTGATTTTGCCGAGTAGGATGTGATTCTAGATTAAACATTTTTTTTGTTAATCCTGAATCAATATTTTAATCAACCAATCATAACAATCTGATGTCATCAGCGTGTGTCAACCACCTCAATCTGTTTTTAAATCTTTCCCTTCTTCGTAAATGTAATATTATAAAAGTATTTATTACATAAAAAAATACATAAAATAATTAAATGACATCTGTAAGATATAACATGCTGTACTGAACAATTGTGTGTGCAGTCTAGTTAATGTGTGAATGTTTCCATCACCTTCAGCACCAAATATAGATGTGTGTGTGTGTGCAGTAAAGTGTATTTAGGTGTGTGTGCATGAACAAAAAGTCAATTTATAGATTTGTATGGTTATAAAATCGGTGTTGTGATTGTTTAATGTTAAAAGGTTGTGATTTAATGAAATAAACATTAAACCCTGTTTTATAGTAAGAATGTTGCTCTATTGCGGTTCTACAGGTTCCCCATTTCAGAACATTTTCCATTCAATTGTTCATCAGTGATTGTTTATGATTCAGTGTCTAAATTCATTAATGTTTATTTTAGATCATTAGAATTAATACAGTCTAAATTCACTAATGTTGTTTCCTGATGATCATCAATTATTTTAATATCGTTTATAGTCTAATTTCATGTTGGGATTTAATGTTAATCCAGGAAACGCCAGTATCAGTAAATTATTCCAGAATTAATACATTATCAGTCTCAGACAAAATTTGTCAGAATTTACTCTTTTTTTTTTTTTACTTTGTTTGTAGACAGAAAAGTTTGAAAACGAATTGAGACGGGTTTGAACGACACACACTGATGACATCAGATGGTTATGATTGGTTGATTGAAATGTTGATTCAGGTTAAACAAAGGATGTTTTAACCAGGATCCCATCCTACATGGCAAAATCACCTCCACCGTATAAATCTTTGAGCACTACTGACTATTTAAAAAATTTTACAATCTGTATCGTTGCTCTAGAAGTGACATGGTTTTCAGGATATTGTCTTGGGCCGAAGCTGAACAAGAGCAGGAATTCTTCATCATAACCAGGTGGACGTTCCCCAGGTCTGCCTCTGCTGGAAAAAAGCCGGGCTGGTGTTAGAGAATGAGTGACTGTCCTAGTTTTTCCACGCTGCTCTGTCGTTTTTCTTTACTTTCCCAGGCAGCCAGCGGCGCTTTGCACAAGACAGTGACCAAGTACCTGTGTCCAGACTGGGACACTATTAAATGTGGACAAAAGTAGTCGATGAGACAGAAAGTGAGCAAACTGCCATAAAGAGAGCACTCCTTCAAAAAAAAACTTGTCTGTGAGTGTGTATGTGAGTGTGTTTGGACATGTGCCATCGCAGGTTGTTTATCGATGCTATAGCGCTCCTGAGTCACGTCATGGTGGCATGCAGACCCTGAGATACAAGTACACACACATTCCTCTTTTGGAGTAATATATAGCAGATTGCCACGAGTGACATTTCTCAGAAATGTGTAAAGAACCATATTGTGTTTACTTAGAGCTTGGAATAGATAGATGGCTAGTTAAAAAGAGAAGGGAAGAATGGAAAAGAGAAAAAAATAGCTTGTTGTCTTTTTTTAAAAAAAAAAGTCATACAGCAGTCATTTTTTGTTTGGCGATTACTTTTCTAAAAAAATCTATTATTTTACTTAATTCTATTTTTTTTTGTCCAGTCAATCCTTCCATCCTTCCAAACATAATATGTTTACAGTCGGACCTATTGATCTTGAGGAAAATACACACTGGTGGCTTGGTGGTTAGCACTGTTGCCTGACAGCAAGAAGGCCTGGGGTCTTTCTGTGTGGAATTTTGCATGTTCTCTTGCGTGGGTTTTCTCCGGGTTCTCCGGTTTCCAACCCTAGGTCCAAAAATATGTATGTTTTCGGTGATTCTAAATTGCCCATAGGAGTGAGTGTAAGAGTGTGTGTGGCCCTGTGATGGACTGGAGACCTGTCCAGGGTGTCCCCCCGCCTGGCTTTTTGCCCTTTCGGAGACGGCTGGGATAGACTCCAGCAGATCCCCGTGACCCTGAATTAGGGACTAAGCGGGTATAGAAGATGAATAAATGAATGAATGAATAAATAAATAAATGAAAATAATCACAGCATTGTTTCTCGACAGATGTTCTATCGTTAAACATTCCGGCACCCTGAACACGCCACCTATCTGAAATCGTAATGCATGGAAAAAAAAAAAAATTCTTCTGATGTAAATCTTTTTACATTTTTCTTTTTTTTGCTCTGTTTGTGATGAGCGGTTGTGTCACATACAGGATGGTATGTAATACTGCTGTTCTGACTCTGTCCTCTGTGTTGTATCTGGGCTTTGGAATAGGAGTAGCTTTGTGGTGACACATCAGCGGTCTCCAAAGGGGGATTTTCAACATTTTATTCCTGCTTCTATAAAGACATTTTTTTATTTCTTTTTTTTCTTTTCACAGTATGAAGCAAGGACAAGTCAGACAATCTGTGAGAATTTGATTCCCAGCACCACCAAGTTGCCACCGCTGGGCCCCTGAGCAAGGCCCTTAACCTCTAATTGCTTAGATGTATAAAAAAGGTAAATGTAAGTCGCTCTGGATAAGGACGTCCGCTAAATGTTTTATTTTTACGTTTATGGCTTTTGGCAGACACCCTTATTCAGACTGATTAACATGTATCTCTTATTTTTATACAACTGAACAATTAATGGTAAAGGACGTTGCTCAGGGGCCCAGCGGTGGCAACTTGTGAGGTGGTGTTGGGATTCAAACCAATCTTCCAATTTAGCAGTCCAACACCCTAACCACTATGCTACCACTTCCCCCAAATGTAAACACTACAGTGTTTTTTATATAGTAAAAATGTATAAAGATCCCTAAATTCTATAAAAGCAACAAAATTCTAACATTTGTTGCTATTATAATATGAATATATATCATAAAATAAAGAGAAATGTACAGTTATCTAAGGGCTGATGTTGTATTTTGAATAAGCTGAATAATGCATTTTCTGCTGCAAAAACTCTTTTGTCATAGGGTCGCCCGCCTAAGGGCTGTCAGTGGACTCCACTTCAATTGGGTATCCAACCCTAGGTGGTAACTATTCATCAATAATAATTCCACACAGGAAGAAAGGCTCAAAAACACACAGCTTTTCAAAATAAAAGTTCCGTTATTACAAAAAAGTAGTGCTAGTCAATTGTCCTGCATTAAAATTTTCCCTTTAGTTACATTTACAGCATTTGGCAGACGTCCTTATCCAGAGAGACTTAAATTTGTCTCTTATTCAACTGAGCAATTAGGCTCAAGGCCTTTAATCATAGACTGCCCAGGTGTATATATAAGATGCTGTAAATGTATATCGCTTTGAATAAACGAATTTGCCAAATGCTATAAAAGTGAGCAATTGTTATAAAAAAAAAAAAAATCGACAGCGACGGACTCAACCAATGATGAGAAGCCGTAAAATCATGATATTGCATCTGCTGATAAATTATATACGAGTCAAGCCTTTGAAATCTAAAGTAGCTAACTACCTCCAGGGTGTCAGAACATTACCTAGTGTTACCTTGTTAACCCAGTTGTGAGTCTGTTGGCAACACTTCAGAAACTGTTAGTGCCTAATACAGCAGACTTACCCTTTTTATTGTAAACTGCGGTAATGAAAGAAGTAATGAATCCGTTCAACCCCCATACACATTCGCACACAAGTATATAGACAACTGCGCACTAGCAGTTAAGGTGTCATTTTTCACGCCAGACAGGTGCGCTGGAGGTGATTCTCTCACCTGTTCTTTCACATTCCTTCAGTTGCAATCACAGAGCAGGAGTTAGAGGAGTTTTTAGCTAAAAAGTGCAGCAATTAGCAAACAGCAATGCTCATTAGCTCCCTCACAGCCCAAAGCAACACCCTGTTCTCCTGATACCTTGTTTTACATTTCTCTATCATTTCTTTGTAGTTCTACGTGATGCTTCATCACAGTAGCAATATTTACCCTAGATTTTAAACAAAAGTAAATTTATAAGTATACGTATAAGTAAGTAGTTCTTGTTTGTAGAATTTTTATACAAAAAAAAAATAATAGTATTTAGCATTATGGTAGTATTTACTGACAGTTGTAGTAGGACAGTGTTAAATTCAAGGGCAAAAACTGGTGTGACAAATCAATACCTCCTATATGACATGTTTATTACATGGTTATAACAGTTTAATATGTCAGAGTCATTGAAAGATGCCAAGACATCAAATAGCGCTATCAAAGGACTGGTATCCATCCATTCATCCATCCATCCATCCATCCATCCATTTTTTCATACCCACTTATTCCCTAATCTCAGCCGTCTCTGAAAGGGCGAAAGCCAGGAGGGGGACACCCTGGACAGGTCGCCAGTCCATCACAGAGCCACACACACACTCACACTCACTCCGATTGGCAATTTGGAAACACCAATCAATCTAACATCCATGTTTTTGGACGCAAGCACGGGGAGAACATGCAAACTCCACACAGAAAGGTGGGGGAACCCGGGACTTCTTGCTGTAAGGCAAACCATGCTAACGGCTAAGCCACCATGCTGCGGGCGGGTATACAATGAGAAATAAATTATAATTATTTATGGCATGGTTATGACATGGTCGGTCTTCTAATGTGGACAGACGTGATACAGAAGTGCATCCATTTATTGTAAACCAAAATATATATATATAAATAGGGCAAAATAGATTTTTTTTTGTCAAAGTTGTCAGCTAACAACAATTTTGTGTGTGATTTATTTTTGATGATCATAATGATAGTTTGTATTCATTATTAGGGATCGGGTTTTGTTTTCAAAAAAACATACCAATTAGCAAAAATTCAACAAAAACGTTTTACAACATTCTCTACATAACATTTCATGTAATGTAGCGAAGTAATAATACTTTGTTAAAGTGCTTCAGCATTTTTTTGGAAGAATCTGTACTTTAACAGAGTTTTTAAATTACTGCCAACTTTTACTTTTACTCCACTACATTTCCTTGAATAACAAAATGTATACTTCAACTCGTACATACTACCAAAGAAAACAGACATCAATCAACCGGGGTATTATTATACTTGAAACATCAACATTTCTATTAAGAAAATGGAAGACAGTTAAAAGTTAGCACAACCTTGCTAAAGCTGTCTATAGAACAGTATTAAAAATACAGTAGTCAACATATATCAAAAAAAGTTCCTAAGACATGAAAAGGTTTTAGTTTTAGAACTTTGATAAAAGGTTTTAATCCACTTTGCATTTTGTCAGATTCCCTCGTCCAGGGAGACTTACAGTACATTTTTCTCTTGTATACATCTGAGCAATTAAGGGTTAAGGGCCTTGCTCAGGGGCCCAGCTGTGGCAGCTTGGTAGTGCTGGGAATCAAACCCAGATCTTTCAGGTAGCAGTATAACACCCTGACCGCTGAGCCACCATGTTGCCCAGTTTGCTTTTTTTTTTTGGTTTGCATTTGTAATTAAATTTTACATTCAGTGATGAAGTTAATTTAATATAACAAAATATTTTACATTATCGAATATCAATAAACATCAATAAACATCGTCTACCAAAGTCATTATTCAGTGAAATAGCTCTGCTTTTACTCCGGTGTTGCTTTCAGGTACTTCATACACCTCTACTAACTGGGCAGCCATTATAGTTCAAGCACAAATGCAGTCAATTCGGACTTCCAGGTTGGTACACATGGGATTTTTTGTTGTGTGTGTGTGATTAGGAAAAGGGGTTGGTTTATAGAGTGTTCTAGTGCCAAAATTTTTCTTTTAAAATCCTGAGATTGTCAGCATACTAAACAGTCAGCCTGTGATCCGATTCTCTTTGTTATCTTGTAATCTGACCAAACCGGGAGAAATAACACAGTTGTTGTTAGCACGTTCGATTGTTATACACCTTTGTTTCTCCTCCCAAACGCTCTCCTACCAATAAATATGCTGAAACAGATGTCAAACGGGTATCCAGCTGTCCTTGTGCTGAACATTACAAATGTGTTGTTTTGCTCAGAGAGCTAGACTGTACCGTGTGCCAAAAAAAAAAAAAATACAAATTAAAATGCAAAGAGGGAAGAGGAAAGAAGGAGGAAGAAACTTGCATTATGAGGCAGCATCAGGCCCTAAGATGGCGGCCCTTTTCTAACGCTAATTGGGGGTTGTTTAGGCAGGCTTTGGCAGTCCAACAAAGTCAGACCTTCAGCTGTGGGGTGAAGGTTTGCAGTGTGCAACATCCTGGTTGACTGGCTCACACAGGCTGCTGTCACTGCAAGTTAGGATACATGTGTTTTGGTGTGTGTTTGTGTGTGGAATAGAGAGCTTCCTCTTATATTTACTCACGCTGTCCTGGGTCTGGACACTCGTCATAGTGAGGAAGGGGAGGAAATCAGCAAGGGAGAGAGCTGAGAGAGGAAAACAAGCTTATTCTCTTGGCTCCCTAGAGGCTCTCTGTACTCGGTTGCTGTTCACACACTAGTCTGGGGGCGGGTGAACTTTTTGACTTAGTCAGGTGTCCCCAGGTCCTTTCATTTATCAATATATGCATATAAGGGCTAATTATATACAACATAATTATTCTGCACATAATATAGGAATAACCAAAGGGTTTCAACAGGTAATGGCTATTTGAACAGAAGATGTAGACAATATAAATATTCCGCACAATTTGTGTTGGTTACAATTTCAGCCAATTCTATATTTTGAAGCATAGTAAGAACAATAGATTTTAGTGTATATATATATATATATATATATAATATATACAGATTTTTTTTTAACTGGCATGTTGCCCAGGGTGGGAGATTTCCAGCAAGGGGATACCTCAAGGCTAGCCCATCAATGTGCCTCTCTCAGCAGTTTGAGGAACAGGAGGTCAACATGTGACCTCATCTGTTTCCTGAAGATTGGGTAAAGTAGGTTAAGCGATCAACAAGGGCATGTTATCGTGACAGAAAGCAAAGGGCTGTTTTCAAAAGAAAAACGATTGGAAGTGGCTGAAGAAGCCAGTCCAGGGATGGAAAGCAGGCAACATCCAAAGAGATGTTTTATGCTTTCCTGCAAATATCTCATAAACCTCATCTGTTTCCCTTTGTTTTTTCACAGATCAGCTCTTGGCACAAGCATTACACTTAGGCAGATCACCGTTCAAACGAAATGCGTGCACAATTAAGTAGAGACAAACAATATTGCTTATCGTAATGTAGTCTAATATCAAATAAATAGCAGATCTCTTTGTCTGAGAAGTGTTGAGTACTTATGGGATCCACCAGATTTGCAACAGGACTGATTTTTTACCCCTTATTCACAAATGAATTATTGGAGATAGACACAGGATCCAATTGGTATAACAATGAAACATATTAAATAAAAACATATCTAATATCTAGTGTCCTTTGAAACAAACACACACCCCGCAGATAGCTGCTGGATTCAAATGTCTGAAATGGCTTTCATTTGTCTCAGTGGGTAATGCCATTAAGTGGCCACATACAAGGTTAATTTCTCCCTCTTCCTTTTTTTGGTATTTTTTGTCATTATAATTAAATTCCACAGTGCCCCTCTTTTTCTCTCTCACTCTCTCTCAGTCTCTCGCTCTCTTTTTCTTTTCACTGTATTTTTAGTTATGACCTCAACATACAATATACCAAAGGCATAAATAATCTTTGTGTATTCTGTGTTTTTGTATGCAATCACAAAGTATTTATATATATTTTTTCTTTTCTTTACTTGCAGATGGGGCTGATTTAGAAGATGACCCATCCTGTTCCTGGCCTGCTTCTTCACCATCCAGCAAAGACCAAACGTCTCCAGTCCATGATTATGATTTTGGTGAAGATGAAGGGGGTCCTGGCTTGCCCTATCCATGTCAGTTCTGTGACAAATCATTTAGTCGCCTAAGCTTTCTTAAGCGCCACGAGCAGAGCCATAGTGACAAGCTCCCTTTTAGCTGTACTTTCTGCAGTCGCCTATTCAAGCACAAGCGCAGCCGTGATCGCCATATTAAACTTCATACTGGTGACAAAAAATACCATTGCAGTGAGTGCAACTCTGCTTTCTCACGCAGTGACCACCTTAAGATCCATATGAAGACACACGCCACAAACAAACCTCATAAATGCCCTGTGTGCCGCAGAGGGTTCCTGTCCTCCAGCTCCCTCCTTGGACACATGCAGGTGCATGAACGAGGGAAGGAAGGTCAGAGCACAGCCATCTCTGGGGCAGAGGAGTGGAAGCTGAAGGAAGCACGCAAGTGCAGCCGCTGTGAAGAGGGCTTTGATGTGCCTGAGGAACTCCAGAAGCACATTGCAGAGTGCCACCCGGAGTGCTCACCCCCAGAAGAAGGCAGTGTAGGGCCTGGTCTGCAGTGCATTTACTGCCATGAGCCATTTAGTGATGAGGGTACATTACTTAGCCATATTGACCAGGCACATAGTCGAGACCAAAAGGGCCATATATGCACTGTATGCTCTGAGCACTTCCCCACTGTGGAGGAGTTGTATGCACACATGGACATTCACCAACTCCCAGAGTCCAGCAACCACAGTAACAGTCCATCCCTGTTGACTGTAGGATACACGTCTGTTTCAAGCACCACTCCAGACTCAAACCTTTCTGTTGATAGTTCGACTATGATAGACACTGCTCCCACTGTGCCCAAGACTCGAGGAAGGAGAAAACGTGCTGCTCAGCACACAAATGATATTTGTGGACGATCTGCTAAACAGCCTAAATTAGCTTACAGTTGTATTTACTGCAACAAACAGGTATTCTCCAGCCTTGCTGTCCTTCAGATTCACCTAAAAACAATGCACATAGATAAACCTGAGCAGGCCCATACTTGCCAATTCTGTTTAGAGATACTTCCATCTCTGGTCAACCTAAATGAGCATCTTAAACAAGTCCACAATGCTGAAGATCCATCCACCATACTTGCTAGCTTATCTGATGCCTTGTTACAGTGTAACTTTTGCCCAGAGATGCTTGTAGATCTCAATGCCTTGCAGGAACACATCCGTTGCTCGCATGGCTTTCCCAGCCCAGTAGCCAAGGAGAGCAATGCTTTTTTTTGCCCCCAGTGTTTTATGGGATTTCTGACTGAGGCCACACTCGAAGAACATGTGCGCCAGACCCACTCTGATGCAGGAAACCTGAGATTTGATTCTCCAATTGCAGTTACTCCGAAAGATCCCATTGTAGAAGTGTATTCCTGCTCTTACTGCACCAACTCTCCTATCTTCAACAGTGTTTTGAAGCTAAACAAACACATCAAAGAAAACCACAAGAACATCCCCCTGGCATTGAATTACATAAACAATGGAAGAAGAACTCATAGAGCCCTTAGCCCTTCATCTTCTATATCTGTAGATCAAGCTACCCTTCTCAAACATGGCAGCACTTCATCCCGCTCAGCAAGTGAATTCATTTGTAACCAGTGTGGTGCTAAATACACAAGTCTTGATCTTTTTCAGACTCACCTGAAAACACACCTTGATGGTATACTACCACAACTGACCTGTCCACAGTGCAACAAAGACTTTCCAAGCCAGGAAGCACTGGTGAAGCATGTGACTGTCCACTTTACTGTAACTTCCACATACTACATCTGTGAAAGTTGTGACAAGCAGTTCACATCAGTAGATGATCTGCAAAAGCACCTACTTGATATGCACACATTTGTGTTTTTTCGCTGCACTCTTTGCCAAGAGGTATTTGACTCTAAAGTCTCAACTCAGCTTCATCTAGCAGTTAAACACAGCAATGAAAAGAAAGTCTACCGCTGTACATCTTGTAACTGGGATTTTCGCCATGAGACTGACCTTCAGCTGCATGTCAAGCACAGTCATTTGGAGAACCAGGGTCGGGTTCACCGCTGCATCTTTTGTGGTGAGTCCTTTGGTACTGAAGTTGAGCTGCAGTGCCACATTACCACACACAGCAAGAAATATAACTGCCGCTTCTGCAACAAAGCTTTTCATGCTATCATCTTGCTTGAACGTCATTTACGTGAGAAACATTGTGTGTTTGAGGGAAAGGCCCAAAACTGTGGCACCAATGGCTCTATGAGTGGTGGTGGTGGTGGTGAATCAGTTGCTAAAGATGATGCAGAACTGCAAGGCATCCTTAACAATAGCCATGGAGGACCTGGTACAGGGGAGTCTCACAACAGTCATGATGGAAGTGAAGAGGATGTTGAGTCCTCAGAGGTCATGTATACATGTGACATCTGTGGGGCATCTTATACCATGGAGTCTCTCCTGACCAATCACCAGCTCCGTGATCACAACATTCGACCAGGAGAGACTGCAATGCACAAAAAGAAGGCAGAAATTATCAAGGGGAACCACAAATGCAATGTTTGCTCTAGAACGTTTTTTTCCGAAGCAGGGCTCCGGGAACATATGCAAACTCACCTGGGACCTGTAAAGCATTATATGTGCCCCATTTGTGGAGAACGCTTCCCCTCTCTTCTTACTTTGACAGAGCATAAGGTTACCCACAGTAAAAGCTTAGACACGGGCAGCTGCCGTATTTGCAAGTTACCATTGCATAGTGAGGAGGACTTCCTGGAGCACTGTCAAATGCATCCAGATTTGCGCAACTCTCTGACTGGTTTTCGCTGTGTGGTCTGCATGCAGACTGTTACTTCAACCTTAGAGCTGAAGATTCACGGCACCTTTCACATGCAGAAGACAGGAGCCATGTCCACTAATCATCCAATTGGGCGTGCAACTATTCCTCACCAACAGCATCACCAGACCCAGAAGCTTTTTAAGTGTGCTTCATGTCTTAAAGAGTTCCGCTCCAAGCAGGACATGGTGAAGCTTGATATTAATGGACTACCATATGGCCTCTGTGCCACATGTGTAAGTGCTAGAAAAAGCTCCAGTCCCACCATAAATGGAAAGCAGCAGCAACCAGGCAGGCAAACACCAGCACCCTCTAATGCAGGGTGGAATCAAGGGGAAAGTCTAAGCCCCTGTGGTGTCAAAAGAAAGGGGACCACCTATTCCACATCATCTTCCTCATCAATATCATCCACTGTTGCAAAGACTAGATGCTCTAGCTGCAATGTAAAGTTTGAATCAGAATTAGAGCTGCAGACACATCTCCAAACAGTACACAGAGAGCAGGCAGGAGAGGGAAGCGGCAGTCAAGTGAGGACCCCTCAAGGATCCCCTATGCCAAGAGTGAGTCCTTCCCAGAGCGAAGAGGTAAAGCTTCATACATGTATTTTACACTCATAGACTTTTATCTTTACTTTTTGCACATCAGTTGTTCTTACGTCAGTGTTTTTGCACTGTGTGGCATATGCCAATAGCGCAAATTTGGCAAATTAATTTTTAATTAATGCTTTAGCATTAAATATTGCTTGTACCTTACCTCTACTTTATATTCTACTTTGGTCATCTCATATGTTTTCATTTAGTTTTTTGTTTTTTTTTAGAAGAAGACATACCAGTGCATTAAGTGTCAGATGGTCTTCCATAGTGAATGGGACATTCAGGTTCATGTGGCAAATCATATGCTTGGTAAGTTCGATAGAATTTTTGCTGAATTTTACACTTCATGCACATTTGATTAAATCACATTTTCTGACAGCAGTTATTTGGTTATTCGGTGGGGAAAACAGTGATTGGAATCTGGTTTTATGTTAATGGTGTTTAATTCGGTTCACACCATTACCTTTTAATCTGGGAACCCCTTGTTTTATTTAGGTCCATTTCATGTATGGTGAATAAAGGTAACTGGGTGTCATAATGGTTTAAATTGTTAAACATTCTTTATTAAATGAGCAATTCTGGAAATAGGTGGTAAACACATGTTGAGATTCATTGTTGAATTCTGGAGGAGACAATTAAGAAATTATCAAGAAATCAGTAAAAATTAAGTCAGGACTGGAGTACAGGCATTGTAGAAGACACTTTTTTGTATGTTTTAGGTAAAAAAAATCTAAAACATTGTGTCTGTTGATGAAGGTGTTCGGGTTTTTGCAGGATGGTTTTTCTGGTTTTGTCTCAGGTTGAGGTAAAACGTGCTCAGAAAAATATGAACACATCACCTGCATGAAAATCAGGTTTGTGTAAGAGGGTGATGAATTATGAGCTACATGTTTTATTTTTTTTAAAAAAACAGGTATAATTAATTAGCACATTGAGCGATGAGCATTAAAAACAAAAAAACTGAGACTTATTAACTTGCATGTGTGTTTGTTGGGCAGAACTCAGTCATTTTCAAACAAAGTACTGCTTTATGGTACTGATTTATTTATTTACAGTATTAATATTGCATATGTCTGAAAAAGATATAGTAAATGTATTTCTCATCTTTAAATATTCACATTCATCCATATGACACTATCTTTTATTACTATTCAGTTTAAATATTCTTTGTTGACATTGAATTCCACCAGAACTCTGGTTATAGCTGAACAAAAAATCTATTTCTTTCTGTCTTGCATCATTTATAACTGCATTTTCCAGTGCAGTTTTTTCCAGTGCAAACTAAAAGTCACTATTTGACTGGTAAGGACCTGTATTAGCTCATATTCAGGCACCCACTGCAGTCTTCCTTTGACAGTTGTGGCATATGATCGTAGTGGGTCCGTTGGCGTTGTAGGGTGAGGGGTGGCGGTGGTGATAGTGGTGGTGGTGGTGGTGGTGGTGTTGAGGGGGGTCGTAGATAGGCCAAATCTGGACTGGATCGTAATTACCTTATAGACAGCATGTGCCAGAAAAGCAAAACTGGAAGGGAGAAGCAGAGGCCTCATTTGGAAAAGGGTCCAAATGCATTTTCCCTTGAAAAAAAGGGGACAGTTTCTCCTTTTAATGGCCATCTGCACAGGAGAGGCGAAACGAGAGGCCGGGGGTCATCTCCGCTCAGCTGTCACTGTTATTAGCGTAGGTAATGGAGCAGGCGCTCCTCTCTTAGGGGTGCTGTTCCTGGCCCTACGCTCCTTGCTTTATGGCTGTTGATTCACCCCGAATGCTCTATATATATAGATGACACGATGGCACAAAATAGAATAAAGTAAATTAGCCTGTCCTCTGAGCCTAATCCGAGCTATGGCCACTCAGAAAGAGGCTCCAAAAAAGCACAGAGCAAATTTGATATGTTGTTCTGTTCCACCTTCGCAGCCATCGTCCCTGTGACCCCTAAAATCAAATTGAACAGAGCATCCCTTAGAATTTAGAGAATTTATAATGTCAGTGATGCGGTGATACGGCAAGTTTTGCCTAATGGACCCGAGTGGAAATGCTTGGCTTTGTGTGAAAAAGGGGAAACATATAATATCTTAATCATGTTTCTAGTGAGTAGTGTATTGGCCTGGACCAGTAGCTGCATACCCTTGGGAGTGAAAAGATAGCTCTCAGGGTCCAAATGGATCCATCCACATTTACCATACAGCTGGCCATTCAGATCATGGGACACAATGTTATATTCTTGTCCATCTGTAGGAAAAAAACAATTTGAAAAAAATTGAGATTGCTGGTGACTACGGACCAATTTCAAAGCAGGCCAGAAGACAGCTGGCCTCTTTTTTTGTTTGGAGTTTGCTGGCATGGCTAATTCACCAAACTGAAGACATGCGATGTGTCATTAGAGGGGGAGGGGGGAACGGAAGATGTGGATGCCAGGGTTTATTCCTCTCTAAGCTTCTGTGGTCACTATAAAACTGTCGTAAACTTCCTAGTTTTTGAAGGATGTTTGTTATGGCCTACACATGCCTAGAGCACACACTTCACACGCGTTTCTTTTAGAAAGGTGCTTGGATTTCAAGGTTTTGATTATTGTATTTACATTCACGGCGTTTTACAGCGACTTACAATTGAGGGCCTTGGTCAGGGGCCCAGCAGTGGCAACTTGGTAGTGGGAATCGAACTCCGATATTCCAATTAGAGGTCCAACACCTTAACCACTGTGCTACCACTTCACTTGCATTTTACTGCATTCAAAGTGCACATGTGAAGTTCCTTTCCTGACAGTTAAGGCGAAAAAAATCACAGCAACACTTCAGAATCCCCCTGTTTCTTGACAACACTGTAAACTTTGACCCTTAAAGCTCGATAAGAGCCTGTTTTCCCTCCAAGTTCTCCTGCTGAGCCAAAACCTCTTGCTAACTTCTCAGTACCCCGATGTGAGGATGTCAGGCACAAGGAAAAGGTCTAGATCTGCCCTCTATCTCAGATATCCAGCAATCTTCCAAAGCTCCTTGGATTTTATAGGGGTCAATAGGATTCTCTACTTTTTTTTCTTTTGGCCAGTGTTCTAAAGGTCTTAAAATGTTTTTTTCAGTGAATTTTTGATCAAAAATCTGCCCACATAAGTTTTGAGCTTCTTCATAATATATAATATACAAACTTTCGGAAACTGGAAACTTCACTTCTCGGTATAGTCTAAATGGCCATAATAGTCAAAATCTTTGATGTTTGTAATGAACCTTAAACAAATGTCTGAAATCAGCCAATCAGATTACAGCAGGTACTTAACCTGATTATACTCACCTACTATGCCATCTTTACTGAGGAACTGGACACATGAGGTGCAATCAATAGAGAATGCAATAAAGAATGCTCGAGCCATGTGGATTACGTCTTGCAGGAATTCTGTTGTTTGTTTGGTTTTTCTTTTCGTTTATTGGCCTTTACTCTACATTTTTTCTAAAAAGCTTGTGCCAAGCTGGAGGATGATGTTTTGAAGGACAGTCAGAAACTTCACACGCAGACAGACTGAATGTTCTGGAAAAGCTGATTTAAAGGGTCACCTTTTTGGTGTGTTTTCTTTATATATTTTTTTCATAGTGGGAGGCGGTAAAAGCTGAGTGCATGCCCAGGCAACATGGAAAGAGATAGAGAGAGAAAGACAGCAAGAGAGAGATAAAGGGAAAGAGAGGCCTGGATAGATGGGCAGGAGGTGGGAAGGTGGTGAGGGCGGAGGGGGCTAGGGGCAGAGTAGGGCGCACATTTACTGTACAGCTGGCCTCTCTGTGTGAGGCAGAACTGTGGGCTGCTACCAAGTGCGAGGAGATGAGAAGCAAAAAGATGAAAACAGGAGAGACAAGAGATTCCATCCTGCTTCCTCGTTCCTGCCTTCTGTTTTTAATCAAATTCGTTTTCGATTGCCAGCCTGACCCCCACTCCGACTCCTCCTCTGCTGTGTACGTCTGCACCGCTTGCATGCTTTCTAAGAACAAAAAAAGACAGAGAGAAAGAGACTTCATTTGATGTAGAATTAAGAACACAAATTATCCATGACACTGATGTCTTGGGAACCCATGGGAATAGTTTGAGTGATGACGTGTTTACTGAATGTTAATTGGCTATAAAACAAATACGCCATATCAAGATGGTCCAGAGGGGGTTGCATGATTTGCGATATTCGGACGAGTTCTTATAGAATTTTTTTTGGGATAATTTTAATCCATATAATTTGATTTTATTTCTACATTCCTATAATTATCACAATTTATCCGGAGAGTAAAACTGAAATAAAACACTGTGTGTAGCAAACTACTGACTGTAAAAGTGTGTACAGGAAAGAAAAAAGGAGAGCGAGTTGAAGAGAAAGAAATGTCATTGATCAGCAAGGTGTGTGTAATTGCTTATTAACACAGACACACTTCACTGCACGATGTTGACTGCACTAATGAATGAAGAAGAATTATTAATCGCCAATTAATTAAAAAAAATAGAGCAGCTGGTTGATTTATGCTACACATGACCTGCTCGGCGTGTTCAGAGTCATTCTGTCGAATTTTTTACTAAAAAGCATGGGTCACACGTAGTGGTGCAACGGCTCACGACCCATGGTTCGGCTCACACTTGGCCCGCGGATTAATTGCTCATTTTTTTAACTTGAGGATTTATATTTTTATTTTCAAGATTGCAGAATAAAAGTTAATTTTACTGCCGGATATTTTTTTTCAAGTAATGAAACTACACAGAGCCGTCGAGTTCACTTATTTCAAGGAGCTTCGAGGATGGATTTACACTACATTTGATCATTACAATATGCTGTAATCAACAATAACATGTGGTGTCACCCAGATGAGGATGGGTTCCCTATTGAGTCTAGTTCCTCTCAAGGTTTCTTCCTACTTCATCTTAGGGAGTTTTTCCTTACCACAGTCACATCCGACTTGCTCATTAAGGACAAACTTACACTCTTTACTGTTACTGCATCCTGTGTGAAGCTGCTTCGAGACAATGTGCTATACACATAAAATTGAATTGAATTAAACTAAACATGACCGGGGCATTAATCAGTTAATGGCGGCTGGCGGAGGAGCAAAAAAAAAGATTTAAAAGCCTTTAGCATCATTCAGGAAGTTTATCTCTGCAAGATCGTGCAGGAACTTTACGAACATAAAAAAAAAAAAAACGAAATTGCCGCAGATGAATCTAATGCATCATCTTTGCGATCGCCACAGACGGGTGGACATCAAAGGTTACAGAAAGCTCGGTAACTGTAACTGCTCACTGATCACAGCGGAGTGGGAGATGTAAAGTCCGGTGCTACAGACATGTCCCCTCTCCGAGAGTCACACAAGCACAAATCTAGCGCAGGTCCCGACAGACAAGGTAGCAGAGTGGAAGTAAAAGAAGTACAATAAAAATCTTGTTAGAAAACCAAGTAAATGCAGTGACACAAGCTCGACCGGCCACTTCGGTTTCTAGCGAAAGGCTTTTATCCACAGCAGGTGACATAGTGACTGCTAGGAGGGCCTACTCTCTCCCCAGAATGTGGAACGTCTTTAATTTAGGTTCTTTTGCAGGTCTCGGATTGTTTTACAGGTTAAACTGTAATGACTAAGGTAGTAAAATTTTGATTGAGTTGGTAATTAATTTATTTTATTTTTGATAAAACTTTAGATGCCCTAGGGTTATTTTTGTAAATGTTAAAGTTATATATAGATAGATAGATAGATAGATAGATAGATAGATAGATAGATAGATAGATAGATAGATAGATAGATAGATAGATAGATAGATAGATAGATAGATAGATAGATAGATAGATAGATAGATAGATAGATAGATGATAGATGATAGATAGATAGATAGATAGATAGATAGATAGATAGATAGATAGATAGATAGATAGATAGCTAGATATAGATAGATAGGATAGGATGGATAGATGGATGGAGATATGGATGGATGGATGGATGGATGATAGATAGATAGATAGATAGATAGATAGATAGATAGATAGATAGATAGATAGATAGATAGATAGATAGATAGATAGATAGATAGATAGATAGATAGATAGAGATAAGATAGATGATATAGATGATAGATAGATAGATAGATAGATAGATAGATAGATAGATAGATAGATAGATAGATAGATTTGCATTTGCCTGTCACTTTTTGTTTTTACTATATGTTTACTGCATAATTTGAAGTCCTTTTGTTTTTATATTTAATTTATTTAGTGTTGTGTATACTTTCATTATTTTATATATTATTCTGTAGTGTTTTTGATAGTTGATTTCTGCTATTATTTTATAATTTTTTAAATAGTTATTTATTTATGTATTTGGTTTTTTTTTAGTATTAAGTTTGTCCATTTTTGTCCATTTGGTCTTTTATTACTCCCTTTAGAATAGTTTTTTTCTTCTATTTGACTGTCCACGTCGCTTTAAAGCAAATCTCTCTCTCTCAAATCTCTTTAAAACAAGTTTTTACTTCGATTTAGATAAGCAGCGTTCATCACCTCTGTGACTTTATTCGCCTTTTTCTCAACCCGCCGGACGTGAAACACCCCTCTGTGCGTTCACCCTGAGTTCCTGCACATGTTTTATTGATGGTGAGCGACAAAGGGGCCGCATTACATTAGCAGACTTAATGCCACCCCTCGATCTCGAAGCTGAATGTTTGGGATCAAGAGTAGTGGCTCACAGTGTTCAGCCATCAAACGTCTGGACACGGAGGAAGACATTAAAGGGGTCCAGCAATATTTCGGAATGGACAGCCGCCCAAGACCAAGGTTAGAGAGGAAGTTGGACTTGGAAAACTGGCCTCTTCCCAAACACCCCTTAAACTCTGAATGGAATCTCGCTCCCTATGTGGCGTCTTTGATGGCTTTGGCAGTTATCAGGGTTTTTTTTTTCTCTCTCTCTCTCTGTCTCCTGTTCCCATATGTACAAAGAAAGAGAAAAGGTCAAGGCCGAGACATCATTCACACTTAGATCGCTTGGCTTCAGTCAGTTGGCTTTGAAAGGGCAGGTTCGACAGCGGGTATTCGGTCTTTGACTGATTTATGGGGTGATGTAGAGTAACACTTCTCAACACTACTTAAAATCGATCTTGAAGTTGTTTCATAAGTTTTCGTCTCCAGAGCTGTCTGAATAATGATTTTTTTTGTTTGTTGGCATGTTTCCTAATATATGACTAAATGCCTGTTATGCGGTTGGAAGACAGACATACCATATTTTTTCATAAAATACCTCACCTATATAACATATATATAAATAGATTCGCGCATGAAACTTTCGCACATATTTCGGTGTGTGTATGTTATAAATGCATGCTGGCGTGTACAAAGCTCAACGCAGATGTGTGTGTGCAGTTTAATAATAAGGAGAGAGTGGTTTGGGTGATGCGGCTGAGTGCCAGGCTCATGGATGGCCATGGCAAGGTCAACAGCGCAGAAGAGGCGCAGTTACTGCACCCTCCACTCCTGCAGCTGAGAGAGAAGAGGGCCAGCCATCTGTCCACTCCTGCCTGCCATACCCGCAGAGCGTACACACACACTCACTCACTCACAAATGACACACACGCACACACAAACACCAACACAAAGAGTCTGGCAAACAATCCCACTGTAATACACAAACACAGATGCATGCATGCAACACACATGACACAAACACAGACACGACACATCCAATACAAATACGGATGAGCAAATATGCCATATGCACAAAGCACACATCCGGCTAGGACGTTTCAGATGCTAGACAGCATGTCGATAACTGACTTTAAAAGCCAGGATGACTTGTGATCGCATCCTAACGTATGTTACTGACATTCATGTTCCAAGGAGTTAAACAAAACTTTAAATGGACAAAAAGTGTATTAGCCAACTAATGTGGTATAAAAGGAGTAAAACACTACAATGTGTGCTGTAGATATCGACTTCCTGATAAGAAGCTTACATTTGCATTTATTGTACATCATTTAACAGCTATGGGGAAGTGGTAGTGAAGTGGTTAAGGTGTTGGACTGATACCTGGAGGATCAGGGCTTGATTCCCATCTATCTGGTATCTGGATAAGCTCTGGATGAGGACATATGCATAATGGCGTAAATAAAATGTAAATGTAGCAGACGCCCTGATCCAGAGTGACGTATAACAGTGTAAGAGGGTATCATTGAACAGATTCCGGCTAAATCACGAAACAAACCCAAAAACTCCTGAAAAAGAACAACTTTTTTATGTCAGGTGCCAGCTGTTTGAGAAAGAGGTTGATCTTAAGTTGTCTTTTGAAGAGAGCCAGTGACTCGACATTGATAGGAAGTTCATCCCACCATCTTGGTGCCAGAACACAGAAAGGTATTAAGGCATTGGATTCTTTTGTCAATGATTATTTATCTAAAACAACATAACCCTGAATTCTTTTATACCTTACATACAGTAGACGTTTGTATTAAACCATATTAAACTTAAATACACCATGATTTTAGGAGAAGTTCTGTCTTCATAAGCTTTGTAAACTTTTCCTTGCTACAGAAGTCTTCTGAAATCCTTTGAGTCAGCTTTTTAATGCCATGCATGACTCCAGGTTAATTAAATACTCAAGATTTGACTAAACAGCTATAATCCAAAGGAACTAAACACCAGAGTCCCAAAGAATTTTTTTTTTTACCAAAGCTTTTTTTTTCTTTCACCACTGACACATAGAGGTTTTTTCCCTTTAATGTGACCAAATTCTTTTTGTTTTTCACCTTGCCTGGCCCCCCGGGGTCAGACGGAGAACGGGCTGCTGATTAGCACAGCTCTCTCTTGCGAAGACCTTTACGATGCCCTCTGGCCGCAGCGGTGGAACCCTGTGGAATGTTCCAAAGCTCTCTAATAGGTTTCAGGTGCTTCGGGGCAACGGCCAGCCGCCAAGTCCGCCCCAGTCCCCAGTCAGTGCACTGCTATTTATTTATATCCTCCTGAACTACCTAATAGCCATAATGCAAAGAGTTAGGTGGTTAGTTTAGATCTTAAAGGAACAGACATAATAACAAAATTAAATGACTTGATAATGTCGGTAATTATGCTAAAATTGATTTTATGCGAATAAAATAATTTTTTGTGAAATTAATAAAAATAACATTTAGCATCAGGAAAATTTCTTGTAGCATTGTCATTTTTTAAACAGTTCTTAATATTGGGGTAAAATTCAAACATATGGTCTTACGTCAACTTACAAAGGCATTTCCTTTAGAGCCTTTACTTTTTCGGTCAGTTTATTTTCGAATTTTCGGTCAGTTTATTACATTATTATTAGTCTTATTAGTTGCAGCATATCATTGCTTACATTTTCTTGTACTATATCATAGTAGTATCATAGTTGGTATACTCTACAGGGGGAAGTGGTAGCTCAGTTGTTAGGGTATTGGACTGCTAATCAGAAAATCAAGGGTCGATCCCCAGCACTAAGCCTCCTATTGTCCTTGTCCGTGATAAATAAGCTGCTTTCTGTTCACTGTTAAAAGTGCATTTTCATTGTAATAAAATTTGCCACGTCCTTATTTAAGGCAACATGCATTTATCTTATTTATAAAACTAAGCAGTTTTTGGCCTTGGTTTAGCGTTTAGCAATAGCAGTTTGGAGATCTTGGGATTTAACCTCATAACCCTTTGATCCGTAATCCAACGCAGAATCCTCTGAAGACCCGATACTAGAGTCTTTTTCTAAAATACTTTTTATGGAAAACTTTACTATACAAACAGATTCACATTTGATGAATCTGCTTAAATGAGCCGAGTTTTTATTTTACACATAATAACATTAATCTTCAATATCCATCCATCCATTGTCTATAACCGCTTATTTGTAATCAGGGTCATAGGGATCTGCTTTAGACTTTCCAAGCTGTCATTGGGTGATAGACAAGGGTTAACCTTGGACAGGTCACCAGTCCATCACAGGGTCACATACAGACAAACAACCTCACACACACTCCTATGAGCATGTATTATAATCAATCTAATATAGATGTAAAAACACACAAACACAGGGAGAATATACAAACTCCACATAGATAGGACCCTGCAGGGGATACGAACCTGTGATCTTCCTGCTTTGGGACAACAGTGCTAACCACTAAGCCACCGTGCTGCCCCTTATTTTTATATATAACGAGTGAATCATTATAAACACTATAATTTTTCATGCAATTAGAACTACAGTGAGTGCTTCTGTTATAGGAAACTAATCAACACTTCCTGATCAACAGCGATGACTAGCGTATAACTGATGTTAGCAGATGGTCTGGCTTTAAGGCCGAAGCAGCAGTTGCATCACGTTATTAATTCCGGTGCAGGCAAATGAGGATGGTTCGTCCTTATGGGTGTGCAGTTGCATCAGTCACAGCTGCCTTGCGATCCTGTCAGCATGTGTTACTATCAATATTAGTTTCTCCGGATGGTTCGAATA
Organism: Bagarius yarrelli; assembly: GCA_005784505.1. NCBI lineage: Eukaryota > Metazoa > Chordata > Actinopteri > Siluriformes > Sisoridae > Bagarius > Bagarius yarrelli. The sequence goes on from VCAZ01000091.1 coordinate 1,414,844, forward strand.
TGGGAATCGTAATAGTGCACTTGGGTGTTGGATCAACAGTGGTGCTTACGAGGAGTTTAATCCCTTCTGAGTCATATTTAGGATGAAAATACCATCAAATTAGAAAATCTCAAACATTTGACGCAGACTGTATATGAGTTTAAGATTTTTCGCAAACTCAAAACATGTTCTTTGTCTATAATGTCTTTCCTCTAGTCACCCTTGTTTCCTTGCACCTCCCCCTCTACCCCATCTCCGGTACGGAGACGCAAACCTTAAGCCGCTCTCGCTCTGATTAATCCTTAAGGTTTATAATTACTAATTAACTTACTGAGCGACTTCTAATGTAGTCCCCCTTCAATGAGGTGCATGGAGGACAACAGATCATTAGCTTCAATAATGAATGTGGGCAGGACAGATAATGGACTGTGATATGCCAGCTCTGACAGTTGTATTAAATGAGGCGAGGGTTCGCTGCGAATACCGCGAATGCACCGAGATCCGTCTCCGTCGGGTTGGACGAATGAGTTAGGTGGCGGTTTGTGTAGGGAAATGAAATGAAAAGGAACGATATGGCATTTTAATTGAGATTAACTTTAATGCAAAAATGTATAAGGATCAGAGTACATTTACATTCACTGAATTTGGTAGATGCCCTCTTCTATTTGAGGGTTAATGGCCTTGCTCAGGGGCCATTGCTCAGGGGCCCAGCTGTGCTAACTTAGTGGTGCTGGGAAGCAAACCCCGTCCTGCCAATTAGCAGTCCAACACCTTAACCACTGAGCTACAACTTCCCCAATGTAGCTGTACATTTTTAAGATTCAAGTTTATAGTTGCTTCCAATTCCCATGGATACAAACAGCATCTGCGTGAGGAAAATAGTCTAAATGTTGCTACCACATCCGGGGCTAAAGGGCATTTGCATGCTCAGCATTTTCATTTTTAACAACTAAGAGGTGTTAATTGCTGTTTGATCCCATTAATGATGATGAGCTATTGTCTCGCACACACTATCTGCTATTATCCGCCTCCCTGGCACTTTATTTCTTGCCAGCATCTCTCTCACCTCCCCCTTAAAACACACACACACACACACACACACACACACACATTTACATTGAGAAAAGATGCGTCTGGCGTAATGATTATTATCATTAAGTAATATTAATGTGCAAAGCATTGCTGACCCAGAAGCTCATTACTGTCAGGAAGCTCGCACGAGTCGAATCCAAATGCGGCTGCGGTACGAGAGCCTTTCCACCTGCGCAAGGGCCAGACACCCCCACCCGGGGATCATGTCTTCTCCTGTGACCTCCTCATAACAGCTAACAGCTCTCTTACAATCTGTGTAAGGGAGCAAAAGAGCTGTGGGTGAAATGGCTTTTGACCTTGTTTGCTTTTCCATCATGAATTTACCGATTATTTCTGGAAAAATAGAAATGCCGGTGCAGGTTGGTGGAAATCAACAGTGCTCAAAAAAATCCACATAAATCAACACTTTATGTACTATATTAACTATACGTACAGGATTACTGCAGCTACCTGTTGTTTAGCATAATTACCAGACCCGGCTCCACCAGAGGGCAAAACGGGCATTGCACCCTCAGATCTGATTGGTACCCTGTCACTTTATTTTTTCTATTCATATAAAAATAAGGCTTTATAAAAATAATTCTTAAAAACTGTATTGTGTGTTTAAATACACAACGTATAGTGGAGTAATCACACTAACAGATGATTGGACAGGATGGTGTAAATATAGATTTCGTTTGGATGAGTAACAATTTCTATTGGCTGCTTAGTGTGTAAGGTCAGCCGTGAGTCGTGTAATTCTCAAAATAAAATAAAAAATGAACGTGCGATGCAATAAGATTAATTCATGGTTAGATCCATCCATCCATCCATCCATCCATCCATCCATTGTCTATACCTAATCCTAATCCTGTCCTAATCAGGATCATGAGGATCTGCTGGAGTTTATCCCAGCCTCATTAGTTAAAAGGCAGGGGTTCACCCTGGACAGGTAAACAGACCATCACAGAGACACATACATACACACAATGAACCACACACACACACACACACACACACACTTACTCCTATGGGCAATTTATAATCATTTACATTTACAGCATTTGCCAGACGCCCTTATCCAGAGCGACCTACATTTATTTACATTTACTTTTATACAACTGAACAACTGGGGTTCAGGGACCCAGCAGTAGTGTCATGGTGGAGCTGGGAATCAAACCCACAATCTCCAACACATTAACCATGAGCCACCACTTCCATTTTTTTATTCACCAATCAATATACATGTTTTTGGACTGTTGGAGAAAACCAGAGAACCCGGAGCAAGCACAGGGAGAACATGTAAACTCCACACAGGAAAGACCCCACAGGGGATACGAACCTGGGACCTTTTGTGTCCTCTTTACCTCTAAAGCTTAATCTAGTTTTCACTCAGATATCTTATGTTTATAATTGCTTTCTTTCATGTGACAGATTGAACGCAAATCTTTACAATGATTAATTTCAACCCATTTTTTTCCCTCTCAGTCCCTTCACTCTAATACACTATTGGCATAAGTTAATTATGGCGGTGTTATTCTGGTATCCGCCTGCTCTCCCAGTGGAGACGATGCTCCATATAATTACACAGTCAATACTCATGTTACCTTTAGCACAAATGTTGGGGCTACCAGATGAAAACATCAGCTTTTTTTGTATGCAAACTTCTCTGCTTACAAGCCATTTATACACAGTGTAAGGCAGTGCAGCTGTGCATATGAACCCCTTTGACTGAGGGCAGATTCGATGGTCAGGATTACGTCCAAACAGGAGCTAGGACTGTTCGGAAGTGGTAGCTTAGTGGTTAAGGTGTTGGACTGCTAAACAGAAGACCAAACACCACCAAGTTGTTACTGCCGGGCCCCTGAGCAAGGCCCTCAACTCTTATTGTAAATGTAATTCCCACTGGAAAAGGGCATCTACCAGAAATGTAAACGGTTATGGCTTTTTAGTGTGATAGCACTTGTTAGATCTTTTAGAAACAAATTTTAAAGCATTAAAAAATTCTTACCTGTGATTGGCCGGAAGCTTTTGATCATTTTTTGGCGATAGCAATTTACACTATGATTGTCATGGGACATGCATGCACTGCGTTTGGACGCATTATTATATTGTCACTTCTAATGGCAACAAACGTGAATTTATTTATTAGTTCGAGTAGATTACATACAACCACATTGGAAAGTTGCGAACGGAGGCGAATTCGCATTTGGCGGCGCAAATGATGCGAAATATGTTGCGCTTTCACGCAAATTCAAAAAATTTCAACGGTAGCCGAAAATTCGAAGAGCTTATTGTCACGTCCGTTGTATTGGCCAATAAAATATAGTATCACTGTAGCCGACAGCGGATACCAGGAAATTGATGTTCTACGAATAAAAACATTGTGCGAGTAATTTAGACCGAATGACGCGATCCGAAGATTCATTTCATTTTTGTCCTCCAGCACTTTATATTAGTCAGAGGTAAAAGTGTCTTATGCTGGAAAGCCTTCCAGATGGAGGATTTGGCACTGTTTTCGTTCTCTTAGTAAAACTTTTCAAGGTCATTAAACGTAATTAGAAACAGATAAATCGTACAACTTACCGTTTTTACTCAAACACATGGTCTTATTCAGCGGGATTTGAGCATGAAAACACTGTAGGATGTGTCCGTATAGTATTGAGTTGCATCACGTAAACCTGTCACAGATTCTTTTTTTTATTTGTAAGCTCCTCTTCACTTATTCGGCATGCTGAAAGTCTATTTTACGACAATAGTGCAAATGTTTCTGGTGATATTTAGGTTTTTTTGCTGTTATATAACTTTATTTTACAATATTTTACAAATGAATACAAACAGAGTGACCGGAAGAGGGAAATTTAATGACGAGTCAACAAAACTGATAGAAAAATGAGATCTGTACTGAAATAGAAATAAGTTTTCCTTCTTTCCTCTTTTTTTTAAAGATCTAATTCGGTATGGAGTCGTTTAGCACTTTAACTTAGCTTGTTCTTAATAATGACCTCTTGCTCTGTGCTAATTACAGCACATTCCGCTGCAGATTGTGTGCCTGGACAGCAGAACCTGCCGATGGTAGCCGTCCTTTAGCGTCCTGCGTGACGCCTTCCTGCAGTCGAGAGGCGCTCGCAACTCATTTCCCATTCCGACTCGAACAGTAGGCTTTCTGGCTCCTCTCCTGACTTTTTTTCCGCCAGCTTTTCGATGGCTGCTTCATTAAGACTTGGACGGGAGTCCCGTGGTTCCATTTAATCAAACGAATCGCTATGGCAGACTCGGCCAATCAATCACAATCCTTAGCCAATATGCTGCATTCCATAAGCGTGGCAGAGGCTTTCGAAAAAGGCCGAGCACTGATTTCTTTTTTTTTTTTCACTTCATCTCGAAGCCAGTGAGTCATGTGACTAAAGTAGAGCATACAAAATATTATATTTATGAATCGCTCCAACACACACTCTACACACATGGGTTCTGATGATTTATTAACATTCTGAACAATTTTGTCGTAGTAGGCGTTTTTATGTTAAACACCTTGTGCTAAAACCAAATTCAAACTGAAACTTTTTTTTAGACATGCAGAATTCTGCATGGTACGACCTGCAGTGAAGCGCATTTTTGACTGTGCAGCCGTGCAGATGGTTAAGAGCATGATGAAAAAGGAAAACATAAAAAAGTACGTTAGAAACAGTATTAAACACAGTAACAATAAGTACCATAGTAGAGCAAATCAGCAGCAGTATGAATTATAAGATATTATCAGAGCATTTAAAATGTATTCCTTTTTTTCATTTTATTTTAAAAAATAGGAAAACAGTTTGTTTGGCTTTTTAGAATAGATAACAATAATAATTTTATAGATTTCATTTAAACTAAAAAAAATGATAAAAAATTAATTTGTTGAGCGTTTAGTAGAACATATATATATATATACATATATATATATATATATATACATACTTACGTTAGTTTCAATTTGGTACGTGTTAAAAGTATGTAATATATATATATATAAAATAAACGACATACTTAAAAATAAGGAAACGGAATATTTACTGAACTTTTTCTTTATCACATTCATTTGAAGTGTAATATTTTATAATTCATTTACATTTATTGCATTTGGTAGGTGTTCTTATCCAGAGAGACTTACATTTATCTCTTTTATACAACTGAGCAATTGGGGTTAAAGGACCCAGAAGTGGCAGCTTGGTGGTGCTAGGAATCGAACCCCGATCTTCCAGATATCAGTCCAACACCTTAACCACGATTAATGTATGTAGAAACTCTGTCTCCCTCGACCTCTGCTTTGATAGTTTTTCTTAGATTTAAATTCACAGCATTTGGCAGACGTCCTTTTCCAGAGCGACTTATATTTATCTCTTTTATACAACTAAGTAATTGGGGGTTAAGGGCCTTGCTCAGGGGTTCAGCAGTGGTGCCTCGGTGGTGCTGGGAATCAAACCCTGATCTTCCAATTAGGTGTCCAACACCTTAACCACTGTGCTACCACTTTCTTAACCTTTGCTCTCTTATGCATTATCCTTTCTCTATCCTGTCTCTCTTTTCATGCTTTTTATCATCACTCTACACCCTCTTTTCAGTTTTCCTATATTTTCCCTCTATTACCTTCTGCATGTCTCTCTCTCTCTCAGCCTTTTTCTCTATCTGTTTCCCTTCTTTTACATCTATATCTGTTTGTCTGGCTCTTTTTCTTTCTGCAGTTGTCTCTCTCTCTCTCTCTGTCTCTCTTTTCCCCCATCCCCCCGTCTCTGCGGCAGTGGGTCCCGGTGTGGCGCTCCTGGCTGGCCTGCCGGTTGTTTGCCAGCGTTTGGGTCCTGCTGGAATTGAGTCCTGAATGAAGGCGGCGGAATGAGCGGCGTCCCAGGCTGCTTCCTCTCCCTCCCTCATCAGCATTCCACCGATGAGAGTAATTAAAGCCCAAATTAATTCTGCTGTAAGCAGAGGAGCCACTGAATAACTGATATTAGAGGCTAGATGATGAATGCTTGGCATCAAGGGAAGTCTCCTGGGGGAGCAGAGGAATGGAAGAAGGAGGGAGGTGGAGGGAGGAATGGTTAGGGGAGTTTCTCCATCTTCTTTTCTTTCTATCTTTTTCCTCTCTTTTAACTTTGCCTTTTCTTTTTTGTCTCTTTTGGTCCATACCATCGCACGAAAAAGACATAATCCTCTCTACATACTCAAAATGTCTTTTATTCTTTCCTCTCATGTCTTTTTTAACCTACCCCAGGTAATGTATCCAAAGATAGATATTATATAAAAAGATATTAATCAGCTCATTTTTTTTATTGGCGAGCGAGTGTGTAATTATTTTTTTCTATCGGCGACCATGTGATCCACGGCTGTATGATTCAATGATCCTCACGTCTCCGGCTGCTTTATTTTTGGAACAGCACATCTTTAGCAGGAGCAGTCACAAGGCACAAAGACAAACAACCAAACTCATTTAGAGGAAGGAGTGCTCTAAGTCCTGGGAGAGATAGAATATTGTGTCATTATTTGCGGTTGCCGTAGGATTCGCCGATATTGTGATAGCATCATGTATTAGATTATTGCGCATCATTGGGTACAGCTTGGCCGGCAGCAAAGGCAATTGAATTTGACCTTTTATTTTGTCTCCTTCTTACTGAAATCTGCTTCTCAACCAAATGAGCTTTTGATCCGATGTGATGACGAATTCATCACAAGGCTCCGTTCTTTTTAAGGAAGCATGACGCGGATGTGGAATGTTTGCCATGCTAGCAAGGAGACAGATCAGTGATTAGTGCAGACACAGATTTTGTAGTGAAAGAGAGAAAACTTTGAAAAGCCTCCAATGTATATTCTATATCCTGTATTGCTGTAATTATGATATACGGATTTAGACTAAAATTGTTAAAATTGGAATGATGGACTACACCGATTGAAGAACAGAGCAGGAACACTATTCTGTTATTTTTCTCATTTTATTCATAGTTTCTTATTTGATGGCATTTTAGAATTTAGAAAAAAAAAAATAATGATTGTGATAATATTCATGTTAATTACATCACATTTCTTGCATGTTCCCCTTCGTAAATATTGCTGATGACATGATATGGATCTGCCATTGCGGTGAAGCAAATAAAATCAAGTGCTATCGAATTTGATTCCATAAATACTGATCAATTGGCAATGTTTAAAAAACATTATTTGCTTTCCTTAAAAATGAAAAGATGCGATTAAGAAATCCAAAAAAGAGAGAAGTATTTAAATGCCAGAGAGTGAGACAGAAGAGGAAGGAGTGCTGAGGAGAATAAAAGGGTTGGCTTGGCGACACAGAGGGAAAGATTGGAGCCCATAAGGGGGCCAAATGCAGAAGAGATGCATCTTTGTTGCCTTGGGACTCATGCACACACTCACACACGTACACACAGCATGTGCGAATGGTGTGCATGTGTGCTGGTTTGGACCCTGTGTGAATTCTGTTTGCTATTTATTTCTCCTAACGCTTGCATCTCCTTCCGCTTTTTTACGTCCCTTCGAAGTCACCCAAGCATATGATATGGGCAGCAGCGAATGAAACGATAAGGAAAGCATCTTATTTCAATTATTTTGCTTTGTCAAGAGACGCTTTTTAGACCAAACACAAACATGGCTTACCGAAATTTTGGTTCATATTTAATATAGATACGAAGTGAGGACATTAGCTAAGTAATGTAACTAAGGGAGCGATTGATTGTCTCTCGTTTTTGTTGTCTGGATCCTGGCGGAATTGCTGAAACCAGAAGCTTCTTAGGGGCTCTTTAGAAGGAGAATGGGAGGGGGAGAATAAAGCTTTAAGAGGACATGGGTGCCATTAAGGCTAGGCCACAGTGCCACTAAAAGCAGAGAGTGATCTGCTCTACGTCTCTGTCTGGACAACTGGGAGCTCTGTGGTTAGAGCAGCAATAGGGGAAATAAACCTCTACTGATCTGGGATATGCTGTTGTTGTTTTCAATCTGACGACCATCACCAGCCTGAGTTCCTGTCCACTAATAGAAAAAGTTAAAAACTGAAGAACATGTCTGATTATAATTTTTCATTTTATATTTATCCTGAGTGCGATGATTTTGTCATGTTTTACCAAGAACATTGCAGAGCCAAATAACAATTACCGATGAAGAACTGAAGCATGACTAAGTATCTGGGATATCAGTGCAGCATCCAGAAAGCTCCACCAGCAACTAACACAATGCTTCTGCAATATATCGATAGGTAGAAGGTGAAGTATTCTAACATCCCAGGGTGAATTGATCTGAAAGCCATGAAAGATGGTGCACTTACTTTGCAGACGTAGGTGCAGACACAGACTTATTAAACTCATTAGTTGTGCCTACGTTCTACTACAATCTATTAAAGGTATAAAACAAGGGGCCTTTAAAAGCCCACCCTGACCTTCTTTACCTCTCTCTCATTTACATTACATTTATGGCATTTAGCAGACGCCTTATCCAGAGTGACTTACAGACATTTATCTCTTTTATATTGGGGATAAGGGTCCTGCTAAGGGGCCCAGCGTTGCCAATCGGATAGGAATCGAACCCTGATTTTCTATTTAGCAGTCCAACACCTTAACCACTAAGCTACCACTTCCCCTTCAATAGTTCCTAATAGAAACTTTTTACATGCTTTTATATCTGTCTATAGTCCGTCTATAGAACATTTTTGGACCAATCAGAGTTGAGAATTTAAAACAATAAAATTAGCTGGGTACAACTATGACATAAAAAAGAATGATCCAGAACAGATAAAATATGTCAGCTAAATTGGTTTATGAATATAAATATGACTGTGTGCCTGTGTGCGTTCACATTTGTGGTACAGTCTGCACTGCGCCCAGTTACGATGTCTAGCCGTTATCAAAATCCTGCGAAAATGGATATTGTTTAACGTGCTTGCTCAATTTTATTGTCAGGACCATAAAGAGGAAAATGAATCCTCATTTCAGAGCCGAAATGGCCAACTTCAGGGACCCAATACCTGTAAGTGCCATTAAGTGGAAATTGCTGCACACATATTCCAGTGGTTTGATTAATTACTCTCTCACATGTGCTTCTGCTACGGGCCAATGAAAGATAAGAAACAAATTGCATTGCATTTGTTGTCCTGTTCTGTAAAACCAGTTTAATTATTTGACACATGTTTTGCCACCTGGCAATGGAGAGGATTGCTGTTCTACAACAACAAAATGTCTGATGCGGTGCTCTACAGCGGTGATGTGAGAATAGGCTTAGTCATCACGCTGTGCTTTTTGCTGAGAAAAGATTAATGATTGATGTAGCAGGCAGAAAACAAATCGTAGACTTTCACAGGTGTTCTGATCAAGGTTCTTAGACATTTCAATTTAAGTTGACATTTTTTTTCTCTCTGTCTTCTAGTTCTGCATGATGGGTAGATAAATCTTCTCGCATACCATACAATTGGGAAATTCTGTCTGATGCACTATTAATGCACCCATTTATTAAATACTTAACAATTGCATCATGCATCATTGACTAGAACTGGTGTAAAGGGAGGTTTTTGTATGCAGACTGCCAGGCTTTCCACCTAATCTTGTTGACCAGCATGGGTAAGTTAGGTAGTCAGTCCCTGGCCCTCTCCTCTTTGCCTCCCTCCTTCCCTATATGAACTTGGACCAGGGATCCGGCTGCACCTTCCCCTGTTCCGCAGGGATAGGGGGGCCAGATGGAGGAATTTGATTAAGCAGCAGTGGAAGACCAAATGTTCAATTGGATCCAGAACCTGTGGAAGTACTGGGAAAACGAGGGGAGGGCAAAACTGGGGTCCAAAAAGGGGGGGGTCAGAATCTAAAATGGCTGGCAAGACTCGGCCAACGGCAACTCCAAACGAGAGGTAAGGCAGGCACTGAGGTGTAGTAATACAGAAGGCCTTTTTCCAAGTACCAGCTGGGCCTTTTAGGAGCTGCTCTCCCTGCAGCAGACGCTCAGTATCCTCCAAACAGCTTGACTTAACCATATGTGGAAACTTCCCCCCCCCTCATGCTCTGACTGCTTCCCCCCTACTTCCCTGGAGGATAGCTTACCACTGAGATATTGGAGGCAGGTGAATTGCTCTTAACATGAAGCACTGAATCACAAGTCCAGCATCCCCTGGAGAGAGAAAACAGATCCAAAGGAAAGTCTGGCTTGGACTATTGCGACCTTGGATCCTTGGCTAGTAAATGTAACAAAAATGGGGGAGCAAAGGGGTAGTTTGCTGTGTCTTTGCTGTGTTCACTAGAAAGATTTTTTTAAAAAAGCACAGAAGCAACCAGCGCATGCATCCGATGCAAAAAAAATACACTTTATGTAATATCTGACCATGCAGGACCAGGGGTTCTTAGAGTTTTCAACATTGGCCAATCAGTAATCAAGGACGGTATGATAATAAACTATAAATGCTCCAAGCACTATTAATCAAACATCATATAATCACTAGAAGAGTTTTCTTTTTTTCTTCTCCCAGTTCCACTGTCCTCATCTCTGTTCTAATCCCTCCAAATGGCTCTAGTAAATCTCTGCCAGTTGGAAAGAAGAGAGAGAGAAAAAAAGATGTGAGCAGAGGATTGAGTGTTCATGTCACTTTAAAATCTGCTTTTTCCCTACTGGGGGAAGTATGTCCTTCAGTCAGATGGGTTCAACATAAACTAACCTCTTCGTTCCTTGATTTGCTATGGTTGAACGTGATGATTTGTTTGTTTATTGCAGGGTTTCAAATTTAACACGCTTGTCAGTATCTTGTTCCATTTTTTTTTTCCTGCAGTATCAGCAGGAAATTTTCCACACAAAGGTTGATAAGTGTAAGAGTAACTTTGGCTAAGCGGAGCTCTTTCGTTCTACACACTTCTTATATCATGACGGTGTGAAGTATTAAAAAAAGATGGCCAGCAGCTCCAATAGCTCATTGGGACATATGGAATATGGCCTGTCCCAGTGTGTAAAATGGAGCTATTCATGCACAGTCAATTTTACCAGCAGACAGAAATTCCATGATACTCCTGTTTGTGCAGCTGCGCACCCCGATTAAATTAGCCGTTGCACACCCCCCTCATGTTCAACACCCCCTCCCCCTTTATTCTTCATGGCAGTTTTTTCCCCTCTCATTCACCCTTAGCCAGTAAGCATTCCTGGAAGATTCAGCCAGTGAAATGGGGTAAAGGGTAAAACGTGCACCCTTTAAATCCACTTTAACAGGCATAGTAATGGGACAAGGCCCAAGCCCGCAACACCCCCAAGGAGGAGGACTATGATTTAGTGTGATGGTGGGTAGTAAGTTTTATTCTCCAGAGACAAGACAGTGGAAGGAGTGACTGCATTATGACAGGCCATTGGGGAGGAAATCTACGGGATTGGGGCTGTCAGCTGTTCCTGCAGAGCCAAACGTACAGGCTAAGATGTCTACAGGGAGGGAATTACTGAGGGCTTTTTTTTATCTCCACCTGGATTTTTTTCCCTCTTCTCATTTTTCTTCTTCGTCTTCCTATCTGTTGTTAAAAAGGGGTGTCATTGTAAGTGCATTTGATTAGAAGTGCATTTGTGTACAGAGCACAGAGGGACCTTGATCTGTTCATCTTCTGATTCAGAGGTGAAGACAAGTGCCTGCAGGGGCCCCCTGTCAGTGCGTTCAGGTCTCTGACTTCTATAAAAACACATGAAACAAACTTTCCCCCACAAGAGCTCCCGGTCTATGGAGCAACACTTCCATCAAAAACAGAAGATTGGATCTGCAACGTGTTTCGTCCACAAGTTTGGTTTAGTGACAATGTGCCTTTACCTGGAAGAGGAAACAGCAAAAGAAATGCCTGGCAAGAAAAGATATAAAGAAACCATGTGACTGATATTAAATTGCCTTTCTCGCACCTACCATTTCACACATTGATTCCCTTTCCGCTAGCTGTTGACAAATGTCGAGAGTGTGCAGAGTGGAGTGTGCTGTTCTGTGAGTAACCCTACCTGTACAACACTCTGCACAGAATTCCGCTCCTGAGAGAGACAGGAAGTGAATAAACCTGTAATGTTAGCTTCAAACACTTCAGAACCTGGTACAGCAAAATGAGAAACTTGTTCTCTTTACATGCTCATGGGAATGACTTCTCCCCTGCCTTTACGTACTTTTTAACGTTGAATTTTTCCGCCTTTGGCAGTCAGCTAAGTATTTAGTTAGTTTTTTTTGTTAGTTTTTTTTATGCCTGACGATCCGTGTTGAGGGAAGTTTGTTTAGTCTGATTGCGATTGTTCGAGTTCTCCCGATACTGCCATGACTGTCATGTCTGCGAGCTCTCGGAGAAGCCGTCAGTCATGTTGACACTGTGTTTTAATCATGACTGTCCCATTTGCTGTGATGATGTAGAGCACCAGGGTTTCCTTCCCTGGACAATTCAATTGCTTTTGCACTCATGTCACATAGTGGCAATGTTTTTTTATTTTAATACTTAATGTCTCCACGTCTTATTTTTTTTTTTATATAAAGATGTTTCAGGCAAGGAAGTGATGGCGGCGGATGTTTATTGCTGAAATGTTGACAGATTTTATGTGAATGAAAAGAGTACAAGATGAGGAAAATGGCAAAAACCTAATTTAGTAAATAGTTATAATTGAATTAAGTTATTGAAGGTTAACATTTTAGTAGAACTGCTGCCTTACGGCCAGAAGGTTTCAGGTTCGTATCCCTGTATGGGTCTTTCTGTGTGAAGTTCACATGTTCTCCCCGTGTTTGTGTGGGTTTACTCCGGGTGCTCCAGTTTCTTTCCACAGTCCAAAAACATGTATGTTTGGTTGATTAAGGTAGGATGAGGTCCTGTGATGGAGTAGTGATCTGTCCAGGGTGACCCCTGACTTTTACCCAATGATAGCTGGGATAAACTCCAGCAGATCCCTGTGACCCCGATTAGGAATATGCAAGTATAGAAAATGGATAGATGAATGGAAGGTCAGTGTGGTGCTCTGCTTGACGGAAAGTCGAATTAATTATTAAATAGTTGTTTATTTTAAAGCAGCACAATAGTTGTCTCTGTTAAAATAAGGAGATAGCATCCGTTAAATAAAGAGTGAAGTTTGTAAAGAGTTTAAGTAGATCCTTGTTGGCAGTATGACAATTGATACAACAACATTTCCGTAATACATGCTGAGCAGTTGTAGGAAGTGGTGGCTCAGTGGTTAAGGTGTTGGACTGCTAATTGGAGGATCCTGGTTCAATTCCCAGCACTACCAAGCTGCCCCCAAGCAAGGCCCTTAACCCCCAATTGCTCAGTTGTATAAAAGAGGTAAATGTAAGTTGCTCTGGATGAGGGCGTTTGCCAAATGCTGTAAATGTAATGATTATATTAAATAAGTGTTTAATCACAGCGACGATAAAGCCGATTAACCTTCGCCACTGTGTTTCATCCGTAGATACAGCTGTGAAACTGTCACAGGTTTATTTTTATTTTACCTTCCAGTTATTTTCGCTGTGGAAAACAGTGTTCTTCAGTCCTACAGCACACTTGAGTCAACTCATCAGTTAATCGTCTATACCTTTAAATTATATGAGATACTAACAATTACATCTAGCCATCCTTATCCAGAGCGACTTACATTTATCTCATTTATACAATTAAGGGGTTAAGGGCCTTTCTCAGGGGCCCAACAGTAATAGCTTGGTGGAGCTGGGAATCAAACCCACAATCTTCAGGTTGGTAGGCCAACACCTTAACCATAAGCCACCACTTCTAACAATTAAGGGCAGCACAGTGCCCTAAATTGTGTTTAGCACAGTTGCCTCACAGCAAGAAGGTCCCGGGTTCGATTCCCCTGCAGGGGTCTTTCTGTGTGGAGTTTGCATGTTCTCCATGTGCTTGTGTGGGTTTACTCCGGGTTCTCCGGTTTCCTCCAACAGTCCAAAAACATGTATGTTAGATTGATTGGTAATTCCTAATAGTACTAATATGTCGCAAATTTTTTACAATTATAAAATAAATTTATTAGATAATATTTAAACGTTTAAATATTATCTAATAAATATCGTCGTTAAACGTTAAATCAGTTTAACGTTTTATGTATTAGCTTGTCTATATCTGGTTTCTAATTTTATTTAATAATTCAAATAAATCAATCTTTTTCTTTTTAAATTTGGGAAAATTTATATATATATAATCGTGATATAAATATTCGTATTTACTTTACGAATGCTGTGTTTTTAGCCACATTTTATCTGGCCAGACGGTCTTTATGCTTGATGTTCTGGCACAAGAGGAGCATGTTCAGCTGTTTGATGTTCTGGATGCAATCTCAAAGGCCCTGATCCTCCTTGCCTTTTAATTCATTTGTCGTGCTTCACAACAATCTGATTTCTCCCCTGATTGTGTCCTCTTTCGTATTTGATTGGTCGCCCTCGCCTTTTCAAATCGCGGAAACTATGGCAACGAGCATCCGAGACTCGGGCGGCCAGCGCCAGCGAAAGCCTGTTTGAAACCCAGCCCTGTGCCGCATCTTATTCCTCCCTGTTCATTTATTATTATCTTCAATATCCATGTAGATGAGCTGGAATATAAATGGGCTGCAAAAGCTCTACTGAAGCAGATGTCGGCAGCACGCCGAGCTGCTCTAGGGTAATTGAGGGTCCAGGAGAGAGCTGGCACTGGCCAAAATTAGACTGGTCCTCCTGTCTGGACTCTACAAGGTGGGTAACAGGGGGCTGCACCAGCAGGAGGCGCCACTACACATTTTCATTTAGGCATACTGCTGGTAGAGATGCTGGGGGAGAAATGGCAATAGTGGTGTGGAAGATTAGACAAGAAGATGGATCCAGATGGGTGCCAGCGTTGTGCTATCGAGGCCAGGTGGTTAATCGTGTATTTTAGGGGTATTAGGCAAAAACCTGTAAAGATTTGGATACATAAAATTTATTGTTTATGAAGCTCCAAAACAGCAATTAGCATAATTAGATGTTGATGCTCAGATACTTTTTTTAAAATGAGTTTAAGTCTATAAATGAGTTGTTATATACTTTTCATTACTACATTTGACTATAGTTGCTTAAATCTTTCCTTTTATAGTTTTTTTTTTTTCATTAGCATTTCAGGTCACTATTTTGTTAATCCAAGTGTAAATAAAGCTCCTTGTGAGCTAATAGCTTTAGCCTTAAAGCTAGTCTCTGATCCAATAAGCTACCTTCAGCTAAATAATTTACATAAATGCATGTGATATAATAAACCATATCAAACCATAATAGTTTTTTAAACTAGAGTCGATGACTAAGGCCATTTTTTTCGGCGCCACAATTATTTTCTTAAGTGCTTTTTCAATCCACAAGCATAATTTGCTAAATCCACATCCTCACCGCAGTCCACCAGTTGATGTAAAGTATTTCATTCCAGCAGCTTGGCTTTCCTCCATTTCATCTTTGAATTGCGGCCTGAAAGAAGTTAATAATATGTTTTCACTAATGCTAATAATACTATGCTAGCCGAGCTCACTCGGGTTGAGATTGCGGTTAGACCGACTCCATTTTCTCGTCTAATTTCTTTTTTGTGGGTCGCTGCCAAAGACATTAACCTTTTTTCATCGTTATTTTAGATGATTTTTTAAAGAGATACGCTTACTTGCATTTTTTTTATTGTTTCTCCGTATTCGCGCTTTGTGCTATTAGCTAATTGCGTACAGGTGTTTTTCTCTCTCCCAGCACACTGTTCTTTTTTAGACTAATAGAAGAAACAAAAGAAAGCATGTAAAGAAGAAGCAAAGGGAGAAGCTGAAGTGAAAAAAAAAGTGTAGAAGTGAGGTAAAGAAAAAAAAAATGGATGAAGCGGCTGAATGTGCTGTGTGAAGCAAATTATCGCCCCACGTAGATTCATCACTTCTCCCCGCTGGATTATGGAAGGGCCTTTCTAATGAAGTTCGCCCCGTCAAAATGAAGGGACTAATTCTGATTTAGCTGAGGTAATGAACTTCCCCTCTCCTGGTGCGAGGGGCACCGTGGGGCGGGCAAGGAAGACGAGCAGCATCAGGAGGGAGAGAGAGAGAGAGAGACAGACGCAGCATGACGTGAAGAGGTAGAACGATAGAGAGAGGTTGTCTCAGTGAACGTCTGAGGGAAGATGAAGTAAAAAAAAAAACATTATGCAAAATGGCGGTCTGCTATCTGCTGAAATGTATTAAATTTCCAGAGCGGGGGCCTGTGTTATATAAAATTATGCTAATGCCCGGCGGCCCACTGTGACTGGTGGCTTGCTGCTCGCGGGCATGCGTGCCTGGCCGCAACATGGTGCGCACTCAGTGGGACTTGCCTTTTCTATTAAAGCCCTACCTCCAGACACCTGATGATAAATTTGCTTCTGCCAAATGTTCCTTGCTTCTTCTTCTTCTTCTTTTTTTCCCCCCCGGTTAGGGTAGGGAGGGTTAAGGAAACCAGACTCTATTTAAACGACTAGGGAGGCAGTGTGCTGTTCTGCTCTGTCTATAATCAGTCTAATGTTTTATTACAAGGGGTGCGTCCCCCTGCAAGCAGGCTTCGAGAGTCAATTAAGGTGAGAGCTGATAATTATAAAAAGAGGTTGGATCATTTTTGAGCGTTCGATGCCGCAAGCAAAGTCGAGAGGCTCTTCACCATCCCGTTTATTTATTTTTTTCCATACTTATTTTTTTTCTTCCATGATTGAGACCAGGGACTCATGAATCTAAGATTTCGGTGTTTGGTGTACGTATAATCAACTCAAAGCGTCAACCAGATACAAAGCTCTTCTCATCCCGGACCACCCCCCCCCCTCCACTCCCTCAGTTTATTGGCCTACCCGGGTTTTGCGTCTATCTCCACGACAGACAGAGTGCATGTACTTGACATTTCGAGCAGTTTGCTTTGGAATTGGCCACCAAAACAGCCATCAAGTGCAGCGTGTGCGTCTCTGTGTGTTTGTGTTGTGCCTTTGCACAATCCATCAGGGCAGTTTTCACTGTTTACCTCCCAGTGGACGTATGTTGGTGTGTTCACTGTCGGCTCCCACCTATCATTAGATAACCAGTCTGCTGCCTTTTGTCCCTGCGTGCGCTTCTCTCGCCAACACAAGTAATTTTCTCTCCATTAATTGGACAGACAAGCCCCAGAGTGTTCACCAATATTTTTTTTTTTATTTGAAATTGTGGTAAATCAACACTAGAGAAATAAAAATGGCTTTGCCCCCTTCCTCAGGAGCGCCTCAGTGTGTCTCTATAGGTCAGCCATGTACCCGTGATTTCCCTCATGAACCATCTTCACATTTAGCAGCATGCTAATCGGGGTGCAGCATGCTGCGTGTTCCCATTGATGCCCCATTATTTGGCTGACAAGACCTCTCTTGATAGACACAAAATGTACACATTTGCCCCTTATTGGTTCTTGTGTTCCTCTTTTTCCCCTCAGCGGCTCACAGAGCTTTAATAAATTGCACCGTATCTTCTTTCCTGCATTAAGTTGCTTGGAGCTGTTTTTATTGTTATTATTGTAGGTGATTCTGTATTTTATTTCGGAATTTCTGATTGTCACAAATGAAATCTGATGCAGTGTATAATATAAACTGGTTCAGGGGTATTTAATAAAAATAAAATCGCTTATAAATCCAAGGATATAAAATCAAAAAATCTATTTTATTTATTTATTTAGTTATTTTTTGCTGGTGTACAAAAACTTCTTAAATCGAAGCTTAATGCTAAGTTCACACAAACAGTCACCAGGCAACAAAGACTTTTCTATGAATCCTTGTCATAGGTACAATTTTTTTAGTGGGTGGACCAACCTGAATTTCACAATCTGGACTGAGATTTAACATTAGTACATAAGTATATGAGCTGCTTCTTTCTGTGTGGAGTTCGCATGTTCTCCCGTGTGCTTGTGTTGGTTTACTCCGGGTTCTCCGGTTTCCTCCTACAGTCCAAAAACATGTGTGTTCAATTGATTGGGGATTTTAAATTGCCCATAGGAGTGAGTGTGAGTGTGTTTGGTTGTTTGGCTGTATGTGGCCCTGCAATGGACTGGTGATCTGTCCAGGGTGACCCCTGCCTTTCACCCAGTGACACCTGGGATAGACTCCAGCAGATCCCTGTGACCCTAATTAGAAATAAGTGGGTATAGACAATGGATGGATGTAACTTTAACTTGTTATAAAAACACTTAAGTGATTAGTTCACTGTAAGTGTGTGGTGATGCAGCTAAAATGGTTCTACTCCCAGTGATATGTCAGTCATATCAGTCATCCCAATACCCAAGCCTTTCTCATCTGTACTACTTCAACCATTACGTTTCTAGTACATAATAAACAAGGTCCTCCCCCATAGTGTCATTAACAGTGTATTACAGTATGTGTAACGATTTATTCTCTTGCCTTTTGGCGTCATGTGTACATAAAGTCGTGTTTAATTAAATTTCTTTTTCTTTTGATGATTCGATCTATGATTACAGAGAAAGATAGATAGAGAGAAATAGAAAGAGAGAGAGAGAGAGAGAGAGAGAGAGAGAGTATGTTATCATTCATTTCAGTGCAAGAATTAATTATTATCAGTTCATCACACAGGTGTCCTCTTGTAGTCGACGTGAAAGCAGAAACACATTGTGCATACATTTGTGTGTAAGATTTAATATAAAAGCTATACTGATATATATATATATATATATATATATATATATATATATATATATATATATATATATATATATATATAGTGGTATCCTTACTTATGAGTGTCCCATCTTAGGAGTTTTTCGAGATACGAGTCGTCTCTCTGCCGATTTTTTGCTTTGAGTTGCGAACTAAAATTCGGGTTACGAGCTTTAGACACCCAACCACTAGTTGGCAACAGTAAACACCACAGTGAACGCCGTAGCATCCGCCCAGCATCCCGTGTCTCACTCTATAGCTAGTCAGACATGCTCGTTTGCGTGTGCGTTAGCAAGTGGAGTTGTCTGATCTCCAAGGTAAATGCTGTACATTATACTTAATAAAACCAGTTTATTTCAGTACATCCTATTGTATTGTTTTGTATAAAATATTTGTTATTTATACGTTTATTTTTCTTATTAAAAAACATGTAACAAAAAAGATTTGGTGTTTTTTGGGCACCCGGAACGGATTAATGACATTGTAGTTTATTTGCTACTTTGAGTTACGAGCTCCATCAACGAACGAATTAAACTCGTAAGTCAAGGCACCATTTTGCAAGCAACAACTAGTCTGTAGGAAGACGCTCGTCTGAAGATCCTCCTGCTTCGTCAAAATCAATACATTTCAGAAAGACGCAGTGTGTCCCCATGTGAGCGTCTACACACCCTTGAGATTATCCTCCTCTTTCCTTTTCTATTCACACATACCAACACACGAACACACAGCCTCTCCTAGGGAGGAGAAGGAGGAGTCGATTTGTTTGCATCCCTTATTCCCTGAGCTTTAATCACGCAGATTTCAGGCCCATTATGCTTTAATAGATAGCTCTCACCATGAGAGGCAAGAAACAGACCCACCTACTGATTCCAGGTCTGCGTCTAACTCTAAAGGTCTTCCGAGACTGTTTTTAATCAGCGCAAATGTAGAGGGAGTTTTGCATGAAAAAAAAGGTAAACAGCGGTGGTGTGGCTTCATGCACACTGCACTAATCACATGACACAAACAGAGTTTCAGCATTATTATTAATAGTATTATTAGTATTATTAGTATTTTAGGCTTTGTACATTACATTGATAATAATGAGAATTTCTGTAAATATCTCTACAAATTGTCTACTATATTGACAATTTCCATTTTCCACTTATATTTATCTCTTTTATACAACTGAACAATTTGCGGTTAAGGGTCTTGCTCAGGGGCCCAGCAGAGGCAGCTGATCTTCCAATTAGCAGTCCAACACTTTAACCACTGCACTACCACCTTGTGGGATGGATAATGTGGAAAGTTTTAGCTCGGTGGTTAAGGTGTTGGCCTGCTAACCTGAAGATCATGAGTTCAATTCCCAGCTTATTTCTAATTAGGGTCAAAGGGTCATTTGCTGAAAAGTACAAAATCATAGCTTAAGACTAAATATATTTATGCAAAATTCAACTTATCACCAATAACTTATTACTGATTCAAGATCCAGATTAAGTCCAGTTAAATAGATGGAGGGTAAGGAGGTGTTGGGGGATGGGGTTGGATTGTAGGATTAAATATTAATTCTTATTAAATCGTATAAATTGTAATAATATTAAAAAATAATATAAAAAAAAAAAAATCAATTTGATTAATTTGGTCTCTCTGTTGCTAAAAGTTGAACAAAAGCCTTTCCAAAACAAGTTATTTACAGAAAACTCAGTCGTTCCCTCTTAAAGCCAGACGTCCCTCAGCCCCTTGTGGCAGCTATAAATCTATGTATCAGATTTTTCTGCATCAACGCCAAGCAGTAACACTGCGCCGTATCTCAGCACGGTCGATAGCAGGTTGTTCGGAAACTGTACAGCAAAGCAAACGAGGCCATTTCGCTAAACTAAGCAGCGTCATCGTCTGTAAAATCTGTTATTAAATAAATTTCACTCTACCTCACACTTCCTGTTAGCATGCACACCGTATGCTATTCCGACTGCAAAATAAACGAGGATCGACTCGATCCTTCGTCTCCGTGTGTGTGTGTGTGTGTCCGTTTCAACTGAGAGATTAAGAGGAAAAGGTGCATCCTGTATATTTAATATTGGCGGAATTCTTTTATTTCTTTACTTCCCACTCCCTCCACATGGGAGAGAGATCAGGCGCCAGAGATGGAGCGAGCTGCTGAATGCATAAAGCATGAGGGCGCGAGCGGCAGACCCTGTGGATATGCAGATGAGCTTTCAGCTTTCTCTGGTGTCAGCGGTGCTAGGCTGCAGACGCACTGGCACTGTCTCCTTCTTAAAAACTGCGTTAACACCGAACAGGCGGCGTGTCAGGAAGTATGTACGAAGCGAGCGCGCAAAGCAAGAAAGTCTGCGAGGAGGATGGAAATGAAAGTTTGACCCAAAGACAAAGAAAGATTTCTCAGGGAAACGCATGGCAGTTTTACAGACAGAATAAAAAAAAAAAAAAAAATTAAAATCCCAGCTGCGCTTGCCAGGAAGCAGAAAGTTATTAGATTGGAATGGATCTAAAGAGACTTCGTGATATGATCAGTTGAGTTGGAGAAACATTTCCTCTTGTTGCTTTGGCTCCAACTAAACCACAATGACGTTTAACAGGTTAGGTTGGGGTCTAAGAAATAAAAAAAATGGAAGAAATGAATAGATAACTTCCACTTTATGATACTATAAGATAATAATTACAGTAAGATGTTTTTCTGGAAAAATGTAAGAAGTAACGGAGTTGTCCACGGGTACCGTTTATGTCTCATTCTCTCCAAAGTACACAAAAAAAACCCCAAGTTCTCTGACTTTACAAGATTTTTTACTTTTTTATAGAATTGTTTTGAAACAGTTTATGTGGAAAGCACTGACTTTCATACAGCAAAAAAAATAGACTATGGCGAATAATTTTACATTAAGAGGGATGTAATTAATGATTTAATTAATTAACGTGTGTGCATTGTACAGAAAGTATCTATTTATATAGAAAGTCGCGTGTAGTCTTAAGAATAAACATAATTAACATGTATAATAAATCAATTATACAAAGACGTGCAATTGTACATCATGAATCACCGAATGATTTATGGCGGCAGGATGGTCAGATCCAGATTTAGTCCATATTAGTTAAATAGATTGAGGGTAAGAAGGTGTGGGTGGGGGGGTTGGTGGTGGGTTGTAGGGAGAAATATCCATCCATTGCCTATACCCGCTTATTCCTCATCAGGGTCATGGGTAGATTCCAGATGTCATTGGGGATAAAGGCAGTGGTCACCCTGGACAGGTCACCAGTCCATCACAGGGCTACACACACACTCACAGTCACTCCTATGGGCAATTTAGAATCACCAAACAATCTAACATACATGTTTTTGGACTGTTGGAGGAAACCGGAG
Source organism: Bagarius yarrelli (assembly GCA_005784505.1). NCBI lineage: Eukaryota > Metazoa > Chordata > Actinopteri > Siluriformes > Sisoridae > Bagarius > Bagarius yarrelli. Next base: position 1,436,870 of record VCAZ01000091.1, read on the forward strand.
AACCCGGAGTAAACCCACGCAAGCACGGAGAAAATGAAAACTCCACACAGTAAGACCCCTGCAGGGGAATCGAACCGGAACCTTCTTGCTGTAAAGGCAGCTGTACAAACCACTAAGTTACTGTGCTCTATTAAGAAGTATTTTGTGGAAAGCAAACATGGTTCTTTTATAAAATCAGTGTGAAAAAACTTTTGCATTCTGTCTCCAAACGAAAGGGTTTTACAGTAAGTCTGAAAGACGTAATTCGATTTACCATCATGGCAGATTCGATTGTATCACCAAATGGTATTGAATAAAGGGGGCATTAAGTAAGATTACTGGTTCAGTTCAACATTTGAAAAATGTTCTCTTTATACATGAAGCTCAGGAAGCTCCTCCCCCAGAATCTGAAAGGAACATAGTCTCTGAAGGGTCTCATCCGGTCAAAAAACATGTATAACGAAAGTTATTAAGTTATTAATTGTGATGATTTTCTCTTTATTTTCCAGGTCAGTTGTATATTTTTATAAAAACGATGTATAAACGCAGCAAAAATTGCTTGAATTTCGTACTTTATTGTGCAGAACGTATTAGGGGCCCGTTTACACCTGGTCACTTAATGCGTTTTTTTCTGATCTAATAGCTATCCGATTGTAAAAAGATCAAGTTACCACTGTTGGGCCCCTGTGCAAGGCCCCTAATTACTCAGTTGTATAAAGAGATAAATGTAAGTCGCTCTGGATAAGAACATCTGTCAAATTCTGTGAATGTAAATAATAAAAGTACTTATTATTTTGATAATAATCTTTATAGTGCAGGCTTCATGCTGTGATTTGATTTTGTCCCTGTTAATTATGGACGTTTAGTACACAGAAATGTCTCATATTTCATTCTTAGTTTATCTTTTCATAGTTCTTTAACGTCATGTCTGTGAGTCCATTAAACACCGAACAATCGTCACTGACTGCTTATCTAACACACTCTTCCTAAAAGTTGCGTCCCACTGAGTACAAAATGGCTTCTTTCTTTCTTTCTTTTTCTTTCTACCGAACGGCTGCTGGTGGGTTTGGCTGTGTCGGTTTAAAGTTTCTACTCTGGGATGGAAGTGAGCTCAGAGCTCTAGCGGAGATGACAGTATCTCCCTCTCATAAGCGTCTTGGGCAGTCTGCTTTTAATACTCTTGTGTTCAAGACATAGCAAGACATGCTGCCAAATGACTTTTTTTTCCATTTTCCAATGTGTGACCCACTGGTGCTTTGTTACTTTTGGACTTTTTTTTAAAACACTAAACTTTTATTCTGAGTTTTTTTGAAGTTGTTATAAATGAGATTTTTCAGAAAACTCCTTTGACATGGATTCTAATTTTAAATTAATATTAAAGTGCTGTTGTAAATAAACATTTCTGTTTTTCTTTATGGTAGCAGGTTTGGAATGCGTTGTGTGTCTGTGTGTGTGTGTCCCTGAGAGCATGTGTGTACTGTATATATATATATATATATATATATATATATATATATATATATATATATATATATATATATATATATATATATGTGCTGGTTCAGGTGTCTCTGGTAACGAAATCATTCATGCTAAACACCCATCTGTCCGAGGCACTTCCTCGGGTGTCGGGCTGCTCAGGTTGCTTGTATTGCCAGCATTGCATCATGGTCCGTCCTGCTAAACGGTCCTCTGGGTGCTATGGTGGGCCGCAGCTGGTTCCAAAGGGGGGTCCAGGCTTGATTTGGCCCCATATGTCAGGCGCCGGACCGTGGAGAGCGAGAGAGTGATTGAGTCATGGATGGTTTCATTTACCTTATCATTTTGATTGTAAAGGCAACTTACACTTCTTATTTCATTTATTTATTTTTTCCAAACACTGGAAAAACTCAATCATTTCTGATTGGAAGACTATACATATGCATTTTAAATAGGTTGTTGGCATATGACGTCATTTCTATGTCGCAAGATGCAATTGGAGGACCGGAGGATTACTCAGTTTGAATTTATGGTTACTCATATGGGGCAAATAGTCAAGAAACTAAATAAAACGCATAGGCAAAAGTGGCTTAAAAACCTGCATCTGCAGTCAGAAGGGGCAGTCGGGTAATGCTGGTGTGTGCAGTGACCTCTTATTGTGTGCAAAATTAATGTTACTTACATATGCTATATTTATGTTTATATAAAAATAGCATTTCCGGGCCAACCCTATGGTGTACTGGGTTACGGTGCCGGCACCCGCATGCACAGTTGCGCTCCGGTGACCCGGGTTCAATTCTGGCCTGGTCCCCCCCTGGTTTTAACCCCCTCTTCCTCCTCTGTTTTATCGATCAATAAAGGCAAAAAAATTGCTTTTCTGTAAAGGTAAACGCGGAGTTTTAAACACTGCTCGGCGCCCTCTATATTTCTGGCTCATAAATTCGGGGCATTGGTACTTTATTATATGTTTATTTATTACAAGCAACACCATACTACACTCAACAGTTATGCAAAGTACAGGCGACTGGTGTAATGGATGGATGGATGGATGGATGGATGGATGAATGGCTGGATAAATAGAGAAATTGATAAATGTTAGCCACTCATAATGCTCATAGATACAAGCTAGTACACAATCCTTTATTTTAATGATTTCTCTTTTGTCTGCACAAGTGTGTGCAGATCAGATGTGACGTCTTACATCTAAAGGCTAGAACTAGATCCGGAGACTACACAAATGAAAATGTATAAAAACATTTTTATAATTATTTTATTATAATTTTATAGGGCCAGGAAATAAAGCCCTGGTCATCCTGGCGGCCCACCGCTCATTTTATTAATTTTATTAATTCATTTTCTTTTTACAAATCTACAAATTATAAAGTTTAAGAACGCGCCACATCATTTGTTGTATTGGGTGCATGCTTGTTTTTATAAAGGGTGCCAATACTTATATATAACATTATGGTGGTGTAAAATGTGCTTTCTTTCTTGTACATCATTTAATGTCTGATCGTAAGAGGAAAAAGAGTTTCTAAAGTAGACGGGACCCCTGCCGGCTGTCCAATTTACTCTAAATGAGAACTGGTGGGGCGGTGTATTACATCTTCCTAAACTCGGGAAATCAAAAGCGTGAGCTCATATCACTACTTTAATCAATGCTAAACACAAGAAGGGCAAATTGGTAGCAGGCAGAGCTTTTTATTTGGCAACACACAGTAGAATTAACGTGATCGGTAGTTAAACATGCTGCACTGTACTCGGAACATTTCCACAAAGGACATATACATAAATCTTAATAACTGTGCTAATAATTGTGTGTAACTTTGCTAATACCGCCTCATAAAGATCTCATAAATAATTTCTAAAAATGTAGCTGTTAATCCTTTAGTTATATCCCAAGTGTCTCTATAATGCTTTATGCTGCACTGCTCATCTGTTACAGCAAATAAAAATCTGTGATAAAATACAAAACAAATACATCTCTGTAAATGTTGGGGTGGCTGAGCAGATCTTATAGTTGTTATGTGGGTTTGATACCCCTGATGCCTGCATTTATTCAGGGTTTTTGGAGTGTGTGTGTTTTTTGTGTACTCTGGATTACTTCCACAGTCGAAAAAATCATGTGTTGTAAACTGACTTGTGTCTGTAAATTGTCTGTACTGTGTGAACATATAGGTGTGTGTGTGTGTGTGTGTGTGTGTGTGTGTGTGTGTGTGTGAGAAATAGATGGATGGATGGATAGATGGATAGATAGATAAATCAATTAATAGATGGATGGATGGATGAATAGATAGATGGATGTTTAAATCAATGGAGAAATGGATTATAGATGGATGGATAGATGGATGGATGGCTGGATGGATGGATGGATGGATAAATCAATTGATGGATGGATTAATAGATGGATAAATCAATGGATAGCTGGATAAATCAATGGATGGAAGGATGGATGGATAAAAAATCAATGGATGGATAGATGAATAAATAAATCAATAGATGGATTGATGAATTGATGGATGAATAAATCAATGGATGGATGAATGGACAGAATTTAATACTAGATACTTTTTTTTTCTACTGTCTTTTTTTAACATTCTGTGTTTTTGCTTTTTGAAAAAGTTTCTCTTTAAAAAAAACTGAAGAATATAAAGAAAAGAAATAAATATATGGGTGGGGGCGTCAGGAGTGTTTCCACATCCCTTTGTTTCTTATTGATTGCATATTAAAGGGAAAATTGTTGATAGTCTATCAAACGTCTTCGAGTGTCAGGAGCGAAAGGGAAGTTTTTAAGTCTTAATCCTGTGTCCTGATGAGGTTTGTTTTTTTTCTGTGTTATTTCTTTTCACATTTCTCTCAGAAGAGGGGCTGAACCATGAATGTAAGCTGTGCAATCAGACCTTCGACTCGCCGGCTAAGCTGCAGTGTCACCTGATCGAGCACAGTTTTGAAGGCATGGGAGGAACCTTCAAATGCCCCGTCTGTTTCACAGGTGAGGGGGGTGGGGGTCGGCGTCGCAGTTACAGATCTCTCTCTCTCTTTTTGTCTCTGTCTGTCTCTCTCTCTTTCTCTCTCTCTGTTTCTGTTTATTTTTCTCTCCTTTTATTTCTCTCTCTCTCTCTCTCTCTCTCTCCCTCTTTCTGTCTCTCTCTTTCTTTAAATCTTTCTTTATCTCTCCTTTTCTTTTCTCTTTCTCTCTCTTTCTCTTTCTCTCTCTTTCTTTCTCTCTTTTCCTCTCTCTTTCACTTTCTCTCCCTCTTTCGCTCTCTTTCTTTCTTTCTCTTTCTCAAATTTCTCTCTCTCTCTCTCTTTCTCTTTCTTTTTCTGCCTTTCTCTCTCTGTGTTTCTGTTTATTTGCCTCTCCCTTATTTCTCTCTCTCTTCCCCTCTCTCTCTATTTTTCTCTGTTAGTGATAAATAAACACAGCTTGTCCAACAAATCTACCAACTGTTGAAAACGCTGGACACTGGAATCCCCAATTAAACACCGAATTTGTTGCAATTTTCTATAGACTATATAAAGAATCCATTCAAGAAGGTGACGAGCGATTATACAACCCTATAGTGGCAAAAGTTGGTGGAGTTCAGGGGTTTGTGCACAGGAACATTGTCATGCTGGAACAGTGTCTCTCAGTTCCAGTGAAGGACTAATAGTGGGAAGTGATGGCTCATGGTGAAAGATTGTGGGTTCGATTCCCAGCTCCATCAAGCTACCACTGTTGGGCCCCGAGCAAGGCCCTTAACCCCCAATTGCTCAGTTGTATAAATGAGATGAATGTAAGCCGCTCTGGATAAGGGCGTCTGCCAAATACTGCAAATGTAAATAATATAAAGCTAAGACATTCTAGACGACTATGTGCTTCCAAATCTGTAGTAACATTTTGGAAAGCGAACCACATGTAGATCTGATGGATCTAGTTAGTCTACTTGTCAGTGTTTAGGTGTGACTGGAGAAAGAACTAAGAATTGTTAAATCAGTGAAACAACAGCACAGCTGGAATCAAAAGAGAGAGACAGAAAGAAACAAAAAGAGACAAGAGTGTGTGTGTGTGTGTGTGGAGAGAAAGAGAAAAAAAGAGATGGAGGGGACATGCTAATTGTGGATGTTGGTGGTAATGATCTCATCAGTCTCGGAGCGTGGCGCACTCCATCCTGTGAGGATCGCTCCCCGCTCCGGTGTCAGCAGGGTTAACTGTCTGGATAATGAAATCTGCAAAGCTCTTAGCTGCTGTTCTCCACTCGGCTCCCGCTAAGCCTCATCACTCTTCCTCGGCGGACAAAGCTGCTTTTACCTCGTCCCACTTCCCGTTCCACACATGTTTATCAGTCGTATATTTATTAGGGGCTCGCATTTACACACTGCTTACAGCGCATCCCTGGCAGTGGCGTCAGAAATAAAAACTGCATTCGATACTGGAGCAGTTTCTTCTTTGCAAAAGAAAAATGCATTCAAATATTTAAGTAAATAATTAATTAAAGGTCTTTTTCTCAGGGATTTGTGCAAAAATGGTGGCATAAAAATCCATTACATCACAGTCCTGAATTCATTCGTCGCATTCGGTTTTATTTAAGGTTCTAATTTGTTCGGCTTTCTAAATCGCATTTATGGGATGATGGAGAAACAGTGGAATGATTATCTTCTATAACTTTTATTCTCTATAGTCTGCTATTTAACTGTAATGAACTCCACTAAAGGTGGTGCAGTTTATTCACAACAGCTAATAAAAGGAAACTCTTGACAAAACAATAAATATAAACGAAACTAGACTTGACTTAGCTTAGCATATCTTAGCTTAGCTTAATTTAGCTTGCCTTATCACAAACATAAACAAAACAACAAACATGAACTTGTCTAGAATACCCTTAACTTGACTTAGCTTGACATACATAGACTCACGACAGCGATAAAAGGACACAACCGAAATCTACGACAAACACAAAGGCTTTAAATACACACGACTAACCAATGGGAACAAGACACATAGACAAGAGGATCACATGACAGGAACACATGAGAAACAAAGGTCACATGACAAGGAACATGAACTAAAAACACATAGAACATACTCTAAACATGAAACATAAACATGAAACATGAAACAAGATTATAAACCCAAAACTTGAAACAGGAGCATTCACCGATCTACAATAATTTTAGCTCTGAATAAATATCATTTGGCAGCTTTATTTTTAACATCATCCTACAAATATATTCACTATCCTTCCTCTGTACATGTCCAAACCACCTCAATCTGGGTTCCCTGACTTTCTCCCCAAAACATCTAACACGAGCCGTCCCCCTGATGAACTCGTTTCTAATCCTGTCCTAACCCTCGTCACTCCCAAAGAAAACCTCAACATCTTCAGCTCTGCTACTTCCAGCTCTGCTACCTGTGTCTTCCTCAGCGCCACTGTCTCTAACCCATACATCATAGCTGTTCTCACCACTGTCTCTAAACCATACATCATAGCTGTCTCACCACTGTCTCTAACCCATACATCATAGCTGGTCTCACCACTGTCTCTCTAAACCATAAACATAAATCATAGCTGGTCTCACCACTGTCTCTAAACCATACATCATAGCTGGTCTCAACCACCATACATCATAGCTGGTCTCACCACTGTCTCTAAATCATCATGTCAGCTGGTACTGTCTCTACCATACATCACCAACCATAGCTCATAGTCATAGCTGTCTCACCACTGTCTCTAAACCATACATCATAGCTGTCTCACCACTGTCTCTAAACCATACATCATAGCTGGTCAAAGTGAGCCTTTGCCAAATGCCATTTTATCTACCTTATCTGGGTTTTTTTATCGAACTGAGCGCTTATAGGTTAAGGGTCTTGCTCAGGGGCCCAGCGTTGGCAGATTAGTTCCAAGTTCCTCAGTTCCAAGTTGACCTCAGGTTCAACTCCAGTTTTTTTCTGTCAAATTTATCAATTGTCCAAAAACCCCATCACAAAACCGACTGCTTCCACCTCCAACCGGAAGAACAGAATCAGCATGGATCAGGAATGTTCTAAGACAGCCAGAACCGCTGGGAGCCCAAGAGCATTTATAAGAGACAAATCCAGAATTCAAAGCCAAAATAGATTTGATGAACATTGAAGACATAAGTGGACCATTCAAACGAAGGATAGCAAAGGGATTGCGGTGGACGTTAGGGATATCCAATGGGTGGCCATATTAGTTGCATTGCAGTTTATGCAATGTGTTGAGTTTTTTTTTTTTTTGTCTATAAGTGAGCACATCTGAACACTTCTAATGTTCTATAGAAACAGCGCATTTGTAAGCTGTAGGGTGCTAATCACTCACAGAGGGTTTGGTTTTCTGTGAACACACTCCATTTGTAAGGTGCTAAAACGATTTGCAGGGTAGCATTGTGAGGATTCAAATTCTTGTGATCTCTTGACGATACAAAGAGACACCTTGAGTCCTGATGACTGGATAATGTGCTTTTAGTTTCTTACTTTTAATCTCTTTTATGTGCTTTAACGTTTAATTTTTTTTTGTCATTCAACGTCTCAAGCAGCAGTGACTTATTTCTGATTATAACATGAAATGTATTATTCGTTTTTGGCCTTTTTGTTAATTATTTAGAAGAAATTTCAGATCGGGACTTCACTTGACTAAACTTGTCTTGACTTGACTTGACTGTACAAGATAGGACTTGACTTCACTTGACAGGACAAGGCTTGACTTGTTGACTTGACTTGACTGTACAAGATAGGACTTGACTTCACTTGACAGGACAAGACAGGAAAGGACAGGACTTGGTTTGGCTTGACAGAACAAGACAGGACAAGACTTAACTTGGCTTGACAAGACAGGACTAGACTGGACTAGTCTGGACTGGACTGGACTGGACTGGACAGGGCAGAACAAAAACGGACAGGACAAGACTTGACTTGACCTTGCTCAACAAAACAGGACAGTACAGTACAGGACATTACAACAGTGTGAAAGTTGGATGAATTAAATTATGTTGAACGATTCAACCACAAGAAACCAAGTTTATTTTTCTCAAGAATGTAAACCTACTTCATGCACTTAAAATGCTCCATTGCCACTTTCCAGTATTTTCTAATATGACAGGTCGTCTCTCCTGTGGGCCCATGAGATAGTAAAGTGTCTGTCGTATGCATTCTTCAACAAGCTAGCAGAAGTAGTAGGTCATCCGAGAACTTCTCATCTACTTATTGATATAATTGTACACACAACCACACATACTGTTTTTCACATACTATGTATTAGGAATATATTTAGCGCTTTCGGGTTAAGGGCCTTGCTCAGGGGTCCAGCGTTGGCAGCGTAGTTATAGCAGGAACTTAATTTAGTTATATTTGTAGAGCTCTTAGACATTGTCTTCAAATAGCTTTACAAAAAACATAATTTTACATTTTAATGCGATTTCAGTCGCTGCCCAGGTCTTATAGTGATGGAGGCTGTCAGGCTTGAACCCAAATAAGAGCCAATGTATGTTTTGCAGTTTTTGTTTAAATAGTTGGCTTCATTTGTGCATTGGGGTTGTATTGCCTGTCAATCAAGAACAATAATGAATAAAAAGATTTTTTAAGCTGAAATCATATTGATTCAGACTTATGCCCAAAAAAACATCAAGTTCCGAGACAAGTCCAAGTCTATCACAAAAACATTAAGTTGATTTAGACTTGAGTTGAAACCCAGTACATAAGAAATACAAGCAGTAGAAGCCGTTGATTGACTAAAACAGAAATTTAAGACAGCAAAGGATGAGAAAAGACAAAAAAAAAGATAATAGTGGACTAAATTACTTGAACTAATAAATTGTACGAAACTGAGGGAAAGAAAGATTAGGGGGAAAAGGGAGAGGACTGCAGACAAAGCAAAAAAGTAAAGAAAAAAAATGGAGGATGAGAGAAAGGAGAGGGGAAGGGGGAAAGAGGGAAAAGTGGAGTTGAAGAGACATCCAAAGGCCCCGGGAAGATGACAGAAGCTCCAGTCTCGCAGGGCAAATTTGACAGCTATCAGAAGTAAGGAAGCCCGCAGCGAAAAAAAGTGTGTGTGCTCACTGCGGAGAAGGAGGGCGCGCAACAGATCGCCTGGTGATTTCGACCGTGAGGACTCAAACAAAACCAGAAGTGGAGGTGTAAGTCGAGAGGGATTGATGCACTTTTGTCTAACTTCTTTCACTTATAAAGAAAGAAAATTCTTAGCACTGTATTAAGTTACATCACAAGCAGGCTTTCGGTAAAATATTATAAAAAAAAAAAAAAAAAAGAAACACTGTGCTAAGTTACTTGACCAGGAGGATGTGAGCGAAGATAAGATAGGACAAAACAGGACTTGACTTGACAGCAAAGGACAGGATTTGACTTGACAGGACAGGACAGGACAGGACTTGACTTGACTTGACTTGACTTCACAGGACAGGACTTGACAGGACAAGACTAGACAAGACAGGACAGATCTTGTCTTGACTTGGCTTGACTTGACTTGAGTTGACTTGATAAGACAGGACAAAACAAGACTTGACTTGACTTGACAGGTCAGGACAAGACACGACAGGACAGGACAGACCTTGACTTGACTTGGGCTTGACTTGATTTGGCAAGACCGGAAAGAATAAGACTTGACTTGTATTTGTGTTTCCATTCTTTGAGATAGTATTGAAAGAAATCTTTCTTTTGCTGTGATTCGTCAGTGGTGTTGAAATATTTAGCAACATATGGATTATTTGTGTATTCTCTGTGCCGTTGCGTTATGAGCTCATGATTGAGTGTTAGTGGAGCGCTTTTGGAGTGACAGAAAAACCACAACGCTCCAGTCCACTCACATACCCTGCACTCGACACAGTAACCGTCTGAAATTTGGACCAAATCTTTCTCCGACAATCACCCACAATCCTCGGTCAACATCCTTGTACCACATAAAGAGGAGGAAAAAAAATTGTTTATCAAGTGTGAAATATTTAAATGTAGCCTAGAATGCTAACTTTGCCCACATTTGTTTCCCTTAGAGACCCGACCCCTCCCCCAACCGACGCCTTTTTTCTCTTATTTCAGAATGGACACATGGGTTTAGCATAACGAAGAGCACGTTTGAAGTACTCCTTCGAGAATCATGGCGCGTGCACTAACACACACTAACACACACATATTCATCCAGCGGTGCCGACTTAATTAAAAGAACACAGACACAGTATGTGTATTTAAGTGCCATCGAAAAAAAAAGTTGGGGTGACTGTATTCAGGCTACGCATAAATAAATAGTGCAGCTGCATGAATATTTATATTCTCAGTATAATTAAAGACCTAGACTAACAGACGAACCTTTTTTTTAACAGACATTTTTTTCTTGGTGTCTCTGGATCTGATGAATAAAGTGTTTAATAAAGCGTCTGCGATGACCAGAGCAAAACTTTACCTTTAGTTTCGGTCAGTTGTGTAACGTTTAGCTCTGGGTCTGTTGTTCGAGTGTTTATTTCCAGGCAATACTTAGAGAAGTTCATTCATTCATCTTCTATACCTGCTTATTTCCTAATTCGGGGTCACAGGGATCTGCTGGAGTCTATGCCAGGAGTCTCTGAAAGGGTGAAAGGCAGGAGGGGGACACCCTGGACAGGTCACCAGTCCATAACAGGGCCACACACTCACACACACACACTCACTCCTATGGGCAATTTAGAATCACCAATCAATCTAACATACATGTTTTTGGACTGTTGGAGGAAACCGGAGAACCCGGAGTAAACCCACGCAAGCACAGGGAGAACATGCAAACTTTACACAGAAAGACTCCTGCCTGTAAATCGAACCCGGAACCTTTTTGCTGTGAGGCAACAGTGTTAACCACAAAGCCACCATGCTGCCCTGCATAAAGAAGTTCATTGGGAATTTTTTTTTTACAATCTAATCGAAGTGTAATTTGTAGTTGTTTTTTTGTCAAAATGTGCATCAAATAGAAAAAAATGACTTGACAGAAAGTGCTGAAAATAATTTTAAGCTCCATTTGGTAATCTTGATACATAAATTAATATTACATCTAATATAAGATAAAAAACAAGTAAGGAAAATAAAACGGCTGTAGAAAAAGCACAAAAAAATCCCTGAGATCCCAAATTTGTTGTCCAGAAGGAAAAGTTGCTGGCAAGACGGTGTCTGTGTCTGTATCGGTGTGTATTTTTAATAAACAACAATCTCACTCCGATTAGTTATTAATGAGAGCGGCGTAGCGGAGATACAGTACTGCGTGGTTAATTCACCGTACAACAGCTTTGTTTTTTAGGAACGCTCTCGTGTTCTATGTGCTGTTTTTTTTTTGGTCCCAGTGCTAAACTAGCGAATACTGTGATTCATCCTAGAACTTTAGCAGCACACCTGCTATAATGACTGTGAAAACCAGCACCCAGGATGTCCAAGATCCAAATGTCCAAATGCTAAAATGCCAGAATTATTTTAAGCCTCTCTTTTATCTGTCTCTGTCTCTTACTCTTTCTCTCTTTCTGTCTTGCTTTTCTATCTCTCTTTCTATTTCTCTCTCTCTATCTTCTCTCCTCCCTCTATATCTCTGTTCTCCCCCGTCTCTCTCCCCCGTCTCTCTTTTTACCTGTCTCTGTCTGTCTGCTGTCTGTTTCTCTCTTTCTCCCTCTCTCTCTCTCTCGTTCCCTCCATCTCTCACCCCCTTTTACTCTTTCTTTGTCTCTCTCTTTCTCCCTATCTCTCTCTCTCTCTCCTCTCTCTCTCTCTCTTCTCTCTCTCTCTCTCTCTCTCGTATCTTCCAACCCCACCCCCCACCCCCCTCTCTCGGCGTTTGCAGTGGCCCAGTTCCCGTTCTCCAGCTTTGGCATTTGCTATGTTTTTTGTTTGAATGTTGCATTTAGAGATTTTTCTCCCACTATACAGACACTCAGAAAGAAAATGTGGGTTACACAAAATTGTTTTATTTCATGCAACAGGGATGCAATCAGGACCACATCACTGTTTCCTAAGTAGCTCCATATTTTATCCCAATCATTTCATTTTGATTCGAAAGTTAAGACTTTCCAAGTTCAATTTTCTGCTGTTTTTGCCCATGAACCTTTCTTTCATTTGCTTATACACTAGATTGACTTTATACGCTATATTGCCAAAAGTTTGTGGACACCTCAACATCAGATCCAGATGTGGTTTCTCTTCAAAATGCTGCTACAGATTTGGAAGCAAACAGTCGTCAAGAATGTCTTTGTATGTGTATTTATATTGTAATTGTCCCTTCGCAAAAAAACCCTGAACTCCATGAGGACATGCTGTGTTCTGGATGTTTTGGAGTAGAAGTAAATGCATGGATCGATGGATTATAATATCTTACCATCTTAGCATCACCCTTTGTCTTTTTTTTAATTCTCCACTATACAGAAGTAAATTCTCGTGAACAGCACACGTTTTGCGTATTTGTTCGAATGGCCAGAATGTCATTTGAGAAATGCAGTGTGCTGAACGATCCAATTGGCATAACTAAGAGCAGAAACAGGGCACGAAATCATCATCCAAGCGGCACAAAATACAGTTCATGTCCCTCATTATCTCATGCATGTCCTTCAAAGCGAGAGCGCAGTTTGTCCAGGCTTATGGTAATAAAAGCCATCTGATACGAGGTATTAGAATTTTGGATTACTGCTAATGGGGAACGTAGTGTGAATCAGATTTAATTGTAAAAGTTGATGTTCATTAGGCTTAAAAACACTCAAATTTTCAGCCGAGTATAAATAACTGTCCAGTTCTGACATTTTTCATGTGCCGTAGCTGTACTGCAGTTTGTGATATTTAAGAATAAAGAAAAATTACATTTTTCTTTCTCTTTCTCTCTATTTCGTACAGTATTCGTCCAAGCCAGTAAGCTCCAGCAGCATATTTTCTCAGCTCACGGTCAGGAAGATAAAATCTATGACTGCACCCAGTGTCCCCAGAAGTTCTTCTTTCAAACAGAGCTTCAGGTAAGTTTTTTTTAGCACCGCATCAAATCACACAAAAACACTTTATTGGCACTTTAAAAAAAAACAGCGGAACTGGAAATGGGGAACATAAATAACGTCCGTCATGTGGAATGACAGGTGGAAATTTATAAAAACTTGCACAAAGTGTGTATTTTTGGCTGCCAAATTTCTTATCTGGTCTCTTCCACTGATTCCGCTCATTATTTTATTGATATTATTATTAACTTTTATTTTAAACATTATGAAAATCCGACTTGTCCAAATTCTTCTTCAAACCACATCCAATTCCATCTCCTTTTTGTGACCGGCTGTGTTGTCCCAACAAGGACATGTGCTTTTAAAGCAAGAAGGTCTCGGGTTCGATTCCCGGGCAGGGTCCTTTCTGTGTGGAGTTTGCATGTTCTCGTGGGTTTTACTCCGGGTTCTCCGGTTTCCTACCGCAGTCCAAAAACATCTATGTGAGATTGATTGGTGATTGAGTGTGAGTGTGTTTGGCCCTGTGATGTACTGGCGACCTGCCCATGGTGTACCCTTTCACCCTTTCATAGACGGCTGGGATAGACTCCAGCAGACCCCGAATTAGGACATAAGCGGGTATAGAAAATGGATGGGTGGATGGATGGATATTTACATAATACTTACAGTATATATATATATATATATATATTAGAACAATATTGTAAAATTGGGCTACTGTTGGTCGAAGGAGGAAATGAGGTAGACTTGTTAGTGGACAGAGAGAGAGAAGCGGAAGGATAAGAGTGCATCACTGAGAAAAAGGACTCTGAATGTTGGTTAGATAACTGGCTAATATGATGGAAAAAAAGATGGAGGAAAAGGCAGGATAAAGAGTTGGAAGCAGAGCTGATGATGTTGAGGTTCTGTGGAAATGACGAGGTTGGACAGGATTAAGATCATACACAGACGAATGACTCATATTGGACGTTTCGGGGACAAAATCAGAGAGGCCAGATTGAGATGGCTTGACATGTGCGGAGGAGGGATAATGGAAATATCGGTAGGAGGACGTTGGACATGGAGCTGCAGGCAGAAGGCATAGAGGAAGGTCAAAGAGGAGAAATATGAATGTGATAAATGAGGAAATGAAGTTAGTGGGTGAAGAGGATGTAGAGGAAAGGGATAGGTGGAGGCAGATGATTTGCTGTGGCGACTCCTAAAGGGGTCAGCCGAAAGAAGAAGAAGACGAAGAAGAAAAGGACAATATTTTATAAGTCACATTTCATATTTATTTCTAATTACTTGTATTTTGTTTAGAATTTAAGCAGCAGTGCCTTAAACTCTGCTGTAGTCTTTCCTCATCCGTCCTTATTTTATACAGGACAAACATTGAGATTATCTGTAAACAACCATTGTTTAACCTGAGGGATGTTTCTGCTTTTTTTTCCCCTTTTCCATTTTGTTTTTCCGATGTTCGGAATGGGATGGATGTGTGTCTTCCCTTGGTGGAGTTTCTCGCATGCTTTAGTTGTTTTACAGGCTTTTTGTCGAGACAAGAGCAGACATGAAAGACCTCTGGATCTTTGTTCTGGATCAGGGAAGGTTATGAAAAAAGCAGCACATTGTGCTCGGGGAAATGCTGCTATAATATTTTCATGAAAATTGTTCACAGATTTTGCCTCATGGGTAGATGCGCTATACACACACACACACACACACACACTCAGACACACACATACACCTATACACATGTTTTAGATACAGTCTATAATCCACAAACCCTCATGATTTTATACAGTAATTAATATGTTGTACTATGTTAATTTTTATTAGCAATTTTATAAGTTGTAGTTATTATAAATCTTATAGTGGCACTTAAAATTATATAGAAATGTATAATTATATTAATTATTTAAATATTTTTTAAATTTCAATTAATAATACATATCCAGGTATAAAGTCTTCAAAATCCGTAAATACACCTACTATCTGTCCTTCATAGATAAAATGTATATAACGATAAACAAATAAAAACTACCGGTAATTACTTTTAATACAATAAAAATAGTATAGACATAGTAATAAATAAATAAAGAAAGAAAATAAAAAATAATACAAACAATTAATTAAATAAAATATAATGAAGTAATTAAAGAAAGTAACAAGTAAAACACTGCACTATAACATGCAGCATAATAATAATAAAAATACAATGTATCTAAATGTTATATCTATATCTGTCTAAATCTATCTATCTATCTATCTATCTATCTATCTATCTATCTATCTTTGTCTGTCTATCTATCTATCTGTCTGTCTGTCTGTCTGTCTTTCTATCTAAGTACTGAAAAGTCAGTGATTTTAGTTTATGGCCTTTACATTAGTTTTATGAACTGTGATATGTATATATTTCACTGTGGTAAGTCACATGGTATATTTATTTATTTATTTATTTATTGGTTGTTTGTTCTTCTGGAGCAGTTTGAGTTGCAGAATGTGGTTGACTTCTGTGCGCATCAGACATCATTTTCTGATCTTGTCAGACGTGTCATGTACATGTCAGTATTTGCAGCTAAATCATAGATAAGTCTGTCAGAAGCCCGGACTGCTTTCAGCTACTTCACCATTCTCCACTTTATTCCCGTGTAACATCATCTTATCATTTCTTTCTCCAGCCAACAAGGTCAAGGGTCAGGCTCCCACTGAGCTGAAGACATAAGGAGAAATAGAGAGCGAGCAAAAGAGAGGGATAGAAAGAGAGAGAGTGCTGGGGGAATGATATTTTATTCATTTGCAGGAGAGCTCATTGCAGGAGACGATGAGCTGTGACAGGTAGCTCCCTGCAAGGAGCCGGCCAATTTCCACTGGCCTGTCTAGGAGCATGATCGGAAATCCGAGCCCTAATCAGGCCTCCCAGGAACACACACACACTCACACACACACAGAGTGTGATTGACTGACTCTCGGGCCTGTGTGAGATCTGGCAGGGGAGATGGTGGTCTCTGACTGGCTGGAACCTCACTCATTGGCTCCACTTCCAACCGGACTCTGCTCATTTAATGGGCCCAAATCGTGTGACTCTGCAACGAATGAATGTGCGGTTAATAGTGTGTGTGTGTGTGTGTGTGTGTTTATGTGTGTTATCAGTGTTAACCAAGTTTAACTTGTAGAGTTGCCTTGCACAGTACCACTCCTACTCCTTCTCCTCCTCCTACACTTTTTTCTTTCTTTTCTTCATGATAGTTTTAGTCATTTTTGGTTTACTGAGGATCTCCAGAGGAACAATTTTAGCCGGTTTTGGTTTTAGACTTGTCTTTCGCTTACTTTCTCTATCTGCTGTAAGCTGGGAGGTGTAAGAAAGGGATCCTAGTATGCTGTAACGTGTATATATATATATATATATATATATATATATATATATATATATAGCTATGTTTTCCATCACCCTGTGTTTTTCTGCATTTTGAAGTATCCCATGAGAAACGAGTGATGCAAACGGCGCATTTGGGAAATAAAGCCTCTTAATTTACAGAAAGTTTTTTATGTCTGGTTAAGAAGATTTTTTAACTTGTACAAAAAAAGGATTAATGCAAAAAAAAAATAAAATAATGGAAACTGTATTTAAAAATTATTTCTGCCGTTGTGAATATTAGACCCATGTGACTAATCTGGGTTTTCGCTGATGCCGTCTTACGGTCCTTTCATAAGAATACAGTTGCTAGTAGTAACAGGTGCATCTGGACAGATGAGGAAAGCTGCACTATTCGGACATTTATTACTTGAGCGATGGTTACTAATTGAAGTCCTGTTTCCATTATGCTTGTTTTGTTGATTACTCTAAATAACTTTAAAACATTAAACCTGCGGACCAATCGGATGCTTCCACTCCATTATTAAAGTTACCTTACCTTTGTTTTTAATTGGACGGGCTTATAATCCAGGAAGTTTGTTTGATGATTGCTAAAGTTATCGTCGAAGCTATCTACCTGAATAGATGCAAGTTAGGTGCATAATAGTTACAATAGGTAAAACATTAGTGTTATTTTAACATTATTGTCCGATTCAATAGCTAGCTTTAATACGTAGCTAACAGTAATTAGGTACCTCCTTCATCGCACATTTCAACCCGGTTTATTACTGTTGTGCGAAGTTCTTTCTAAGAAGAGCTTTCCAAGCTCGTAAAAATGTCATATAAAGCCCAGCAGCAAAGATGGCAGTAGGGGGTAACAGGATTTGCAAGTGGACACATACCCTTAACCTAACATCCCATTCCCTTCGCTGTAACACACTTCATATTTGTGATTTGTAGCACTCATATAACACTGACGTGAGGGAAATAACTTGGGCCTGCTGGTCACGCCTTGAAAAGCAAAATCACTTTAGTATTTTTTTGCCACTGAGTGTAAGTCGGGATGTATTATCGAACATCTAATGAGTGACGTTACTCTTTTCACCGTCACTCGTAATGCGCTGACTTCACGCCTCATTACATTTACATTTACGGCATCTGGCAGGCGTCCTTATCCAGAGAGACTTACATTTATCTCTTTTATACAACTGAGCAATTAAGGGTTAAGGGCCTTGCTCAGGAGACCAGCAGTGGTGGAGTTGGGAATCGAACCCATGATCTAAGGGTTGTTAGTTCAGCACCTCAACCCCGAGCCACCTATTCCACTATTAGTACATCCACTTGTTGCAGTGTGGCAACAAATGCTTTAGAAGGCGAGTGAAGGCAAGAGCAAAAAAAGACTGTATGTAAGACATCGATGGCAGGACGACTGCAGGACCTTCACTTTAACTACAACTAGAAGAGACACAGCTGCCACTTCTACTTCCTCCCTTATTATTCACTTCAGCCCAGTGCAATCTGTGTAGTGCTTTAAACACAAAGAACACGGCCACAATGCAGATTTACAGAACTACTGATGAACAGAAGCGAGAACTGACAGAGACAAAAAAAACCTCTCAAAAGTAGAACTAGACTTAAAAGAAACACTTTCGGCTGCTATTTAACAGCTTCATGTGGAGACTGAGAAAGAGAAGAGACTCTAGATTAGGGGTCCCCAAGTGGTTATTTTTTGTTTAGTGCGGGGAGGGGAAGTGGTGGCCCAGTGGTTAAGGTGTTGGACTGATACCAGAAAGACTAGATTAGATTAGATTAAATTAGATTCCCAGCACCACCAAATCTTAAGAAAAAAAAGAAGGAGGTTAAGGGCCTTGCTCAGGGGCCAAGTGGTGGTGACTTGGTGGTGCTGGAAATTAAACCCAGGTCTTTCAGGTATCAGTCCAACACCTTAATCACTGAGCTACCACTTCTCCCCTAGTATTTATATTAAAGTACAATTATAATGTTTTCTTTGAGGAACAAAAAAAAATCATTCTCATTTTTAGAAAGAATCTTAATAAATTTTAGTTGAAAAACTACAATATATCTACAAAAATATTTAGAAACTTGACTATTGCATCCAATCCTTTAGAGATTTAAAGATTATTCTCACTTTTTACTATAATAACCGTTCAAAACTTTTCAAAAGTAAATTGGGTCATGTGACTGTGTGGATTTGTGTTCATTCAGTTACAATAGTATCAGTGAGATCAGACACTAATGTTGAGATGAGGTGGTCTGGGGTTCAGTCGGGGTTCCAGTTCATTCTAAAGGTGTTCAGTTTAAAGGGGTTGAGTCAGAATCAGGACTCTGTACAGGAGTTCCAGAACACAGCATGTCTTCATGGGGATCAGGGGATTTGTCCACAGGGACATTGTCATGCTGGAACAGTGTTTAAATAATGTAATTCGGTAACATACAAAGACGTTCTAGATATTATGTAGCTGTACTTGCATTGGAGAAATGACATAAACAGGACCCTTTTTTCCTCCAACAACTCCAACCAGTGATGATACTCGTTATTATTTTTTTTTTATTATTATTTTTTAAAAGACGTCTACAAATCGGTGAAAATTAAGCAGCAATTATAATCAAAAGTTGGAAAGTTCCTAACAAAAGTTTGCTAAATTTAAGTGTGTTTTTTCTTTAATCACACAATCATAAAGTTCTTTCAAAATCCACACATGACAGCAGCTTATTCCAAACGGCACCAGTGCAAAATTAAAAGGTTGAAAACCCAAAAACAGGGTCAAAATTTGAAAGCGACTCAAACACTTTTATAAAACTGTATTAAAGCCGTATTTGGGGAAGAGTTTTAGTGTAACACCAGACTGATGTTCCACTTACACAGGTAGATTTCGACACTCTCGCAAACTCTTTAATCCGGCGAGGATTCTGTGTTAGCATACATCCACGTGTGTGTGTAACAGGCGTGCGTCCGCAAAGACTGGTGTCTTTGTTCCTCGAGTAATGCCGGGTCTGATGTGTTTGTACAAACACGTCGTCTAGAGGGAGACGTGACAAAAACTCCCCGAAGCTTCCGAGCTCTCGCTTGTTCTCGCGCTTTTCCTTCTCGTCCCCGCGCGCTTGGGGGAGTTCAATCCAAACAAACAGCGGCGCTTCCTGTTCCGCTAGGAAACCTATCACCTTTTTTGAATCTCTGACACTTCTGCGCCGTTTCCTGTACACAGTTTTCTAAACTTTTTTTTAAAGAAAATGGAAAATTAACAGTAAATATTTTAAGTGCCCGAGGCATCGCTGATTTCACAAACCTCGGGATTTATTAAAAAAACAGACCGGGTTGTGATTCAGGAAGAACAGCACTGTGTTAGTAATCAGATCTGTTAAATTTTCTCCCATTTATACAGAAATTAACTGCGATTAATTTGTACGGTCCGTCTGAGCCGTTCTCAATTTTATTTAAATCAGTTATGGCTGTTATTGGAAAGACTGCAGTAGGTTGGGATGTTGTTAAAGCATTTAAATCAGTTGATTAATCAATCAAATAAGAACATTTAAAGCCCCAGGGAAGCTCAGTGTGTGGTTGCTTCTTGATTAGGTTCATTTCGGTGTTTTGTGCACACAAAATAAAAGAAGTGAAGCATCAATAATTGTTGCCATTCTAATGTCTTTTGGGGTTTTTTTAATATATATATATATATTATATATATATATATATATATATATAATACTTAAAATACTTATGTAAATATACATAAAAATACTGCAGCTTAAAAAATGAAAAGAGTAATAGGAAGGAAATTATGTGGAAATGTATTTATTTAGCCAGTTTCCTTAATACACTTTTTATTCATTTATCTTCTATACCTGCCCACGGGCCCCACATCAAATTCTATTCTGCGTCGGGCCCCCCTATAGAATTGTGCCGGCTGTGATTATGATGTAATTGTCGTGAAATTAAGTGAAATTTAACATCTGGCTGTTAAACAGAGTGACTTCAATTTATCTCTTTAATCCACCTGATCAGTAGTCAAGGGGTTACGAGCTTTTTGGTGGTGTTGGGAACTAAACCCATGATATTCCAGTCTAACACATTAACCACAGAGCTAAACTGTGATTTCAGACGAATTTTAGTAATTGCGGAAAAGTTCTTTACATCTGATTTTTATAACAAAGATCCTTTAACAGTTTGATGGAAGAAAATAGATACAAGTGAGCATTAGGAAATAAATAAGGATGTGTTGATAAGAATTTTTCTTGGGCCTGATATTCAATACAAATTTTAGCAAATTACTATTGGCTGATTTTGATCGTACAGTGCTATAAAATACTAGCTAGAGTATCTGCAATCAATTAATTCTACTGTACACAGGCTGGATCCGTTTAACTATTTAAGAGAGATGTATTAAAAAAATACATTAAGACAAAAGTTAGTGTTAAGACACTTAGTGGGTTTTTTTTTTTTTTCTCTCTTTATGCAAGATTTTGGCTCGCTGAAGAACGTGAGGGTTGCGTAATGACTCGTGATTTACAGTATTGTATTTCTGACACACTCGCCTGATAAACTACATTCTGTACAGATTTTATTTCACCCAGAGAAAAACATGTATATTATGCAACATTAAGGATCCTGCAACAGTCATGCAACTCCTCGTCTCCACTGCAGTCAATTAATTCATTAATAATCGGTGACTGCATTTTTCGTGCTGTTGTTGATCCGCCGATGGCGTTAAATTAATCCGAGTTTGTCTGATGCATCTTCAGTAATAATAACATTTTTTCACTGTTTGCTTTTTTTCCTTTATCGTTATCTTTTTACTGGATTTTAGATCAGCTTCGTAGCAGCGGCAGTTAAATATTTTTGATCTTCTTTGGTCGCTGGTGAGTCTGTAACCTAAACAAACGAACAAAAAAATCCTTTCCGATGCAAAAAATCAGGTTACTGCTACTACTATCATCAATGTTTAGTCGTCGTCGAGCGTTCATTTTTTTTAAATACACTTTATTAGTAACTTCCCAATAGGTTTGTCTATATTGTTTCAAAAAAAAATAAAAACGAATGCATTTTTTTTCTTACAGTAGGACTGTGTTGTGTTGTGTTGTGTTGTGTTGTGTTGTGATGGGACACGAGTGTGTTTCGGAGCCCTGCAGATTTCATCTTCCCTTCCAGTGACAGGCAGAGATCCTCCCTGCCTCTGTCTAATTAGAGGATGTAGCCCAGGGCTCACGGCCCGGGAAGACCACCCTCCCTCCCACTATCACTCCCTAAAGAAAGCATTTAATTGGGCTCTTAAGTCCTAGCCTTCATTTTTTAGGATTTGTACACACACATCCATACTGTATATGAGTGTGCGGGTGAAGGACGTGTGTACTGACATCACTGTAGGATTTTAAAAAGTCCTCTCTGGTTTCTTTCTCTCTCTCGCTCTCTCTCTCTCGCTCTCTCTCGCTCTATCTTTGTGATATCTGTTTTCGTTTTAATTATGTGGGATATTTTAGTAAGAAGCCAGGCGTCTCTGTGTGTAGCGATATCTCTCTCGTCTTACCTCAGGGTGTGATAATATCGCGAGTCGTCCTCCATGTGTGTGCTGTCTCTGGGTTTTTGTCTTCTTCATCAGTTCCACTCTCTTTTTTTTTTCCAAGGAAAAGTGCACTTTTACGATGTCAGATGCTGAACTTGTCGTAGTTTCTAGCTTCTTTTCTTACAAAAAAAATAGCTTTGATGAATCCAATAACTTTTTAATCTTTAATTTTTCTCATTTAATCTCAGCGGTATTATGTTCTGATGAGACCCAATCATCCGAGCAAGAGCCCGTTTCATGGCGGCTTGCTAGGTTTTTTAACTACAGGCCAATGTTCTGACTCTCTGTGTCCCTCGCTGTTGCTTATATATATTTGATTGAGTTGTGTTTTATTCATTTTTATCAACACACATCATATCCTGATTTATCCAGGATGTCATGTTGCCTGGATGATCATCTTAGTCCTGATCTTTGTTGCTTGTTTCTTTCTCTCTCTCTCTCTCTCTCTCTCTCTCTCTCTCTCTCTCTCTCTCCCTCTCTCTCTCTCTCTCTCTCTCTCTTTTTCTTTCTCTCCAGCTCACTATACCTCCCCTATCTTTCTCCCTTAATGAGGCCCCATAATAACACAGCAGTGGTGCAGTTGTTTTGCTTCCTCTGTGTCAAACAGCGGGACGGCTGCACTGCGAGTTTGCTGGAGCGTTTGCTTGCACTCCTTCGACAGGGTAATAAGTGTCATTTGGAGCAACAAAGCTGTTAAACGATGGCTGTTTGCCGCTGCAGTCATACTTCAAACATCTCCTGGTTTTGTCGCGCAGACGTTCTAGCGATTCAGCTTGTGTATACGGTAGCGCCCTCTATAGGATTGTCCATTAAACTGTTCACGGAACACGAGAGGGAGAGGTTAGGTGAATTGAAGACAGCGATTCGGAGGCGGTGGTACAGATAGAGCCAGGCAGGTGCGGAGGTGTGGGAGATGTTTGCAGAAGAACAGAAATATCAAAACAAAAAATAAAGGCATATTACAGAATTGAGACTGAAGAAGATTATTATTTTTATTATTATTATTATTATTAAATTAAAAGAAATTAAAAAATCCTCTTTTTTCTATACATAAAGTTGATTTAGTAGATTTATTTGTTTTCTATCTATTTTGTTAAAAGCTTAGTTTGTATTATAATCCTTGTTTTTTTCATTTATTCATCTTCTATCCCCGCTTATTCCCTAATTCGGGGTCACGGGGATCAGCTGGAGTCTATCCCAGCCGTCTCTGAAAGGGCGAAATGCCGGAGAGGGACACCCTAGACAGGTCACCAGTCCATCACAGGGCCACACACACACTTACACTCACTCCTATGGGCAATTTTAGAATCACCAATTAATCTAAAATACATGTTTTTGGACTGTGGGAGGAAACCGGAGAACCCGGAGTAAACCCACGCAAGCACAGGAAGAACTTCCAAACTCCACACAGAAAGACCCCTGGCCGGGAATCGACCCGGGTCCTTCTTGCTGTATTAACCACTAAGCCTACAGGTCACAAAATATATGATATAATATAAGCTGAAGCCATGCAACATCAGAACCAGCATCTTCTAGGGAGTTTAAACTCATGAACCGAATAAGATCATGTGGATGATGAATCCGGGCAAATTTGGAGATTTATATGTATTTATATAATAATAAAAGAAACTCATATTGATATAAACTAAAAACAGTGATGTCAGAGGTAAAGCTGAGTGTGTTTTCAGTTATGTTGTTATTCCTAGTCCTGTCCTGTTTCTAGTCGAATGTAATTCCTGCATGTAGTATTGCCTTTAACACACAGTGCATTTTGTCACACGTTAACGACTTATTGATTCCAGTATATAAAGTTAAATAAGTGGAACAATATGATTCTTTAAGAAGAATGAAAGTAAAGGAAGCTCCTCTGGCCTGAACATTCTCCTTTTCACTCTCACGCATTAAATTCGCAAGATAATTGGTTTCAGAGGAGATTGATCTGAGCACAAGCAGAAGACAGGCTCAAATCCGCAGTTGGCCTGGGATAAGTTAATATTAGAGCCAGTGCTTATTTCAAGTTGTTGATATAGATTTATTTATATATTTCTGGTTGTATTGGAACCAAAGTCAGGCATTTAAAATAACACAGTGTCCAGTATGGAGAAGAAGCTATTTGTTAACGCTGATTAGTAAAGCAGAGATTCAGGTACTGAAACTAGTATTTATGCTCACTGTTACCCTGAAAAAAAGACAATTTCTGATTATATTTTGTATATATATTTGTCTCTAACCCATACATCATAGCTGGTCTCACCACTGTCTCTAAACCAAACATCATAGCTGTCTCACCACTGTCTCTAAACCAAACATCATAGCTGTCTCACCACTGTCTCTAAACCAAACATCATAGCTGGTCTCACCACTGTCTCTAAACCAACATCACTATAGCTGTCTCACCACTGTCTCTAAACCATACATCATAGCTGGTCTCACCACTGTCTCTAACCCATACATCATAGCTGGTCTCACCACTGTCTCTAACCCATACATCACTACTGTCTTGTACACCTTCCCCTTAATTCTAGCTTAAGCAATGGTTACTAATTGTAGTCCTGTCTCCATTATACTTGCTTTGTCGTTTACTCTGAATAAATTTAAATGTAAAACCCACGTGACCAATCGGCTGCGCAGCTTTATTATTCTTGCCTTGTTGTATTGATTGTTGGTTACCAGGTTACCAATACCACCATCATCCGCTCATTCCCATTTGTTGAAAACTTTGAAAAGATTTGCTAAATATTAGGATGGTTATGTGACTACAGATTCCAACCCTGACCAAAATAAGAGAAGAGTTAGAAAAATTATTTCAAAACAGATGCATGTAATCAGACAGAGAAGACAAAAAAAGAACTTTTTTCCAGTGTATGGGCCATTTTAGCTCCAAGTTTGGTGTGATTACTAAAAAAGGAATGCTGTTTTTCCAGCAATCTGTTTCTTTTTAGCTGATTAGTATTTGTACAGATCCAGCAGACCTGAAAGATCTTTTTAAAATGGTGATCTAATGTTGGCTAAAGCAGTAGAAAAAAACAGACAGACAGACAGACAGACAGACAGACAGACAGACAGACAGACAGATAGATAGATAGATAGATAGATAGAAAGAAAGAAAGAAAGAATTTGGAAAAATGTTTATTCACCCACAGCTGTAGAATAGATTTAAATGTACTGAATTATATTTGTTCACAGTACTTCGTTGACTGTAAAAACAGCGTAGCCTTAATAAAAGCGGTTTAGTACAGACTTCCTGTCTGCCGATCGGTTGAAAGTTGGCACCCTCAAGTCTTAATTGAAGTATTTAGTTGGAGTGAGTTTATGGGTAACTTTAACTCCAGCACTCTTACAGATGGCACAGAGGCACCAAACTTGTGAACAGACAAGCTAGATAGACCTCCCGGGACTCCCTGACAATAAGAAATTGTGGGCGATGTCGTGTTTGTGGATTTCAGTCCAGCACATATTACTGTATACATCCGAAAAATCCAGACGAACAAAGACTGTGGGTAGCGCCATGTCGGTCTCTCTGGGATTTTTAGACGCACTATTTTATTATGCTCGTGGTCCTTGCGCTAGCGGTTTTCCTTAGCCTGTAGCTAACATAACTTTCCGAAAAGGTTAGCTTTGTTCTGTATGCCAGTCTCTATGTCTATGTGCTGTTCCTCCTGATTTCTTAGCTGTCGTCTCCAACCACAGTTTTTTTACAGAACCCCATGGGGCAGTTTTGCTGATAGGCCTTTTTCTCTGGTCATTCCTGAGGCGCAGACTATAAAAGAAATCCCTTTAAATGCCTTAAGGAGAAACGGACATGGTTCAGAATAACGTCTTTAGCCCCAAAGATACTGCAAAGTCCAGCTGGATGAGAGTAAAGGTTATAGCTGTGTGCGGTTTAAAAGGCTAATAAACCCTAACACGTAAATTACTAATTGTTTCACTTCCGACTAAAATTGGTGGAATTCCTATTAATTAATTGGCTCAGTAGTCTCCAAATAGATATTATGGTCTTAGTGACAATTTCGTGAGCTGTATTTTGTGTCCTAAGTCAAAATTTCTATATAATATCATTTGGTCCATTAAGCATGGAATGTACACACAGCTCACTATGCCAGTCAATGCGAAACTTTTTCTGTCTACTTCCTTTTTTATCAGACTTAAAAATGTCAAGCACCTTTCAGCCATATTTCTTTTTAGAAATTCCAGTGCATCCCTATAAAAATCTGCAGACGTCACACCAGTCTTTCTGCGCCCTGTTGAAGCTATTTTTTGTAAACTTTATATAATTGTCCAGTGTTTTTAATGTATTTAAGAAGATTTATATAAAGCATCTCTACAGTATGAGCATTTGTATAAAGTCTATATGAATAAGTTAGTACTATGGAATACCTTGTTAAGGCCTAGGAAAGAGGTTGTAATAGAAAATTTATCAACATCTTCTAACCAAACAGATTAAAAAATATAGCCACCATTACGTGTTATTGCCCTAATGCTTTTTGCATGAAGTTAATAACCCCAATTTTGGAATTCTGCCTTGTGAGATCTATAAAAATCCTTAAAAGCACTAAAAACCACGAGTAAAAGTAGTTTAGGTAATTAGGTAGGTCAGATTAGTTATATCTAGTTGAAATTTTGCACATTGTGCTGGAACAGTTCTTAGCTGTTCTTAAAGAACACAACCTTAAAGATAACCTGGAGCTCATTTTAAGCCTCTCCCAGGTGACTAAGAAGCAAAACATCCACCTCTCGGCGTGTCCTATAAACCCAGCCGGCAGATCCATCGCCCAACCGTATCGATATGCACCAGAGAAATGGGAGCCGCCAAAACGAACGATCTTTTAATAAATCAACAGCAGCTTCCCAGCCATGTATTCTCTTTATCTCTCTCTCTTTTTTCCTTATTCTTTAGCTAATTTATAACACACTTCAGACAAATTGCACCTGTTTGCATGGACCCTAAGTAAACTGCTTATTGACTGCTTTGCAGCATACTTGCAACCTCCACCCCCAACGTCCATCTGCCAAACACATTAGCATGCTAGAATATAATGATGTAATTGCATTTAAAAAAAAAAAAAAAACAGTGACTAAAAGAGACTGGAAGAAGAAAAGAAAAGAAAGAGTAAATCAGTTGAGTAAGTATTTGTGGGCATTTGACTGCTGGAGTTTAGTTCAACAGTGTCACTATCAGTATCAAAGGGGACGAGGGAACAGTAATGGAGAACAAGGTATGGGAGAACATGATGAGGGAGAACATGATGTAAAAGACTAGGGTGTAGAAATCATGGAGTGGAAGAAGAAACATGGTAAAGGTCAATATAGTAAAAAAGAACATAGTGTTAAAAAACACAGTAGGGGAGATTGCAGCCTGGGAGATAATGGTGATGGAGAATATTGTTGAAGAAGACACTAAGGAACATTGCAGTATGGGAGAACGTGGTGTGGTCAAATCGGGTATAGGGAAAAATGTTGAAGAAGAACATGGTGTGGAAGAACCTGATGAGAGAGTACATGGTGTGTAGAACATGGTAAGGAAATTCATAGTGCAGTATGAAGCGGTGAGGGAGAACATAGTGAAGAGGAAGAATTCAGTGAGAGAAAATGGTAAAAGAAAATTATCCATCCATCCATCTATCCATTCATCCATCCATCCATCCATCCATCCATCCATCCATTGTCTATACCCACATATTCTTAATCAGGGTCACAGGGATCTGCTGTAGTCTATCCCAGCTGTCATTGGACGAAAGGCAGGAATACAACTTGAACAGGTCAGAAAGAGAAACATGATAAACTAAAACATGGTTAGAGAAGAACAGAGAGAAAAATACATGATGATGAAGAACAGAGAGAGGAAGAACCTTATAAAGATTGCAGCGATAGAGAATGCAGTAAGTAGTGTATGATGCTTGGGAATGCAGTAGTTTTTACATTCACAGCATTTTATAGAGAGCGACTAACATTTATCTCGAATATACAACTGGGCAATTAGTGGTTATGCTCAGGGGCCCAGTTGGTGGTGCTGGAAATCAAACCCATAATCTTCCAATTAGCTGTTCAACACCTTAACCACTGAACTAACACTTCCTCTAGTTTTAGTTGCTATATCCTGACTATAAAAAGACATTTTATAGTCTTATGCTTACATTTCAGAGTTGGGTACCCAAAAAATTACTTAAGTACAATTACTTATAAAATTCAATAAGTATTAATGTTTATAGTGATTTGATCAGAAATAATAAAGTATGGAATGGTGCGATTACTCAAGTAGTGAGTTATTAATTACTTTGGATTTAATTAAATTTAGCAAAAATCCCAAATCTAGAAAAAAATACAAAAAAACGTGTAAAAAAAGGTCAGTGTGTGAGATTTTAGAGTACCTTATGGTAAGGTTAAAGTGTCCATAGTTGCAGAATCCCCCTTAAATAGTCTTCATTATGAAAGTTATTGTAAGATGTTTTCTCAGGTTGGAGCTGGACCTCCTGTAGGTTGGTAACTGTTCATTTTTTGGAGTGAATAAATTGATTGAATTTGTTTTCCTGGTATTTTCACTTCGTCTCCCTTTTCACGTACAAACTTCAGATCGCAAGACCCGTCATCTTATTATACGGAACATGACAGGAAATTATTATAAAAACTATTAACATTAACTTTTAAAAATAACCAAGAAACAACAAATGTAGCAAAGAATTATTTAATTTCTGTAATAAAAAAATCAATTTGAGTGAGAATAAAATTGAATCTACTAAAGTAAATGTAACAAAGTAAATATAAGATGTTATTAACCACACACACACACACACACACACACAGCCAAGTCTTTGGGACAAATCCAAATAAGAGAATCTAAAATTGTGGGTCTTTTAATATAGCATGCAAATATGAGATTATTGTTAAATCTAAAATGAGTTGCCTTTGGAAACTGCATTGTAAGTTATTAGTGATTGTGTAGATGCGAATGCATATGCAAAGAGCGCAGCGCTTTCATTGTGTTAGCATTCTCGCTGCGGTATTGATTTGGTTCTGTCTCTAGGCTGTGCCATGTCTCTGTAGATAGTAATTTAGAGTGGGTGTAATAATACGCTCTTCTGAATTGAATCCGCCATGTTTACACACTCACGCCATATATTCATTATGAGAACAGCTGACGGAATGAGCATAACACGCACTCCGGTATTTCGATTTTTAATACAGATAATAATTGGGATGCTCGGAGCGAGACCGGTACCGTCATTCGATCTAGCTGAAACGCAACGGGTAGCGTTGGACGCAGAAGAAGGCTTTGTCTTTTCTCCTTTTGTCTTTCTTCCATTCTCTCTAGTCTGCATGGCTGCCACTGAAGTCGTTTAACACTGTCCTTGAGAATGTCTGAAGAGAGAGAGTGAAAGAGAGAGAGAGAGAGAGAGAGAGAGAGATGTCACATGTTTAAAGGAAGAGGTAGATCACCGCTCCCCCATGAGGTTTTATTTTCCCCTTTAATAGCTGTTGTGAGCCCTACATTATATCCAAGTAGCCGCATCCCTTTGGGGTCTTGGCATACACTTGAATGTGCGCACAAACACACACACCGCAACAAATGCCTGTACACAATAATGCAGGCAGACACTCGCACACCTACACACACTTTTATCTTTCTCTCTTTGTCCCTCCCCTTTCGATCTCTCTCTCTCTCTCTCTTTCTTACCTACACACATGTTCTTTCTTTCAACCCCCAAAGCCCCCACTACTAACTCCCCCCCCTCCCCCACACACGCCACAAACACCTCGGCACACACTCGCTCAGTCACTTTGCGGTGCCGCGTGTCAATATCCTGCCATTTGAAGCCCCAGGCCGCTGAGGCTGGGGAGCTGCCGACAAGCGGGGCTGATGGGTAATGGACCGCATTCATTAAGGAAGCTGCAGCTCTGCTCCTTCCTGCTTCCACCAGGGGAGGAGGTGAAGGCAGAGGATGAGGTTTGAGGTGGTGGTGTGGGGGAGTGGGTCTCAGGAGAAATCCTCTTCCTCCCTCAGTTTCTCACTGCCTCTGTCGGTAAATGGATGCCTCAGTCACTCAGAATGAAAGTGAGAGTTTGAACACAGCCACGTTTACACGCTGCCATTTTTTTTCAACTTGCCCCTGCCCCTGGCATCAAAACTTCTTATTACCCTGCCTGTCCTGACATCGCTGCGTCCTACACGGCCGCCTTTTTTAGTCAGCAGGGGAAAAATGGAAGTGTGAGGTGGATTTAGGGATGAAGGTGAATAAACTGGGATTGCACTTGGCAGCCTAAAGCTGGAGAGACCATGAAGGTGAAAAACACATTAGGTTTAATGTTCTTCAATCTAATTCCAGACTTCAACAATTTCTACTTACCTCAGCTGTCAGTTGTTCCATGAGTGGACAGGGCAATTCTTCAGAAACTTGTGTTTATAGATATACAGTTTAAAAGCTTATTTGTTTTATTTCATGATGAAATTAAATGATTTTATATGTGTAGATGATGTTTATTTTGGTATAAGCCTATCCCACCCCATCAGGGTTCAGTTAGCAGTCCACAACATAAGCGCTTTTACAGCAAAATTAAAGCTATACACATAACTTTCACAACAGAGCTAATGGTAAACGTTAAGTTTTTTTTTCATCATCATGTCCCATTAAAGACACAATACTGTAGATTTATGCTAGCCAGCTAATTTGTATCCTCTTTCTGGCAGTACATTTTGGCTAAATAGTCAATATATTGTGTAATTTTAGTGTAACTTCATGAGAATGTAATATTTTTCTATTCATTTTACAACAAATCTGAGGAAAATGTTGACATTTTACATTATTTTGTCTAGTTTTTACTGTCACACTGGCTCTTAAATTGCCTGTAAGGCTGCTAGCTAAACTGTAGCTTCCGTTCTCAGCAGTATTAGACAATTTGTAACCCTTTGAAAACTGGGTATTTTATTATGTTAGCATTTGTAGTGTAATTTCTGTATGACGTATTTAAGCATAAAGCATTTTGCTGTCTGTAATGTAAAATTACTGATGCAAAGGTTATTGTGTGACATTGTTTTGTGTCTTGTTTCTGCTCTGTGCTAGCCAGCTAAGTCGTAGCTTTAGTTGCTAACAACAGCACTTTAGTTGCTAACAACAGCAATTACCTCAAAAAGTCTTTTCTTGGCCATTTTCCAACATTTCTGAGGTAAATGTTAATATTTTACCTCATATCCTGATATCTTTTCTACACCGTCACATCACCTGTATTAGACGCAGTTGCTCAGCAACAACGCTTTGTACGTCCACCTAATTGCATCAGTCACTTTTGAAAAATACCGTGTCGTATATTCTACACTGATATTTTGTCCTCCGTGTATTTTATTCGGTACAAATAAGGCAACCTTGTGACAGGTGTACTTAATCGGTGCCAGTCTGAGGCATCCAAGGTCACGTTTTAGAGCGAACACAGCAAGTGGGGCATGTAGTTTGCATTAAACGGATTAGCAGCCACTTCAAAAGATGACCTGGATTCGGCCCACCGGGGACACCAGTTCCACTACCCCCCCAGTCCACATTTCCTGTTGCAGACGCTCCCTCTGTGTTGTATGACTCCCATGTCGCTGCCCAATACTTGTGTGTGTGTGCTTTTGTTAGTCCACACAGGTGTAGCTGGGGGTTTTTTTTTCAGAATTTTTGTGCTGTTTGTGTATCTCAGTGTGTACAGAATCGCTGTGTTATCTCTGAAGATCTTTTTTTTTCTTTGCGTTTAACCACTTTTGCCCCCCCCCCCAACTATTTGATTTCATGCTTCAATAATTCCGAATAGATCCAAGGGCAAACAAAACACTTGTAATTTGCATGCAGTTACCTCTTACATTTTTTTTTATTCGGTTTTTGTTTGTTTTTCAAATCAAATTAAAAATTTCCTTGGCTTGTGCATATTAATATCTGATACCGGAGACAAGGCTGGAAGGGAAGGGAAGAAAAAAATCAATGAGAAATGAACAGTAGGATCTGATCGTTTGCAGGTAACAAATGACCGAGCCATTATTGTGCATTTCGAATCGATTTTTCATTTTCAGACTTCACTGTTTCGGACTATTTTGCCTTTTTTTTGTGTGTGTGTGTGAGTGTGAGTTTGTAGTATACAGTAGTGTCAGTATTTACATTTACACACATTTAACTTAACACGATTTGAGCATTTATGGAAAGAATGTAGAGATTGTATTCCGATTGGACGTATTAATTAACAGCAGTCATTAGCTGGCATTAAAGTGCTATTATCAAAAAACAAAACCCCCGAAATTATGATGTTATTCATATTCATTCTGCTTGTATGAGCAAGACACAGCTCCTGACTGGTTGTCATGGCCACAGCCATCGATCCCTGGGCGTTTGCGTTCAGATTGAGACGTTGCTGTTTGAGGGGGTTTGACAGCTCTAGCACGTCACCTGCTATGTCTCTGTGTTTTTTCTACCGTACCTACCGCTGCACAGGGCCTAGCTCTATTGATCCCCATGCAAATTCAGCTCCATTTGCAACTAATTGGATTTAGATAATGGAAACGCCAACTCTGTCCGTCAGACACATTTTCTCATTCGGCATTGTTCTTTTCGATTAACAAGTCCGGATGGATGACGCGCACGCAGTTCCTAATTCCTGTTTTATGAAAGGTAGATGTGTGTCAGCTTGACAGAACAATAATCCTGCAGCTTTTTTCATTCGGATCAAAAAGACACAAACATAACCTGTAGTGATGGCTCATTTGGCTCGGATGGCTCATTTGGCTCGGATGGCTCGGACCTTTGAATCCCGTTCAGTAAAATGAACAAATCTTTTTTTCGAGTCATTTTGTTCATTGCAGCAAAATATAATTAAAATGTTATGTGTTTTATTCCCTAACACATCTATTACTTACCCAAACAATACAAAACTTTAATGCTATAAGGAACAGATTAAGTCATTGTTTATCTGGGGGTCTTTAGTCTGGGATTAGCTCACCTCATCTCTTATCTGACGAGTATTCGAGTTTGAGGTGTTCGTTCATCATGTGACCCATAATCTTAACCAATGCAGTCTGAGCTCGAAAGAGAATTGATTAATTTATCTCTCGAGTCATCAATTTTGAGTCGTTTGTGCATCACGTCACAACCCAACATGCTTAACTAACAAAGTCTGAGCCGGAAAGAGAGCCGCATGCGTGATTGCACGAATCACTCTCCTAGTCGACTCGTTCTGCCCGAGCCACATTAAAGATTCGACTCATTACTAATAATATGATAAACATTAATGTGAGTCTTGTGCTAATGTGCTATTGAAGAAAGGTGCATTTAATTTAACTTAAAGATTAAATTACTTATGGTTTAATGTGACATTCCAACTAATTTTTGCATGTTAAGTAATAGATGTTTTTTTTCTGTTTTGCAGAATCATACTCTGAGCCAGCACAGCAGCAGCTAACAAGGGAGATCAACTCTAAATAAAGAGTCTCGTCGGACAAAACTTTTGGTTAATTTTGTAAAAAAAAAAAAAAAAAAAGAAGCCAGAGGCGGGACATATCCTTGTAAAATTCGATGTTGCTATGTTGTTAAACCAATTTGTTTGTAAATAATGTTCTTTCTGTCTTGCTGTTTCTCAGCTCTTCTGCATTCTTGGGTCATTATTGTACATACTGTTTGTTGAGGGGGGAAAAAATGTATTACATCATCCAGAGATAATCGGCGTCAAGTGGACGATGTATTACATCATTCAGAGATAATCGGCGTCAAGTGGACGATGTATTACATCATTCAGAGATAATCGAGATAATCGACGTCAATGACGAATAATCGGCGTCAAGTGGACGATGTATTACATCATTCAGAGATAATCGACGTCAAGTGGACGATGTATTACATCATACAGAGATATTCGATGTCATGTTGACGATGTATTACATCATCCAGAGATATTCGACGTCAAGTTGACGATGTATTACATCATCCAGAGATATTCGACGTCAAGTGGACAATTTGTTATGGCTGATACACGTCCGGGTTGTCTGTGATGCACTCTCTCAAGCCGTGGGATGAAATGCCTGATCACCAGCATGGCCTGAGCAAAACTTTTTACAAACTACACACCTCAGCTGAAATATGTGGAGTACATCGTGTATCACATGTTCTGAAAGAAGACAAAAATATATAATTAAAGGGATACTTGATATATGCAAAAACAGTTTTGTGTTAAAAAAATGATATTGAAAGACTCGTTGAGTTGGGAAGAATTCACAAATGGGACCCATTCCTCATTCCCCCTCCCGCCGGATGAGAAACTGCTCCTTACACTTGTATATTTCTGTTATTAATGTTTACCCCTCAACCGAAGACTGGATATGACAGGAAGTGTGCTTTATTTCACTGTTTTTTTGTTTCCTTTTTTCGTAAGACATGCAATAGGGAATAAATGTATCCCCTGTTTTGGGTCTGCTCTGGCTGCTATCACCGGGCTATATGGTGAGGTCTTGTTAAAAAAAAAAAACACCCCAAAAAAACAAAACAGTATTTCTACCCTTCGTCTTCGTCCATGAGTAAGCCGAGCCAAGTCATGTCTGTCGCTATGCTATTGTTCTCTTCAGGCTGTGAGACATGGTAATCTGTACAGTATTCTCATGGATCTCTGGTGTATCTGCCAGTTCGGAATTAGTCAAACCTGAAATGCACTTTTGTAACACTCCAAACTTTCATGGATGTTCATGATCGCAAGGCGTTGACAAGTGACTGACATTTCAGCCACAAGACTTTGGGAAATCAAACTTTATCAAGGGTGACAACTTCTGGTGTTAAAGGGGGGGAAAAATGTTATATACAAATATTAACCGGGGTCTGAGTTTGCTAGACCTCTTTTTTTGTGTTCTCATGTGATGAAAACATTAAAAAAAAAAAACATTAAAATTGTATGAAGAAAACTCTGGCGTGATGTCACGTTCTGTGTTTGTGTGTGTGTAGAAAGACATTTGTTTTAGTGTAACTACAACCTTTGTTTTAGATGATTGCATATTTTCAATATTAGGTCATTTCCAGATGTTTCTATAATATATGAGCGCATAATCCAATTCAGTTCAATCCTATTCAATTCCATGCCTACTGCTAGTACGCAGGGAAAATCTATCAATACAATGTCTATACACACTTCCTAATCAGGGTCACAGGGATCTGCTGGAGTCTATCCAAGCTGTCATTGGGCGAAAGGCAGGGGTCACTCTGAACAGGTCACCAGTCTATCGCAGGGCTACATACAGACAAACCACCACTCACACTAACTCCTATAGGCAATTTAGAATCACTAATCAATCTAACATACATTTTTGGACTGTACCCGGAATAAACCAACACAAACACGGGGAAAACATGCAAACTCCACACAGAAAGACCCCTGCAGGGGATATGAACCTGGGACCCCCTTGCTGTGGAGCAACAATGATAACTAATCCACTGTGCTGCCCAGCAGGGAAAATATTAGATTAAATTCTGTAAATGTAGATTTAATATTTTGTAATATACATTTACATTTACAGCATTTGGTAGACGTTCTTATCCAGAGCGACTTACGTTTATCTCATTTATACAACTGAGCAATTGGGGGTTAAGGGCCTTGCTCAGGGGCCCAGCAATGGTGGCTTGGTGGAGCTGGAAATTGGTATAAAAATAAGCAGGTATAGAAGATGAATGAATGAATGAATGAATGAATGAACACCTTTGATTTACAACCGACCACAAAAAAGGGGCTGTTAGGATTTGGGGGAAGTGGTAGCTCAGTGATAATGGTGTTGGACTGCTAATTGAAAGATTGGGATTCGATTCCCAGTTCTCCCAGTTTGCCACCACTGGGCCCCTGAGCAAAGCCCTTAACCCCCCATTACTCAGTTATTTAAAAAAAAGAGATAAGAAAAAAGTAATGTCAGAACAAGAACAAGTTTTTGGTACTTTTGGTCTTTTTTACTTAAAATGAATTTATACATACTTTTTAAAATTTAGACACCATTTCAAAAAGTCCCAAACTTTACAAAAGGGACATCCCTGTGTCAATCCCGGGTGGTGGAACCAGGTCAACAGCACAGTTGACTTAAAGGCTATTGAAGGTTCAATAAGGTTAATCTGCGTTAAACCAGGTAACCCAGTTTAACCAGGTAAAATGTTCTATGAGGCTACGGCATCTTTTATAAAAGATGTACTGGAATTTCTGTTCCACAGCATTATAATGTCATTTCCTGACACTTCCTATCACTTTATTTAGCCTCTCTGTGCTCAATCCCAGTAGTTGTGGGTGGTACCGGCACAGCTAAAACTCAAGGCAGTCTGGGAATGCCAACTGTTTCCGGCTTATCTGAGATATGGAATTAGCTTTACATGTCCTGGTGTACATTATAAAGCTGTTATGATGTTTTTCGTATAAATGTCTTTATTTGTCACATAAACTCTACAGCACAGTGAAAATATTTGGGGTCAAAGCAAAGGGTCAGTTATGATACAGCACCCCTGGAGCAGAAAGGGTTAAGGGTCTTGCTAAAGGGATCCAACAGTGGCTGAGTAGTGGTGGTGAGGCTTGAGCCCAGGTCTTCCTGGTTTTCTAGTCAACAACTTACACCTTATTCATTTGAGCTACCACTCATATGAACAAGAATGTTCTAAATGATCGGAATGTGGATGTGTTGTGTACTTGATGATTAATAAGGTATATAGGGTTGGTTGGGGGGGGTAAAATGATTTTGCCTGCCAGTTGTGTGTCTCATTGTGTTTAGAGAAATTGAGATCTTAGTTTTCAAGACCTGCCTTTGCTGGTAACTACCGACACACTGATCTATTAATACTGGCCATGCAGAGATCACCTGTCACTACTCATAACACAATTGTAGCTGAATGGAGACTGTCCCACTTTACCAAAGAGGCAAAGAGGCATCTGATACCTTACAGAACTCGCTGCACATCTGTGATGCCGACAATCTGCTTGAAGTGAGCTGAATGCCTGAGCACACATCGGAAATGTTACAGTCCATCTCTCCCAGTTTAACCATTAAACTGAATGTGTGTTTGGCAGTGACATAGTTAGCGACTATCTTTGCCAGGCACTTTTAATAAGCTTCAAGGGTATTCAGAGGCATCCAGCTCTTCGTGTTTGCCAACAGCATCCTGGCCCACTTCATCCATTCCATTAAAGCGGGTGGTGGCCTCCTGCTCGTGTTTGTGATTTAATTAAATGCGCTCACGGAGGCGAGAGCAGGACCGTCGCAATGTCTGTCGCATGTGCATGGGAGACGGTGGCCTATCTCGCCGCTCACCAACAACAAGCGGTTTGTGGGGGATTTTTTGGCACATGCCATCACACCGGGCCATGTCAACCTGCAGAGAAACATCTGAACAGATCTACAAATCAAAAGCCAGAGGCAGAAAGCATGGACTGCAGTACACGGCTTACGCCAATTTTGGGTAGTTGCGATGCCCTACAGACTTACCTGAATGTCAGTGTAAATCCTTTTGAAGGCTAATGAGATCTCTATCATTAGAAAGACAGACACGAGGAAATGTGAGCAGGATTGTCGGTTAAGATTGAATTTATTGTCTCATTCATTCATGACATTCGTCGTTCACCAGGGATCCAGAAAAATATGACAGCTGGTTATTGAAAGCACTATTTATAGCACCTCTGTAGATCTTGTATTCTCAGGTATTATAATCATTGTATATTTTAGGTAAAAAAATAAGTTTCTCAAGAGTTTCTACAGTAAGTGAAACATTTTTTAATAGGCTAACACTTTTATAGATCTATAGGGAATTCTTAAGGGGTTCTTCCAGTGGGCCAAACCAAAGAAAGCTTAAAGGAATAGAAGAGGTCTTTTATATTATTAAGATTCACTTTCTCACATTACTAAATCACCAAGTCTGCTCTTAATGTTAAATGCTACTTTTAGCAATATTAAAGTGTTATTATTATGAACCAGCAAAAAATTATTAGCAGCTTGGATGTGGTATCATTTCATTAGCATAGTAATAATTACTGTTATGCTCAACAATGAGAACAGAAATTTGCAACAATAAGGAGTTAATAAGAGCAAAGTAAACTGAAAATCTGGTACAACCTATATGTCAAAAGAATGATTATTTAGGCCAGAGCCGTGGTGCAGTGGTTTAAGGCTCTGGCGACCTGGGTTCCATTCTGGCTTGGGTCTTTTCCGGTCCCACCCCTCTCTTTCCATCTCCCCTATTTTATCTCTGTCTTAGAATGATTACTTAATCCACCAAGTGTTTTTGGCATTAGTAAGTACGTCCTTAGGAAATTGTCTTGGAACAGTCCCTGATTGGGAAACACTAGTTTTGCGTATCCAGATGTTCAGATCCAGGCGGCAGAAGGTCTAGGAACCTTGGATGCTTTAAATGACTATGGGTTGCTTAAAAGGATGTTTGACTGACAGATAAAACAACTACTGACTTTTAAATTTTGTGCTGTGTCAAGTTTAAGGGCATCACTAGGTGCCTTAAGCAAAACTCTTAAATGTCTTTTAAACATTTTATACCATGAACCTCGCAAACATTTTAAAAATCTAGCATTTAATCCATCTTTATGAATGCTCATTGTCTCCTATGTGAACACAACCGCTGACTTCTTTGATCAGAGGTCTTTGAGCTGTTTTTAGGCGGACTGTTAAACAATGTGATGCACAAGTGTCCCTGGAAAATCTGTACACTTTCACCAATCATATGACGACTTTAAAACTCCTAAGTTTGCCGTATGGCTCAGATGGTCAGCCAGCGGTCCGTGGGCATGACGTCCAAGGCTGAGACTAGGGAAACGCTTACTTTTGCAGGTCTACATAGAACCTTTATTTGTCTGTGCAAATGATTTATGGTCACTTAACAGTGCTAGCTTTATGTACCTTGCTGTAATTGTAACCAATGTTTATCCTAGGACTCTTACTCACTATTCTAAACTGTTTTTTCTGAATATCTTTTAACCCCTGTGGTATTGCTTGACTTGATAATATTGTAAAATAATAATGTTTTATAAATCTAAGACAAGATGGGATCCATCTTAAAGGTATCAAACTTTTTCTTTTGTACTGTTACAATTGGTTCAATTTTGCTTGTTAGAGATCGAAATCTGGATTTCTGTAACACAAAAATGCTTTACGTCCGTTTTTTGCTAGTCACTACAGGCACAAATCAGAACCTCAGAATCTCTTCCAGGCCACACAGAAGTTCTGCAGAGGTTTAAGTGTGGTGGAACTTCCTCAGCAGGCACAAAAATGAAACACAAGAATAAGTTTCAGGTGATAATTGGAGGGAAAAAAAGCCCAGAACTGTGAATATCGCCTTCAGGTCCTGGAGGACTTTCAGAGAAACTTGGCAGTGGTGAGCACATCCACCCCCACACATTACTACAAATACACCAGATAACAAGTACTGTGTTTCACATGCAATGTGCAGCAAATGCACTGTATACTGCCAAACTTTGAATGCCTCTGGATCACATTGTTCTCGCAATCTTTTTCTGATTCCGACTACTTTTAGGCCCCTTGGTCCTGCCGAACGGCTAATTATCTTTTCTCGGATGAACCACGATGTCTGGGGGGTGAGTCTCTTTCTATCCTTAGCTTCAAAGTCTCTCGCCGTCGCACTATCCAGGAGTCTTGAGCTCCAGAACAGGTGTGTGTGTGTGTGTGTGTGTGTGTGTGGTTTTTTTCATAGCTTCATGCCAAATCTAGCAAAAGTGATAGAATGTGGTTTCTACTTGTTAGGGAGAAAGCTACTTTAAATCCCATTAGTGTTGGCAGTGTGAAAAGAGTAAGAAACAGAACAAAGAAGGAAGCTGCCCAATGAGGAAGCACTGGTGTGATGTGCAAGCCAAGTTCACTAAAAGGTCAAATTTAATCTTTGTCAATGACTCAATAGGCTAAACATTAAAAAAAGGGATACATTCAGCACAATTATTACATTTTTTTCATTTAAACCGTTTTGCCAGCTTTAGCAGAAAAAATACTCATAATCATAGCAACTTATTATTAATTCATTCATTCGATGACACTAAGTTGAGTATGGAAAGTGGGTATATACATGTCATAGGTACCTCATAAGCAGTGCTTGACCGCATTATATATCAGCCCTTGCATATCTTGCGACCTGGTCACTTGCACACTGAGCACTCACACCTGTTCTGTGTGTCCCCTCATTAGTATTCCTACTTAAGTTCTGGTTTCTGCAAACTTTCTGAAAAACTGCCAAACAATTTTAGGAACTATTGACTATAATGTTTATAGTCTGAATGCTAAAAAGGATTAACAATCACTGACATAGAAAGATCTAGTTAACTTATTCTAGTCTGCTATTAATTCAACATTGCAGCAAAGAACCTTTTTGGTGTGTCACTTTGACAGCATTTGGCGACTTACATTTATCTCCTTTATACAACTGAGTAAATAGGGGTTAAGGGTCTTGCTTAGGGGTCCAGCAGTGGTAACTTGCTTGTGCTGGGAATTAAACACTGCTCTTCCATTTAGCAGTCCAACACCTTAACTCAGTGCTGTTCAAACTCGGTCCAGGAGGGTCGGCGTGTCCTGCAGAGTTAAGTTTAAACTTGTCTCAACACACCTACCTTTCAGTTATACCTAGCAAGATCTTGATTAGATGGTTTAGGTGTGTTTGATTAGGGTTGAAACTAAACTTTGCAGGACACCGACCCTCCAGGACCGAGTTTGGACACCATTGGGTTAAGGTGTTGGACTGCTAAATTGAAGACCAGGGTTCGATTTCCAGCTCAAGCCCCTGTCTTAACCACTGAGCTACCACTTCCCACGCTGGTCAGCCAAATGAAATTAACTAGCCAGGTCAAATCAAGAGTATTTTAAGTGTTTGTGGATGGAGTAACTAAACACAAGTATCAGAATCCTGTATATTAAAATTAACAATTTGTATACTTTTCTAAATACAGTGGAAACCATCTATTACAGCAGTTGTTAAACATTGCCTACACACAAGTGTAACACTAAAATTATAACATTTATTTGTGTATCTTTGATAAACTATTTATAACAATAATCACGTCAAACTGAAGATCTTTGGCTAAAAAAATGGAAATCTGTTTTGTGGTTAATGGCTGGAGTGAACCGATTAGTGGTGAGGAGCTAATCAAGGAAATTAATTGACGAAGGCTTTAACTGTTGATTCAGCTTTTTAGAGCCCCAAAATGCTAATTGGCCACGTTTTGCCATTAATACTAATGTTCCATTATGTACTTTATTCAGTCTCATCTAAAATGTGTAAACTCATCATTATGGCCTCAAATATTTCAAAAGTAGACCTAATGAAGGGGGGGGGGGCAGATGACCTCAATCAGACAGGTAATTTAGATATTTCCCAACACTAATTATCAGGCTTTGAATTAGTTTGGCTCTAATGGATTAATTTCTTGGAAAAAAGACAGATTCATCTGTAGCCACCTGAAACAAGACAAGTTATATTTCCAAAAAGTTGGACATAATTGTTCGATTTTGTCTGATTTTGAGCAGACTTCTGAGATTTAGGAGAGGTAATTGTCCCTTTCCTGACTGGGCAATTGGATGGTCGGATGAATTTTTGACATTTTGGTTACCTCTTATGAGAATATCGCACAGCTGAAGAAGTTAACACGTTACACGTTTTTCCTTCATTGTGCCTGTGCAAAAACGGAAATTGTTTAAAATTATTTCATCTTTACTGCAGCAAAATAGAAGAATATAGTTCCATAGCTATTAACCTATCCAGTTAATAAAACCTAGCTAGGTTTTGCTAGCCGCCAGCTTGCGGTGCAGAATGGATAAACCATCTTGCGTCATAGTTGTTGTTAAAGTATTTTTTCTATTTCTGAAATAACCACACAGTTCCGGATTTGGGAGTTCCGAGTCTTTATTTTACACCTACAGTTTAAGCAGTCAGACTGCTGTCTAACGATAGGACCGTATGATGCTAGCATATCAAGTTTAAGGTTTAACTTTATAAAGCATACAATTAACTCTCACAGCGGGTCTTTAACAAAAACATCACACAATTTATGCTCAGCCTAAAAAAGCTTGAAAATTTGCATGATGGAATGACATGATTATCCAGGCTGTATGAATAAA
The DNA here is from genome assembly GCA_005784505.1 of Bagarius yarrelli. Lineage (NCBI taxonomy): Eukaryota > Metazoa > Chordata > Actinopteri > Siluriformes > Sisoridae > Bagarius > Bagarius yarrelli. The sequence goes on from VCAZ01000091.1 coordinate 1,479,258, forward strand.
ATTTATTTGGCTTGTACAATTTAGGGGTGTCATACGTTCAGAAATGTTATCCTCAAAAGCAATTTTAATCTATTTCTTTTTAAACATACTTCTTCTTCTTTCAGCCGTTCCCTTTTAGGGGTCGCCACAGCGAATCGTCTGTCTCCACCTAACCCTATTCTCTACATCCTCTTCACTCACACACACTAACTTCATGTCCTCGTTTATCGCATCCATATACCTCCTCTTTGGTCTTTCTCTTTACCTTCTGCCTGTTAGCTTCATTTCTAACATCCTCCTACCAATATAGTCACTATCCCTCCTCTGTACATGTCCAAACCACCTCAATCTGGACATCCCTGACTTTCTCTCCAAAACATCTAACATCAGCAGTCGCCCTGATGAACTCGTTCCTAATCCTGTCCAACCTCGTCACTCCCAAAGAAAACCTCAACATCTTCAGCTCTGTTACTTCCAGCCTTGTTGGTATTCTGTTAATAAGGCAGTTGTTTTTGTAGCCAAATCATCACTAAGCAGGATTTGAAGGTTAAGCCAGCTAATTTATTTGCTAGATACAGTGAAAGAAAAAATAAATTGACATTTGTCCCCCTGCTGATTTTGTAAGTTTGTCCACTGATAAAGAAATGATTAGAATATAAGTTTATTTTAACAGCAATAAAACAAGACTTGGTACTTTCTGGCAAAACTGTCAATCACAGAGGTCAGTTGTTTCTTGTAGTTGTCCACCAGGTTTGCTTACATTTTAGGAGAGATTTTCTTTCACACCTCTTTGCAGATTCTCTCCAAGTCATTAAGGTTTTGAGGGTGATGTTTGGAAACTCGTCCCTCTACAGATTCCTTTACAGATTTTCTATGGGATTAATGTCTGACTAGGCCACTACCAGACCTCAATGTGCTTCTTGATAAACTCCTTTGTTGCTTTGGCCATGAGTTTTGGTTCAACCATCCATGACCCATTTTCAAATACCTGGTTGAGGTTCTCACTCTAGATTTGACAGTACATGTCCCTGTCCATTGTCTATTTTATGCTGTATAGTGGTCCTGTCCACTCAGCAGCAAAAAGCATGTTTCCACCTCCATGTTTGACGGTGGGGATGGTGTTCTTGGGGTCATAGGCAACATTCCTTTTTCTCCAAATATGGCAAGTTGAGTTGATGACAAGTTTTTTGTCTAATCTGATCACAACACTTTTACCTAGTTTTCCAGTGAATACTTCAAATGGGTCTGTACATGTGCTTTGTAGGGCAGGGGGGCCTTGCAGGCGCTGCAGAATTTCAGTCCTTTATGGCATAGTGCGTTACTTTTGCTCTCTTATTTTATGGTCACAGCTGCCTTGCAACCATTGACGATTCTTATGTGTAGTTCTGGTCTGATTCCTTACTGTTCTCATGATCATAAAACTCCACAAGGTGAGATATTGCACGGAGCCCCTAACCGAGGAACATTGACAGCTATTTTGTGTTTCTTACATTTGCAAATAATCGCACCAACTCTCTTCTCACCAAGTTGCTTGGTGATGGTCTTGTAGCCCATTCCAGCCCTTGTGTAGGTCTATATTCTTGTACCTGACATCCTTGGACAGCTCTTTGGTCTTGGTCATGTGGAAGAGATTGAAATCAGATTGATTGCTTTTGTGGACAGGTGTCTTTTGTACAGGTAACAAGCTGAAATTAGGAGCACTCGTTTTAAGAGGGTCCCTTTAAGAGAGTCCGTTTAAGAGACTTCTCCTTATTTCAGATCATTACCTCTATGACTGTCCAAAAGCTTGATTCTTCTTTTTTTTACTTTCTCTCTCGTTAAATAACTAGTAAAGCTCCTTAATTTTTTTTTGTCAGTCGGACCAGGAATACCAGGTTACTTTAACTCTCTCTAATGGTAGTGTCATTTCTCGCTCTTTTCTCTCCTGCGTAGTGGAGAAGCAGGCAATAGTGCAGAAAGCCATCCCGTGGGAACACCACATGTCTCGCTCTCTTCCGCTGTCTCTTTCTCTCCTTCTCTTCCACCACTTGTCTTTTCTCTTGTGTGCTTATGAGAATTCTTTCTTCTTATAAGATGTTATCTGTACTCTGTCTCTCTCCTTGTCTCTAACTCTTTTTAGTTTATAGTTCTCTAGAGATGTTATTCCGTCTTGGCATCTACTATATTCTATTCCTCACTCTCTTCCTCTCTTTCTCTCTGTCGCTCTTTTTCATTCTCTTGCTTATTGTGCATTGTAAACAGTTCACAAACGCATGACAAGGTCTCACCCCCTGGACCCCAGTGCACCCTACAACCCCTCCTTTTCTTCCCCTCTGTACACTTGTTCTTCTCAGTTATTTGTTATTGTCTTAGAGCTATCGAGTGTTTGTCTCTTTATTCCCTTTTTTTCTAGCGAAGAAAAGGAGAAGTTAATTAAATATGGAGCAATGCAGAGAGGCATCTCTTTAAACCATCATGTCATTAAAATGGCGTCCCTGGGAGATAGGCTTAAAAGGAGCCGGAGAACAATGTCTTCCCAGTCAAATATTTATGGGATGTGTTATGTAAACACACTCCTTTTATTCTCTATGTATATTTCATGTAATTATCACTTTTTGTCTAGACGCTTTCCGGGGATCCTCAAGGGGACCGTCATTAGAAAAGACCAGTAATACAATAAAGCAAAGCTTCTGGAAGATGCCAGCAGCATGGACGGGACGGAGAGGAGGGATTAAACCACAGGTGAACGTGACGCTAAAACAAACACTAAATTGAACACCGCCAAATTTACCGATTATGGGAAAATCTGAATTTTCTGTCCGTGTGTGTCATAAAAAGACTAATGCTTACACACTCTGTGTAAACAATAAAAGGTTTTATGTGCCAAACTTGTTAAAAAGGAAGAAAGGCGCTTGATAGCGAATCTCTTCTAATAAAAAATTGAACAAGTGAGTGAAGTGAAAAAAAAACCAAAAAACACACTGTGCTTTGTGACTGGGATTGATTCCCAGCTGTGTTGTGTGCCGTCCGAGTCAATGGCAAAGCAACTGCCCACTTTACCAGCTGAGAGGCTCTGCACAGCACGGGGTGTTCCTTCTGTCTTCCTCAGGGCCTGGTGGACTTTTTCAGCAAGACTTCAACAATCGTTTCACCATGTTTGTGTTGTTTTGTCTCTTGGCATCCCTGTATCATAAGTAACAAAGAAAAATCTTGGGGGCATGTGTGTTATATCCTAATCTAATTTGATTGGATGACATTTTTTTGGATTCTACCCCTTCCACAGACTATATAAAAACATTAGGACCACTTAATGATAACATCATAACAAACAGTGATTCTGACCCAAATTACCTACCCTGAACAATGAAGAGAACAGGTACAGTATACTGAGGCGCTGAGTTGTTGATTGGAAGACCAGGAAGACCTGGACTCGAGCCCCACCACCACCAGTCGGCCACTGTTGGGTCTTTGAGCAAGAATCCTTAACCTTTCCTGCTCCAGGGGCACTGTATGATACCTGACTCTGCCCTCTGACCCCAACTTTCTAAGATGAGATATTTCGCGTTGCTGTACAGTATGTTACAAAGACATTTACAAATAGGGACAATTTGGAAGCCGAAGAGGGTCAAAAATATCTAAAATTTTACTTTTGATTAGTCATTTTTAAGATTTAGTGTGTTTAAATCCACTGGTGATTTTTTTTAACATGCTGTGCCAAAAATATGCAACAATCCAGCTTACAAAAAAACATCACGTTAAGATAGGAAGACAAAATAAGATAAACATTTATACATCCCGCAGTGTGAAAATGGGCTTTGGAAAAATATTTGTGTAGCTATCTATCTATCTATCTATCTATCTATCTATCTATCTATCTATCTATCTATCTATCTATCTATCTATCCATTATCTATCTATCTATCTATCTATCTATCTATCTATCTATCTATCTATCTATCTATCTATCTATCTATCTATCTATCTATCTATCTATCTATCTATCTATCTATCTATCTATCTATCTATCTATCTATCTATCTATCAAAAAAATGGTTACTGCAATTTAAGTATACACTGTAAATACATGAATAATTATTGAATAATTTGTATTTTTTATTTATTTATATTTTCATGCAGTTTAGAAAATATATATTTACGCGATGTTTTAATTTTAATGTCATTTTATTTTAATGTAACTGTTTGTGAAGTGGAGCGACGTGATCAGCTATGATAAACCTTTCAAAAAGACTTTTGTTGCCTAAATTCTGTATATTTCCATTCCGGTTTCTTTTTACACAAATTCCGAATCCCACAGGACGGAGTGAGAGAAAAGCTCAGACGAGTGTTGGACTGCTTCCGGTGTTTGTTCAGGGTCATCCTGTACATGCCTACGTGAAGCGTGTGGGTTTGTACTGAAGAGATCGATTTTGGTTTCAGCTTGCTGATAGCTGAAGGATTGAGCAGCCCAGCAGTTTTTGTTCACACTAACTGAAACCTGGACTCACCTAGCATCCTGGCAGGAGGTCTTCAGCTTCATGCTGTCTCTAAGTTTGATTTCTTATGTTAGACTGCAGCACTTGAGGGGAGGTTTAGTCCCAGTTTCTTCTTCGATACTCCTGTTTTACTTTTCGGTTAATAGGTTCTATAAACTTTAAGGGCACAGATGCTCTCCAGAAGGGGCCGTGGCTTTAGACAAGCCGAGTGTGATTACACACACACACACACACACACACACATGTAAGTGAGAGTCATTTTGTTAAGGCTGTACTGTTGAGTCTCTAGTACAATTTGGTCTATTTAATTAAAAACATAGTTCTGCATCCATAAGAGTCAAAAATTTAAAGTAAGGATGTTTTAACCTGCTAAAATCTTTAAAACCTTTTTTAGAAATTTTGATATTTAACTTCACTCCAGCTACAGCTTGACACCAAGAGGAATATAGTCAATCTGATTTTTATATATATGTACTCTATAAAGTTTTAATGGGGTTTTTTTTCAAGATTTATCAAGATTTAACTCCAATCTCCAGTCTAATAATAGAAGTGGGGGAAGTGGTAGCGCAGTCGCTAAGTTGTTGGACTATTAACCTGAGGGTTCGATTCCCAGCTCCACCATGCCACCACTGCTGGGCACCCGAGCAAGGCCCCTAACCCCCAATTTGCTCAGTTGTATAACAAGGAATCTTGTATGTCGCTCTGGATAAGAGCGTCTGCCAAATGCTGCAAATGTAAATGTAATAACTAGATTGAGTTGTTGTTAGGCAGTGGTGGCACAAATGGTTAAAGTGCTGAGTTGCTGAACTAAAGACCAGAAAGACCTGGGTTTAAACCCCACCCCCACCAGCTGTTGATCTGAAGACCAGAAAGACCTGGGTTTAAACCCCACCTTGAGCAGCACTGCTGGGTCCCTTGAGCAGCACTGCTGTACTGCTGGGTCCTTTAAACCTTCCTGTATCATAGCTGACCCTGCGCTCTGACCCCCAACTTACTAAGATGGGATATGCTGTAATAAAGTGTATGTGACAAAACAAAGACATTTACATTGAATTATCTTTGAAATATTAACTTTTAAACATATTGTATTTTATTGTATTTTATAGTTTATATCATTTATTGTTAATAGCTTATAAATGAATAATTTAGCACCTCAGTATATTACTGAGTTTATAAAGCCATACTGTCCAGCACGTTCTCTCAGGTCTGGTGATTAGTTTTTACTGACCGTTCCTAAATCTAGGTTAAAGAGTCAGGGTAATCCATTAGCAGCCCCTAAATTATGGGATGAGCTGCCCCTGTACATCAGGCAGGCCCCGACTCTTCCTGTTTCTCACCTAAAGACCCTTTTCTATAGTGTGATGAGGATTTTATTTATGTTCTTATATATTTTGTTGTAGTTTTAATCTGGTTCCATGTTCTGTCTTTAGTTTTCTGAGTGTACAGCACTTTGGTCAGCGAGGTTGTGTTTAAGTGTGCTTTAAAAAAATAAACCTGACTTGGCTTAACTTGATATCATTTAGATGAATAACAAAATAAGCTGTGAGTTCATAATGTTAAGGGTTTTTTTTTAATTGACAGAGAACCTGAAACAATGAAATCAACATTACACAAATGAAAATAAACTAGCAAACACATACTAACGATGTGATTCTGTACAATGAAGCTTTCCAAACTCTGATTTCAAGTCAATATTTTGAAGTGATTCTGTTATCAAGGCCATAATTGACGAATGTCACTTAAACAACAAATTATTAAAATGTAATATTAAAATATTAAAAATGATAAATGCTGTAAATATAAATGTATTGTAATAGTTGATGGATTTAAATTTATTATTTTATTAATGACTTGGAGAGGATCTGCTTATAGAAGTGAGACAAATTCCCTTTTGAGAAGTATATATATATATATATATATATATATATATATATATATATATATATATATATATATATATAAAATGTATTTTTCTGGATGTTCTCACTGTCTTTCACTGTTACAATACTATATATATGTATATATATATATATATATATATACTATATATATATATATATATATATATATATATATATATATATGACAATATCCAGAAAAATACATTAAAATATATATATATCTATATATATATATATATATATATATATTTTTCTGGATATTGTCACTGTCTTTTACTGTCTGTTACAATAAACTGACCATTAAAATTACACTGGTTATTTCTCAAATGTACAAAATCAGCAGGTGATCAAATATTTTTTTTCCCCACACTATAACACAATTATAGCTGAATGAACACAAATCCCCACAGTCACATGACACAATCTAGTGGAAAAGCTGCACAGAAGTTTGGAGGTAATTACAGGAGGAAGAGTGAGACTACATCTGGAATCGGATGTCCAAAATACATATAGAGGTCATAGTCAGCTGGTCAGGGTAACGATAGATCTGAAGTTTTTCTAGCAGGAAAATTTGATATATCGATCACATGATACCAAAAGCACACACACACATTCAATTAGTGCTCATTTAACAAAGTCAATCCGAACGCCTGGATGTTTCTAGAAGGAAACCGGAGACTCCTGAAAAAAACCCACACAAACCCATTTACAGAAACTTAACACAGACACCTGAGGTCAGAAACACAATCCAGGACAGTGAAGGTGTGAGACATCAACACACACACACACACACACATACACTGTAAATTAATATCAGTTAATTATATTAATGAATAATTAGTTAATTAATTTCACTTTTAATTTGGCTGATGGGTTAATCAAAAGTGACTTACAGTTAAAAGAGGACACAATTATAAAAGTCGAGGATTAATACAGACATTAAAAATATCCATTTCACTTTAGTTTATACAGTAATTCGGGGGTAAAACTCTGCATAACCCCCCCAAAGAAAAACCACAGGAATTAAAAGGAATGTTTGAGGACAGGAAGAGATTAAAATAATTAATAAATCATCACAGATAGTAATTAATAAATCCATCAGTATGTGTCTGCCTGAAGCTTTTTTTTATATTGCTTCATCATCTTCTTTTTATGTTTTCTTTAGCTTTTTCTTCGACCTTATTTTAATTTAAATAAATAAATAAATAAATGTCTTCATTTTGTCACTTATACCTTACAGCAGAGTAAAACTTCTTTCTTTGCATATCCCATCTTAGTAAGTTGGGGGTCAGAGCGCAGGGTCAGCTATGATACAGCGCCCCCTAGAGCAGGAAGGGTTAAGGGTTTTGCTTATGGACCCAACAGTGGCTGGTTGTGGTGGGGGGGTTTGAACCCAGGTCTTTCTGGTCTTTAGATCAACAACTCAGCGCCTAAACCATTAAGCCACCCCTGCCCCCAGATTACAGATTTGTTTAAAATTTGCAAAACATCAATTCGATGAAGTTTAAAAAAAGTGAAAAGAAATGTTGTGTAGTTAATTGAGGCACTAAAACATGCGCAGTTTAACAACACAGATGGTTTGTGGATTCAGTATAAGAAAATGGCCACTTACAGTACATCCATTTATCATTGTTTAAGGTGGGCATTTTGCATTGACTGTGACTGACTGAGCGACGATCACATCTACTGTTCTACAGTCTCTGTTCTCTGCTTATGTCTCTGTCTGATGCAGGAGAGTCATAAGTTATGAGTGTCCTGGGAAAATAATCTCTGTGTAAATTCCTCGAACAAGAAGCTGTAGCTTATTATGGGCAAATTTATGAATCAAAAATCAACAACACTTTTAATATTTGACCAGAAATTAAAGCAAATTAATCATGTAAAAATATCACATGCGGAAATATATAAAACCCTTCAGGTGAAAAATCACTGGACAAAACTATCCACTAGAAGTGAATCGTGTTTTAAATACAATAATTTAAAAGAAATTAAAGAAATCTTGTGAAAAAAATAAATTTTTATGGGAACAAATTTGAAAAAAATAAATGAATCCAGGTTTTTGGGGGGTTTGGGGGCAGTTAAGAACTTGAATTTGGGCCAATAAAAATAGTAAAAAATCTATAATGTAAAAAAAAACAAAAAAAAAAAAAACACAATTACATAGATTTTTTTTTTTTTAAATTAAAATAAACTTAAAAACAAACCACAATTCTAATGATAAACACAATGAAAAAATGATGGGTGATAAAACCCTTTAATATAAATGAATTTAGTGAGAATCTCCTGTTAAAAGAAAACAAACAGAGAACAGAAAGACTACCTGAATACTACATATATATATATATATATATATATATATTATATATATATATATATATATATATATATATATCTATATATAAGATAACATTAAATAAAAGAGCAAATGAAATATTAAAGGGTGAAAAGTAAATTAATAATATAGGGTAAAAAACTTAGCACAAAAAAATACAATAAGGTTTTAAAAAAAATCACACGTGAAATTAAACGGATTGAAAAAAAAATTAAAATGTAGGAAAGATAGAAAGAAAATAAAAGGCATTTCTGGGTTAAAAAAAAAGGCAGACCGATTTTATGTTGATTAAAAAAAAACTACATGTAAACAAAAAAATATAATTAAAAATGATAATAAAATTAATGTGGAAATAAAATAATGGTGCTAAAAAATACACTAAAAACCAAGAATCATGATCTAACTATGATAAATAATAAATAAAAATAATAATCAAAATAAATACGTTTTTTTTTAATTATTGTAAAATGGGAATTATAAAATAGTGTGTAAAAAGGACATAGATGTGATACTGTGATATGAGAAGAGGGTTACCTAGAATATAAGGTGAGGACGCACAGGTTGGAGTAACACATACAGTCCCTCTGTTACTCATTATTAGTCGGAGTAATATCGGCTTTTTTCTTTAAAAAGGTTTGTAAGTCAGAAAAAAAGGGATGGAAAGTTTGCTGTTGTCTTTGTTAACTTGTGGATAAAATCTGTTAAACAGCTCAAGGTCGTGCTGAAGACATGTTCAAGGCTGATAACAGTTATAAAGATTACAGCAATGGAACAATGTGTATTTGTGTGCGTATTTGTGTGTGTGTGTGTGTGTGTGTGTGTGTGTGTGTGTGTGTGGGTGTGGGTGTGAGAGTGTTGGGGGTATGAGATGAAAAGACGGTGCTTACAGTAAACAATTCAATCAGGTAGATGAACAGTGACTTCTAGTGGCCAAAAATGGGTAGTACAGAAAAATTAATAAAAGTTAAAGGCCATAAAATTACAAAGTGTTCAATTTTATCGTTGTTTATTTTGCAAATTAATGAATTATGACTTTATTTTAAAAGGAAAATCAAATTCTAAAAATGGAGCCACCAATCCCGAACATTTCACCGATGTAGGACATTTTATTATAACCGGACATGCATGGCGTTTGTGACTTTACATTTATCTCATTTATACAACCAGGAAGTTGGGGATGAGAGCTTTGCTTAGGGGCCCAACAATAGCAGCTTGGTGGTCCAGGTATTCAAACTTATGATCTTTTAATCGTTAGTCGTTTTTTCACCAAAAAAAAAAAATAAAACTAAATGAACAAACGTATAAATAACTATAAAACTTTGCAACTATAAATGTACGTATATGTATTTATATATTCTGTGGAAGGTGTAGGAGCAAAAAATATTCATCCAATCAAAAGATTCAGTCCTTAACATCATATCTCATTACATTTACAGCATTTGGCAGACATTATTTCATTTATACAACTGAGCAATTAGGAATTAAGGGCCTTGCTCAGGGGCCCAACAGTGGTAGCTTTGGTGGAGCTGGGAAACAAACCCACAAGCTTCAGGTTGGTAGTCCAACATCTTAACCATGAGCCACCACTTTATATCAGGCTGTCCTACCAGCCTGTCAACATATTTACTTGAACTTATTTTCACCAGTGAATGAAACATTTTGTAATGTAGATGTTTAGCACTGTCACCTCACAGCAAAAAGGTCCTGGGTTCGATTCCCCTGCATTGGTCTTTCTGTGTGAAGTTTGCATGTTCTCTCCGTGTTTGCGTGGGTTTACTCCGGTTTCTTCCCACAGTCCAAAAACATGTATGTTAGATTGATTGGTGATTCTAAATTGCCCATAGGAGTGAGTGTGTGCGTGTGTGTGTGTGGCCCTGTAATGGACTGGCGACCTGTCCAGGGTGTCCCCCTTCTGCCTTTCACCCTTTCAGAGACGGCTGGGATAGACTCCAGCAGATCCCTGTGACCCCGAATGAGGGAATAAGCGGCTATAGAAGATGAATAGATTAATGTTGTCTTTGGTGTGTATGTGATCAGGGGACATGGCTTTGGACGGCGTGGTCGGGACAAACACTTTCAGTGATGGTATTTTTTAAAGTTAGATGGACTGAAGAATCTACAGTGTGGTGAAGTGTGTGTATGTGTGTGTATATACAAAATATTTATATATAATGTATGACGTGACAAACAGTTTATGGAATGTATATAATTTATATAAAGAAGCAGTTAAGGGACTTGCTTAAGGGCCCCGCAGTGACACCTTGGTAATCTATGGGTTCCTGAGGATTGAGGATGCTTTAAAAATCATTAGTTCAACACCTTGACCAATGAGCTACCACTTGCCCTGTTTATTTTTTAATATACTATGGAAAATCTGTCGACATAAACAATTATTTACATTTACATAACATACATTTTTTATTTATTAACAACAATAAAATAATAGCTTTCTTGTTCCTGAGAGCCAATCAGGGAACAGCACAGACTCTGACGCAGGTGTAAAGATTGTATAAAAATGATCAATATTTTCCAGGTGTCACCCAGCAGAATTAACTGTTTATTACAGAACCGTTATTCTGAAAACAAACTTCAATATTAATCTTCCACCCAAAAGCTGAAGGTTACCCTTAGCATCGAGCTACATGCTTAAGGTACCCCTCAGAAGTGCCCAAATCAGTGTGCAGATATAAGCACCCTTATCCACTGCAATTCCTGATAGTTGGCTTTTTAATCATATGCACAAGTGTAAGCAAATGCATCCCTCTCCAAATCCTCAAGCAGTTAAGGCTGATTTTTGCGACTCCTTTATCCTCTTTAAGCCGTAACCCGGTGAGAAATCGATTGCTACTCCAGGTTCTCAAATAAATATGGGTGATTTAGCTTCTACTGGATCATCAGTAAAAAAAACTCTAGTGGCCGTTTAGGTGGAATTAAAAAGTATAAATAATGTGAAACATTTTATACAATTGGAATAAAAATGAGGTGGTGGAGCTCCTATTGAAACGCTTTGGACAAGCAGACGTGGACCTGTTTGTGTGGCAAGAAATGACACACTGTCCACTCTGGTTTTCTCTGATGCCTCCAGAGCCTCTTCCAGAGTTCCAAAGAGTTTGCCAAGAAGGGCTCAGGCTGCTGCTGGTAGCCCCACTGTGGCTAAACATATATATCTGCATGGCCATCCTTTCCAGATAGCAGTGAGAGGGTACCTCCTCTCGCAAGCTGGAGATTGGCGGTGCAGGTTTTTCGGTGGTTCCTAGTGAACCCTAGTATATTATATATACAGTGTATATATATATATATATATATATATATATATATATATTGACCCCCCTGCCGATAAAAATAGAACCTCTGTATGCAGTTCCCCTCTAAAATATTGCTACAGATTTAAAAGCATACAGTTGTGAAAATTGTCTCTGTATGTTGTAGCTTTTTACTTGGTGGTGATGGGAATCGATCCCACAACCTTCGGGTTAGCAGTCCAACACCGTACCTACTTAACCTCTTCCTCGCTTTCCTTCAGTGTAACTAAGAGACTGTTCCAGTAATTGACAAATGTCCCTGTGCACAAAACTCCATGACTATCTCCATGACAAAGTCCTGATCTTAACACCACTGAACAATGTTAGCGTCTGATCTTATTAATACTAGTGTAGCGGAATGAACACAAATGTACTGTAACAACATTCAAGCTCCAAATCCAATGGGCAAATGCCGTCATAGGTTCGAACCCCACTTCTGGTCCGAATTATTAGGGAAAGTGGTGGATCAAATAATCAAGGCGCAAAGTTGATGATCTGAAGACTAGAAAAACCTGTTGTTCGAGCACTACCACCACCGCCACTTCCTGATCAAGACCCTTAACCCTTCCTCCACGGGCGCTGTTCCATAGCTGAAACAAACAAGCATTTACATTTACAAACTGAAAAACTGGCATAATGGCATGTGCTAGCTTAGCGGTTAATACCAGGCAGACTGGGGTTCGATTTCCACCACCACCAAGCCACCACCGCTGGGCCCCTGAGCAAGACCCTTAACCCCCAGGCATGTGCATGCATTAAACTCATGCATGTTCAAGACACTAAATAGCCAAAGGGTTAAAAAAAATGGTGGCCCATGGTTAAGGTGTTGACTACCAACCCGAAGATTGTGGGTTCAATTCCCAGCTCTATCAAGCCACCACTGCTGGGCCCCTGAGCAAGGCCCTTTACCCCTCACTCTGGATAAGGACGTCTAGTAAATGTTAATAAAACCATATAACTTTGCTGAAAAAAAAGCAGTTGGGGGTTAAGGGCCTTGCTCAGGGGCCCAGCGTTGATAACTTGGTGGTGATCTTCCAATTAGCAGTCCAAGACCTTAACCACTGCACTACGACTACCACTTCCATTTATCATACAGTAAAGAAAAAAGTTTTACAGTCTGATGGATTTTATTGCACAAGACTTTCTAGCACACAAAGAAATGATTAAATACACAGAAATTTCCACCAAAATACTGAGTTTACACAGCAGAACATCATCCGGGTTAATGTACAGCATGAATAATGTTACAGTAAACGGTTACACAACGCCACCAGGTGGAGATAAAAACACAGCGCATGATTAAACACGTTCCTTAAAAAAAAAAGAGTGAATATTCTGTACATCCGCGTCACCCGTGCTTTATTCTACACCAGGCTTTCGTTATTATTTACATAAGACTCGTATGTACAATGGCGAGCGAGTAGAAAAACCATCAACTAATCAAAAAAAAAAGAAAAAAAAATCAGAAAATAACCAGCAGAAAAAGTGAATCGGAAATTTAATAACACATCATTAATAACGCATCACCAACAAAAATAAACAAAAGCAAATAAAATAACACAACAAACAAAATAACACAATATCACACTACAAATCAGCATTAAATTAAAATAAAACCGTTAATAATAAACTGTAAACTGATTGGAGAGATTCTTAATTCAGCTTTACCAGCTTGTTGCTGATTGGCTACTGTTTTTTCATTCTTTCTTTCTTATTTGTTAAAGGAGTCCCCTCTTCCTTCCTTCCTTCCTTCCTCTCTTTCTTATTTGTGAAACGAGTACTTCTTTCTTTCTTTCTTTCTTTTTTCTTTCTTTCTTTCTTTCTTTCTTTTTTCTTTCTTTTCTTTTTTTTTCTTCTTTTTTATTTTAAAATTGTCTTTCTTTTCTTCTTTCTTTCTTCTTTCTTGTGAAGTCCTCTCTTTCTTTCCTTATTGTCCCCTCTTTCTTTCTTTTTTCTTTCTTTTTGTGAAGTGTCCCCTCTTTCTTTCTTTTTTCTTTGTAAAATTAGTCCTTTAGTGCATTAGTCCATTCTTTCTTTCTTCCTTACTTTATTTCTTTCTTTCTTGTCTGTAAAAGGAGTCCCCTCTTTCTTTCTTTATTTCTTTCTTATTTGTGAAGTGTCCCCTCTTTCTTTCTTTCTTTCTTTGCAAAATTAGTCCTTTTTTCATTCTTCTTCCTTCCTGTCTTTTCCTCGGTCTTTAAGGAGTCCCCTCTTTCTTTCTTTCTTTCTTTCTTTCTTTCTTTCTTATTTTATATTATGTGAGTAAGTCAAGTAATTAGAGAAAATATTGAGATTATTTGTTTACATCCAGAAAGTTGCCCATAGGAGTGAGTGTAAGTGTGTATGTGGCCCTGCGATAGACTGGCGACCTGTCCAGGGTGTCCCTGGCTGGGATAGACTCCAGCAGATCCCTGTGACCCCGAATTAGGAAATAAGTGGGTAAAGAAGATGAAGAATGTTTTATGTAAATTGCAATAAGTGCCAACATTTTCTGTTTTCACTCCCACCATCAGCTAAGACACCAGGTAGGACACCATCTGGACTTTTTTTCTGTTCTGGCACCAAATAAACTTCTTATCAATGTCAGAACAGCAGAGACACTGACTGTCTTCAGGAGACGATTAATGACCAACCCTCTTTCTTTAATATCAGCACTTTAACATAAAAAGTATCTGTGCTGTTTTTCTAACTGTTATTATGGGTTGTAATGGAACCAATTTCTGATTTCGAGCTGTTTAATGATGAGACATTTTGTACGTCACTCTGGACAAGAGCGTCTGCTAAATGCTGTAAATTCAATGTAAATGTAAACGTGGCTGTTATTCCGAATCTACTGTAAAGTTTCCCATTTCTTTGTGTGTTTTGCACCTACAGGCTCCCGTACTTTTGGCTGTAAAACTGGGACATTAATAGCATGAATGTCCTCGCAGACGAATGAGACATGTTGACGTTGAGTAATAGTGGACTATTGAAACACATAAATAATGTGCAGTTACAGCATGACGTGTCTTCCGGGAATTGTTTTTATAAGAGCCAAAGCAGTCCACATTCTAGAAAAAAGAATTCTGGGAACTTTACCTCACATGACCCGTCCTGGTAAAAATAATAAACTTTAGTTACATGAGTGGAAGTAAAACTACAGCTGTAGATAAGCGCGTACTGTAGAGATGCTATACTGTAGTGTGGCTACCGGTTTATACATAGAGATGGTAGAAGAGTTGTGTGTTTGTTTAGTTAGTTAGTTAGTTAGTTAGTTAGTTAGTTAGTTAGTTAGTTAAAGGAGTCCTCAATGTCTGTTCGTCTGTCTGACTGTCTTATTTGTGAAAGGATTCCCAGTGTCTGTCTTTCTTATTTGTGAAAACATACCCCTCTTTCTTTCTTTCTCTCTCTCTTTCTCGTTCTTTCTTTCTTTCTTTCTTTCTTTCTGTCTTTTTCTTTCTTTCTTTTTTCCTGTCTTTCTATTTTGTCTTTCTTTCTCATTTGCAAAGTCTCCACTTTCTTTCTTTCTTTCTTTCTTTCTTTCTCTCTTTTATTAATTCTTTCATTCCTTCTTTATTTCTTATTTGTTTTCTTTCTTTCTTTCTTTCTTTTTTTCTCATTTGCGAAAAGTCCCCTTTTTCTTTCTTTCTCTCTTTCTTTTTTCTGGCTTTCTTTCTTATTTGTGAAGTCCCTTTATTCTTTCTTTCTTTCCTTGTTTTTCTTTCTTTCTTTCTTTCTTTCTTTCTTTCTTTCTTTCTTTCTTTCTATTTTATATTATGTATGTGAGTCAGGTTGTCAGAGAGAAAATTCAGATTATTTGTTTATATCCAGAAAGTTTGAAACTCTACTTAACTGAATAATTATTGGAATGTTTAAATACTGTAAAAGTTTTGGATTTGTAGCTGACCGTCATTGTCAATCCTTAAAGATCAGATAGTGGCCATTAATATATCTTACAATGACCAGTGATTTTGTCTTATTCTGTAAGAGTTCTGGCTAAATTAAGTCAATAAATCATTTATTTGTTTAGGGAAATGTCTTTACTATCCAGCTGTTCTGGTCCTGGGAAACTTGTTGGAGGTTGATTTAGAAGATGAAGTCATTCTATGTCCTGAGTACGTACCAGCACAGTGAAATTCTTCTTTTGACATATTCCAGCATAGAAAACTGGGGTCCGAGTACAGGGACAGCCATGATATACTGCCCCTGGTGAGGAGAGGGTTAAGCACCTTGCTTGATGTGGAAACAGGGGCATTTGCTGAAAATTGAACCCTGGAGACCTCACCGCTAAGACAATACTGCCCTGGGTGTAAGAGAGTAGACAGGGTCCACCAAAGTTACCAAAATACATTTTCTGGTCCAAACTATTCGGAAAATGTGAACTATCTCTGGTTGTTGGAAGCGTTATCGGAGGGTGCTTCCGTGGTCCGCTGTTTGGGGCACAGGATTTTTGCGAAAGCCCTGCGAAAGCTGCTGTGACACAAAGGATACAGGAAGGGGTTAATGGCAGAGTTAAGCCACAGCAGCCAGAACGTCACTTCGTACCAGTGGTGTGATACACAGTTCCCTCTGCAGGCAGCGCGTATGATCATCAGCAGCGTGTATGGCGCCCAGCAAACCGCAAACACACATACAATCACAGCTAACGACTTGGCGATCTTCTTGTCCTGAATGAGGCGTGTACACTGAGTGCTTCGTATACTCCGCATGTCAGTGCGTCCTGTTGGGGACGGATAGTTATCACTTTCTGCATCCGGCTTTGTTTTCTTTGTCACCAGAGAGCCACGGCAGATGTAGGACACCAAACGGAGTCTCTCACGCTTGGGAGATGTCATGCCACGGATCTTGGGCAAGCAGGTGTCCTGCTGGTAGCGGAGCCTCCTCTCGCGGATGCTACGGTATATGCTGAGGTTAAAGAAAGCCACAGACAAGAAGGGGAAAAAGAACTCGAGTGTGGAAGCAGACAGTAGGAAATACCAAGTGTGGAAGAATTCAGCAAAACACTCATCTTCTGGGACATGGCTCTCTCCGGTCACCTCCTCCCACAACAAGATGGCCGGGCCGTACAAAAGAAAAGCCAGAATCCATACGGCAGCCATCTTGGCCAGGGCGCTGCGGGTCATCCCTTGTCTCGCCCTGTAGGACACCTTAAATTATAAACAAGAGAAGAAACATCTATTCGTTAAGAATAACAGTACTTTTATTTACAGTGTTTAAATCCCCTTTATTAAAACTTCCTGTATTCTGTATCTTATCCATGCAATTTCTCTATCAGCCAATCCCGTGTGAGTGTCAGTCAAAAGCTTCAGTAATATCCAGATAAATCTTTACATATTGGACAAAATATTAATCTCAGTAACTTTAATCATATCGTATCTTTGGTCTGGACCAAGTTTAAAAAGCTGCTGATCTGGAATCAGCAGGCGAATAGATGAATAAAAATGTATACAACAACAATGCTTCTTTACTCCACCATGTATGTTATAGAGGACGGCGTCAGGTTCTTCTTTTTATCTATTTGTAAAAGCTTTTTTCTTTCATTCTTCCTTCATCATTTGTAAAAGAAGTCCCCAGTGTCTGCCTTTCTTTCTTTCTTTCTTTCTTTCTTTCTTTCCTTTTCTTTACTTTCATACTGCCAGTAAGCAGATGCACCAAAGAAATCAACCTTTTTCTTCATTCATTCCTTCCTTACTTCCTCCATTCCTTTCTTTCTTGTTTTTTCCCTTTCCTTCTTTTTTATACTGTCAGTAAACCCCTTCCTTCCTTCCTTTCCACCATCCTTCCTTCCTTCTTTTCTTCCCTCCCTCCTTCCTAGTCTATTACTCCATAAACTTCCCGCAGTCTTATCTTGCTCTCTCATTGGCTGTTAGTTATTACCGTTGTATTTGAATCACAGACAGGTCCTGGTCTTCGCCTTAACCATTTGAACCACCACTGCCCTAATTGACACGGCGTGATTGTCACTTGTGTGACTGAGCAGTAATTTGCCTATGATTTCAGGCATTTGACAGTGATATCGCAAAAATTGTTGGTGACTGAAAAACAGGGCTAAAATGTGAACTCGGCATGATTCATACACTCATTCGCTGTATTATTCCAAAGAAAAACTGTACAGACATTTTTCTCCAGACAAAAGGAGTTGTGTTCATTTTCTAGTTGTCATATAATAGCATTAGCATTTTGGTTGACATGCACATGTAAAGTCGGCCAGATTTGAAATGGAGAAGTCTATATGCAAATGCATGTCCCTCATTGCTTATGAGTTCTGACCCGGTCATATAAAAATAGCAAACCCATTTTACAGTTTGTAATCATCTTTGCATTTGCATCTCTGATGCCTTGACAGAAACCTGTCAATCGGTGTTGGGGTAGAAATGCATTCTTTGCATTTTCATTTAAATTATGTCACAATTTATGTATACAAATGCGATTTGCTATTTCTTTTGGAAAATTATCTGAAAACGACATATATTTTAATGCACTCTTCTTTCTAAACATCCACAATGTATGATGGTTAAGGTGTTGGTCTACCAACGTGAAAACCTGGGTTCGAAGCACCACCTCTAAGCACCAGCGTTGGGCCCCTGAACAAGACCCCTAACCCCCAATTGCTCAGTTGTCTAACAGGAAATAATGTAAGTCGCTCTGGATAAGGGCGTCTGCCAAATGCTGTAAATGTAAATGATGCTTTGAATAATGTTGTGTTTTCTATAAGAAGATTATTTATGGTTTTTAAAAAAAATGTCATTTTTTTGTTGTCAAAATTGAGATTTTATTGCATTATTATTCTATAGCATTTTGTCTACCATCCCTGGAAAAATGTTGGCAAAATACACTTGTTTAGTGCAGAAAAATTGTGTTTTATTGTGGGAAGCCGACGTTTAAGAATACACCCGCCCAGGGGCCCATTAGTTCAGAGACTAATAAACAACAGAAAACTTACAGTACTTCACTAAGTTGCTGTTTCCAGAGTAACGTTAGCTCATCTCTTTAGGGTAATGTTAGCGTGTCTCGTTGTGTAGTAATGCAGTGTTGTTAGTGTTTCCTACAAGCTCTCATTCTTAGCACTCTCATTCAAGTGTAGCAGCGTGCATTGGAGCAAGCAAACATTAATATTGTTATAATCCATATCATACACAATTTGGCAAAGTTTGTGTATCCCTTATCAGCATACCTACATAACTGCATCTTCCCCAAACACACAGTTGTCTACAGTGTCATTGTATGTTGTAGCATTACATTATTCCTATACTGGAATTTAAGCAGAGATTACTTATTGTGAGTTTATCCTAAAAATATCCTAAAATATTCCTTTAATCCTATGCTAAAATCTGTTGTCTTTAATAGCTAGTCTGAGATGTTTATCGGCAGCTGATTCGTATCCGTTGCGATCGTTTTTTCCTCCGATGAATGTTATTAGATTTTAAAAACTAATGTGCATTGTGACTTCTCCTACACTAACCGTCAAACCGAGAACCAATAGCAGCATCGAACATGAAAAAAAAAAAAAGCGCCTGATAACGCAACTAGCGCGACAACTTCAATCCACCGGGGGAAATGTTGAGAACAGCAAGAAATGAAACTTGTAGTATAAAGTTAGGTATAATATAAGCAAAACTACTGTTACAGTTTCTAAAAATGCCTTTGTTTGCTGCTAGCTACCATCTACCCAGAGAATGCAGGTTATAGAAGGAGTCACTTATTTATGACGTAAAACTCAGATATAGTACATGAAAAGCGGATGCACACAGGAAGACTTACACTATCATACAGTCTGACATTATGACAACGGAGATCCTACAGTTTGACATGAAGATCATGTTCGTACAGTCTAACAAGCAACAATTACAATAGACTATAATTAATTGCACAGCCTAAACTGGCTTAAAAGACTTAAACACTATTCCAGCATGACAATGTTCCTTCATGAAGACATGCTGTGTTTGGGATGTTTTGGTGTAGAAGATCTCTCATGTCCTGTACAGTGTCCTGATTCTGACTCAACCCCTTTAAACCGAACACCTTTAGGATGAACTGGAACCCCGACTGAACCCCAGACCTCCTCACCTCAACATTAGTGTCTGATCTCACTGATACTGATCATTGTGCGAGTCACATGACCCAATCTAGTGGAAAACCTGCACAGAAGTGTGGAGGTTATTATAGGTATTATAAAACTCATAAAACTACATCTGGAAAAAGATTCTTTTTGGACTTTTGGTCGTATAATATTGGTCTATGCGTGGGCTAAACAAACAAACACACGTTGCTGTGGTAGAAAAAATCTCTATTTGATTTCTGAGTGGATTTAAAACATTTTATTTGACTTTAATTGAATAAACAGTTGACGATTAAGTGACTTAATCGTTAGCACAAAAAGAAGGTCCCGGGTTCGATTCCTCGTCAGGGGCCCTTCTGTGTGGATGTTCTCCCTGTGCTTGCGTGGGTTTACTCCGGGTTCTCCGGTTTCCTCCCACAGTTCCCCACTGTATGTTAGGTTGATTGGTAATTCAAAATCTCCCCTAGAAGTGGAAGTGTGTGTGGCCCTGTGATGGACTGGTGACCTGTCCAGGATGTCCCCCTCCTGTCTTTCCCTCCTTCAGAGACGGCTGGGATAGACTCCAGCAGATCCCTGTGACCCAGAATTAGTGAATAAGCTGGTATAGAAGATGAATGAATGAATGAATGAATGAATATATATTTATAAGCCAACATTAACAACATCCTTTAAAAATGACCTCTAAAACTTATCGATCCAAATGTAAATAATATCAAATCTACACGCCTAAAAGGACTCGGTCAGGCCGGGCTATTGAAGGGCAACCGCGAGACTTTTGCTTTCCAATCTGTAGATCATGTGCCTCATGTTTGTTTATGTGGTTCATGTTTTGTCATGTGAGTCTCCCTGTCTTTTTGCTTGTCCTGGTCTTTGCTCCAGTTGTCTTTCATGTTCATGTCTAAATTTTGTCAGATCAGTTAGATTCTAGTTTCTGTTTGGCTTTTTATTTCTTAAATTTTCGTTAAGAAACTGCACCTACCTTCAAATTAATCTCGCGACTAAATGCTAATCCAGTCAAACGGATAAAATAATCCCCCTGCTATCAAATAAAAATTAAAAGGTCTGTTATGTTTTAAAACATGAACAAGACAAAGTAAAATCTCAAGCTGTTGATTAAAGAGCTCTTGAATTAGAAAACTCGATCACGAGAGCTCATCTTAATGACCATATTGAAGAGCCGCAGCTGCTGCACGCTGAGTCTGTGTTACCTGATAATCTCTGTAGATGCACTGATGGTTCATTCTTATTCATCACGCCTGCCTGACCTTTTAGAGGTGAGGAAGTGGCATGACATCTGGATTTGACGTGTCCGCAAAGTGCTACAATGCTATGCTCTGTGTGAAGCGTTGCCAGATTTGAGAAAATGGTTCACATGCTAAGTACCTTATAGGGAAATCAAACCTTTTCATACTTTGTTTAGCAGTGTATCCTGGTCAGGGTAATGAGGCGCAGGAACATGTTTAAGGAGGAATACACCATGGATTGGATGCCAGTACATCACAGGATATGATGCATGATGAAATCACGTAGCTAGTCTACAAACTATCTTATTTTATATGCAGAATAAAATCTGAGGGATGTATTAAAGGTACAATAGGTGTTTATCTTCAGTAACATTTTTGGTTCTGCTGGTTAAACATCTCTTCACATCCTGATAGCAATTATCAAGTTAATATATAATAAAAATGTTTTTATATATTCTGTGGAAGGCGTAAATCCAAGAAATGTCCCATACTCCCATACTGCTATTCTGCTTTGGGGAAGTAAGACTACCAGTATTAGTGTTAGTTTATTTGCTCTTGTGGCCTTGTAACTTTACTCAACCTACCATGTGATGTATGTCATTTTTTTAATTGTAGTCCATGTTCTATTAATTCAACCCATTATCACCTATGAATTGAAGGATCCCTGTAGATCTACCACCCACCAGTTGCATAGTTTATAAAGTACTTCCCTTCTAAAGTAGGTACTAACAACAAGTAGTTTCACATCATATCAACATTAAACAAAAATTTGTGCCTGTTCAGTTGTACCTGTGTTCAGATTAGAGTGGTGGTCAATTGCATCTATGGTGGCCACAGACCGGTGGCACCGGTATCTCGTCCTGTGGAGAAGTTCAGACCAGCTTTTTGTCTGTTTCAGCACACCCAAATGGAGGCAGTGACCACCAAACAGACAATAACCAGAAAATGTGGTTGAGACCATCTCTCATCTCTCTGAGGCCACTGACCTCCCTGTCCGGGAGAGGATTATAACGCACTCGACTAGTTATAGTGTCCTTCATGTTTTACAATGTGGATCTCGAAAAAATCCAAGGATTTAGGGTTCTCATGTCGCATTGGATCCCACACAACACAGGACAGTGGCGTTGTGCTATAGCAGCATCTTCTTCCCGAAACTTTTCAACGCATGTAAGCACGGTTCCCCAAGAGAATGCATCACTTGTTATACTGCCCATGCCAAATGCGAGCTTATCGCAGTGTTGCACGGCGTGTGTTTATATAGCATTAATTCCTGGTCGGTGAAGTTACCCGCATGTGACGTAATACTTTCTGATTGGACGGATATCAGCAGGTTTTAAAAGGTGTTTAAAAAGTGTTTTGACACAGCGTCTCGTTCCCTCTGAGATCCATGTTTACATACGGAACCTAAGACACTGTCCTGGTTGATCGCTGGTCAGCGTGTAGGTTCTTATAGGCAGCAAGTTTATCTGTAACTTTGGAGATGAAATTCCGTTAAATAGCTAAACCATTGCTGATCTGTAGAGGTTTGAATTGAATCCAAGATAACAGCGTAATTTATAACCAAACTATTTTCTTTTCTTCCCAACTGGGAAAATCGCTGTTCAAACCAAAGTGTTTTGATAAACTGAGTCAACGGAGACGTCTTGAGAAATAACATGATATTTTTTCCAGCTGTTTGACAAGCAGTTAATGTGTTTAGGCCTCTTTTATTAAGCATTAAGGAAAGAAGATGGGTGTGTAAATATTTCGATAGATTTAACTAACCAAAACTTTCTATCAGATTTAGAAACATTTTAGTAAACTTCAGCAGCTTTTAGTAAACGACGCTTTTGTCATAATATAATGACTAGACTTAATATAAAGACTAGACTTAATTAAATGACTAGACTTAATTAAATGACTAGACTTAATTAAATAGTCAGACAACATTTTGGATTTAATTTAGATTCCTTTTTGTCAGTTTTATAAAAACAACTGATTTGCATAAAACATATTAAACTTACAATTAAAATAATAAGCATTTGAAACTAGGCAAACAATAGCTCAGTAATTCAGGGATAAAGATCTGATTTAAAAGTCTTTGTAAAAAGATTTACATTAGTTAGCCTTTGTGTACGTAAATTAACTACTGTCAGTTCCTTTAATATTAAAATTTTTGGCAAAGATTTTTATTTTTTAATTCTGTTGTGGGGCAGCACGGTGGCTTAGTGTTTAGCACTGTTTCCTCACAGCGAAAAGGTCCTGGGTTCGATTCCCGGACAGGGGTCTTTCTGTGTGGAGTTTGCATGTTCTCCCTGTGTTTGCGTGGCTGTACTCAGGGTTCTCTCGGTTTCCTCCTACCGTCCAAATCATGTATGTTAGATTGATTGGTGATTCTAAATTGCCCGTAGGAATGGGTGTGAGTGTGTGATGGACTGGTGACCTGTCCAGGTTGTCCCCCTCTTGCCTTTCGCCCTTTCAGAGACGGCTGGGGCAGACTCCAGCAGATCCCTGTGACCCGAGGGTTAGGGAATAAGCGGGTATAGAAGATGAATGAATGAATGAAGAGGAATTCTGTTGTATTTAGTTTGCGGAATGATGCAGATTCACAGCTTAACAAAGGCTCCAAAGTTTTTTTTGGCAGGGATATGACTATTGCACATTTTATCAAAAGAACATTTTTTCCTGTCTGTGTCATGTTTGCTTTACTGGCTGGATCTGTTGTCGACAGCATACTGCTATTGCACATTTGAGCTCTGGTTTTTATTTGGAAAAAAAAAAAAAAGGTAAAAAAATATGTGTCATAAAACCTTGTTTTAGAGATGAGGAATCCGAATCTGTTTGTTTTTTCTTAATTCCTTCTGAATCACTTATTGAACGGATCCGAGTCCAACAAGTCCTTTGAGTCACTTACATTTACAGCATCTCTTTTATACATCTGAAGAAATTGGGGGTTAAGGGCCTTGCTCAGGGGCCCAGCAGTAGTAACACTGACCTGTTCAAATCCGGCTGTTTTGCTACGTGCCACGAATCTGACATATCAGATGAATCAGTTCAGATGAATCAATTCCAGCGACATTGAATCTCTCATGTTTCTCATCATGCAGGAATTTTTCCTAAACAATTCCGTGTCATTTTCTTTTTGTTTTTGTCTTTGTTGCTGTTCGAAAACAAGCTGAGGTGTGTAAAGTAGCCAAAAAACAGTAACAGTATTAATGTTACTTGAGTAAAGTATGAAATGATAACATTACTTACGTAGTGACTTGTAACTGATTAAATAAAGGAAAAATTCTGAATCCAGAAAAAAATACTAGCAATCACACTACTTAAAATACACACAGAAATAAACTGAACTGTGTGAGATTAGATAGTACGTAAGATTAGAGTAAGTGAAGTGTCCATAGTTACAGAATCTCATTATCATTATAACTTACTGTAAGATGTTTCTCAGGTTGGAGCTGGAATTTCAGTACAATAATATCATTACTTGTTTTGGTCACCAAGAAGACATCAGATTGTTTTTTGATTGAATGTTGAGATCATGTGTGTTTCTGTATCTTCTGATGTTCTCACTTCTTCTCCATCTTCGGTCTTTATTTTCCGAGCTGAGAGTGAAACGGGTTTAACGTAGGTACTTCAGACGACTGCAGCCCATCACGAGACTGTGCCGCAACATGAGGGGAACTAATTATTAAAATGATGTCTTTATAATTAACATTTAATAGTAACGAAGAAATGCGAACAAATGTAACAAAGTAAAAGTTAAATTTTGAGTAAAAAAAATTGAGTAAAAATTGACTTGTGAGAGTAATTTTGTTTACTACTAAAAATCTACTTAAGTATATGTAATGAAGTAAATATGGTGTGTTATTACACACCTCAGGAACTCAACTGATCCGAGTAAATAAAGAAGGATTCATGAATCAGGAGTCATTAAGGAATCAATTAAACAGGATTCACTCAGGATTTTTGCATATTAGAAAAGCATTAATTGTTTGTATTTAAGATTTTGTTTCCTGAACAAGATGTTTATTTCATAAAAAAGTTTTACTTTACTAATTTTCCCAGAAAAATGTTTTTTTGCATAATTTATTTTTTTTCTGGCACAGATAGCATCCCCCTTACATAGCTGACTGATGGACCGTTTCCCGTTTATGATCACGGAGCTGCTCTTTTATGTCCCCTCATTTACATACATTAACCAGGTTTTCTGTCTCCACACTAATGTAACAAAATATAAAACCACGCAGTCATGTGGAGTGTTTCTTTTCTGTGTTGTTGAGTTCTCTCGGCCGCTCTTTGCCCCCCTTTGATTGAAGCTACAATTGAAAGTAGAGTGGAACGCATAAAGGCAGGAGTGTGTGAGATCAAACAGTGAGCGCTTCCAGATTAAAGGCTGAAGATTACGCTTGTATGCTATCGAATCTCCTGTTCTGATGTTAAGTGTGTGTGTGTGTGTGTGTGTGTGTGTAAGAGAGAGAACAAAAGCAGACGTTGTGGTTGTGACTGGGTCACAGGTTCGGACGAAGCTCCTACAGCAGCTTTGAACTGTTTACAATTCTATGCTGTATTTAGATGTTTCCCACACCAGTCAATTAAATCAGTAGGTGGCACTTATATTAACATAATGTTAACAAGACACACTTATATGGCTTACGGATACACACACACACACACACACACACAAAGAAATATTAGGCACTTGACTAAAATGGTTCTCATCCATGTTTTGAATTATATTAAGCTTCTATTAATAACTGACATGACCGGCTCAGGGTCATGAGCATTTGCCAGAGTCGTGTGGGTTTATTAATTGCCTCTCGCTTGTGTTTGTTTGGCCATGTGACATTGTTTTTGCACCCCTGCGACTGGTTTGTTTCTCACTTGTGTGCACAAGTACTGATACGCTAAGACTTCTAGCAAGTTCTTAAGTCTTCAAGAATCACATCACTATGTAGGTCAGTCCACACTGGAATGGTTCTTTTGCAATTCTGCAAGAGGTCCTGATAGCAGAACCATTTGGATCTTTAATCTTTATTAGCAACAGTCATGACATTTGCAGTATTTGGCAGATGTCCTTATCCAGACTAACATTTAGCTCATTTATACAACTGAGTGTGTAGGGATTTAGAGCTTTGCTCAGGGGCCTAACAGTGGTAGCTTGTTGGAGCTGGGAATCAAACCCACAATCTTCGGTTTGGTAGTCCAACACCTTAACCATGAGCCACCACTATGAGTAGGTAGATTTCCATTTCCAGGAATTTTTTTATTTTTACATTGACATTCACATTTACGGCATTTGGCACACGCCCTTATTCATAAATTCATTCATTCATTCATTCATTAATTTTCTATAACCGCTTATTCCCTAATTTAGGGTCACAGGGATCTGCTGGAGTCTATCCCAGCCGCCTCTGAAAGGGCGAAAGGCAGGAGGGGGACACTCTGGACAGGTCGCCAGTCCATCACTGAGCCACGCAAACACACACACTCACTCCTATGGGCAATTTAGAATCACCAATTAATCTAACATACATGTTTGACTGTTGGAGAACCCGGAGTAAACCCACGCAAGCACAGGAGTGGTAACTTGGTGGTGCAGAGAATCGATACCAATCGAGTCCAATAACTTAACCACTGGCTACCACTTTTTATTAATCAAATGAGTTCATGAATGTTAAATGTTTTCTGAGAACAGCCTACCTGTTACTGTTGTACACCCTAAACCCCTCCCCAGGGGGTTAAATACTGCTTATTTAACAACTACTTATTTTTATACAGACGCCATTTGACATTCAGCTTTATTATTTGATTAGTTAATAAAATTAGAGCAAATACAGAGCAACTAAAAGACATGTATTTATAAGGGTGGGATGATCTGGGTCACTCGGGGAGATTAGCGGTATTAAAAATGCCATCTAATATCACCCTCTGCAACTGTAAGCCGCAATATGAGGTTTTAAGACTGTTAAAAAACAAATGAAAGAAGCTTCAATAGACAAAGCAGAGAAAGAAAGTAAAAAAAAACTGTAAGTGTTTGATTTGTCTTCGCGACAGCCGTAACATTTAAATCGGTAATTAACTCATTTCAGTGGAAAATCACTTGACATATTTTTCAGCGCCTTCTTCAGACATTCTTGTAGATTTAGAGCACTTGACAGCTGCTTAGCATCGGCACGTTTGTCTAACACATCCCATAAACATTCTGTCAGTAGAATGACCTGGCTGCCCATTCGGACCCGTGTCGATGAGCTGTTTTTCATCTTGTTTGTGCTGTGTTATATGCCATGCTGGCTGGCACTGCCATAGACTTTGGGGACGGTAGGAAAAAAAAATGGTTGACAGCATGCACAAGTAGACGACAGTCTGCTTCTTACAAATGCAAATTATAAAGGGACTAAGCTGCATCAGGATTATAAATTCTCATCATTCGTGTCCCGCTTTATGGTTTATTACCGCTGGGAATCTGGAAACATTTCAACCCTCCTGTTGTAATTTAACCTTTATATTGTGTCCTCAAAAGTGCAATTATTGCAGACGTTGACCAGTTATCAGTAATTACTAACTGTTTTGCTACTAACTGTAACTGTAATTACTACCTGTTTGCTAACAGTGGAACAGTATGAAAATTGCCAGGTAAATATTTGGTGTGAAGGCTACGTAACAATTAGCAGCTCTTTTTTTTTATCAAGTTTTGTAAATTCTCAACTTAAAAGTTACCTGCCAAAATGGAGAGAAACAAATACTTTACACCCCACGTCTCTTCCTCTGCTATATACATCACACTATACTGTAGCTAACTTCTAATTTTTACATTTACATTTACAGCATTTGGCCGACGTCCTTACCCAGAGCGACGTACATTGATCACTTTTATACAACTAAACAATTGGGGGTTAAGGGCCTTGTTTAGGGGCTCAAATCAAACCTTGACTGGAAACTTCTAATTAGCAGTTCAACACTCCAACCACTGAGCTACCATTTCCGCTAATTTTTACTTACTCATTTTATAGTCAACTAACAACCTGAGTGAAATAACTCAAAAAAATGAGTCGATTTCATTTCCTAACAAGAAGGTCCCGGGTTCGATTCCCCTGCAGGGGTATTTCTATGTGAAGTTTGCATGTTCTCCCTGTGCTTGTGAGGGTTTACTCCAAGTTCTCAGATTTCCTCCAACAGTCCAAAAACATGTATATTAGATTGATTGGTGATTCTAAATTGCCCATAGGAGTGAGTGTGTGTGTGTGTGGCCCTGTGATGGACTGGTGACCTGTCCAGGGTGTCCCCCTCCTGCCTTTCGCTCCTTCGCTATTACGTACTATTTAGTAGCTGGGATAAATAGACCGAGACTCCAGCAGGTCCCTGTGACCCCAAATTAGGGAATAAGCGGCTATAGAAGATGAATAAATGGACAAAATTTCAACCAGATCCGGACTGGACTGCTCCAGAAATTTAGAATACAGTTTTTTTATTACATTTATTAATGAATTCATCTGTTATCTTATTATCTAATCTAGGGTCAGGGGAACTGCTGGAGTCTAATCCAGCCGTCTCTGGAGTCATTCATTTAAAATTAAATTCTCATTAACAAAAAAATAACACAGAATTCCATTAAAAAGGAAAATTCTACAAAAACTTGAAGCTAAAAATATCAATCATTTGATGTTAATTTGATGTTAATTACTCTAATTTATTTTTTATTAATCTTAAATCATACTAAAATTACTAAAAAGAATTAGCAATAATCGGAAAGTTAATGCTTTTATGACAGATTTTTTTTCTCTTTGTTTATTTCATAAATATTTACAGAAACGGTTGGTACATTTGCTTGTCAGATTTTTTAAGGAGGTGAAAGCAGGTCATGATGGTGTTTTACCCCGTATGACATTGTCAAAACATTTCACTTGTTTTTTTTCCCTCTACACACACACACACACACACACACACTCCTGCAGTGTTTTGTAACTAGTGCTTCTCCTAAATTTAAATGGTTTCTTGTAAGATTGCTCAAGTTCACAGGGTTTACGTGGAAGTTAAGAAAACAAAAGGTGCTTAAGGACAAAAATGCTTAAGGTTGAAGCTGTAGAAGGTGTGCAGGAATGAGGTGTGCTTTAATTCTCTCTGTGTCTGATGTCAATTATTTTTACAATCATGAGTAAAATCAAAAGGTTATGGGTGAAAATTGGTGACAAGAAACTAGTGGCTGTTTTTAGGAAGAAATACAATGAATCCATTTGCTACCTCCAGAAATGTATTTTTGACAAAATGGACACAAAAGGGTAAAATATTCATTTTAACCAGAGGTGTCCAAAGTCCAGCCCGTGGGCCAAATACTAGCTGTATTAAATTTGTCCTTCTTCTTCTCCTTTCAGCTGTTCCCTTTTAGGGGTCGCCAAAGCAAATCATCTGTCTCCACCTACCCCTATTCTCTACATCCTCTTCACTCACTAATTTCATGTCCTAGTTTATCGCATACCTATACCTCCTCTTTGGTCTTCCTCTTTGCCTTCTGCCTGGTAGCTTCATTTCTAACATCCTCCTACCAATATAGTCACTATCCCCCCTCTGGACATGTCCAAACCACCTCAATCTGGCTTCCCTGACTTTTTCCCCAAAACATTTAACATAAGCCGCCCCCCTAATGAACTCGTTCCTAACCTGTCCAACCTCGTCACTCCTAAAGAAAACCTCAACATCTTCAGCTCTGCTAAATCCAGCTCTGCCACCTGTTTCTTCCTCAGTGCCACTGTCTCTAACCCATACATCATAGCTGGTCTCACCACTGTCTCTAAACAATACATCATAGCTGGTCTCACCACTCTAAACAATACATCATAGTGGTCTCTCTAAACCATATATCATAGCTGGTCTTACCACTGTCTCTAAACCATACATCATAGCTGTCTCACCACTGTCTCTAAACTATACATCATAGCTGGTCTCACCACTGTCTCTAAACCATACATCATAGCTGGTCTCACCACTGTCTCTAAACTATAC
This sequence comes from Bagarius yarrelli, assembly GCA_005784505.1. Lineage (NCBI taxonomy): Eukaryota > Metazoa > Chordata > Actinopteri > Siluriformes > Sisoridae > Bagarius > Bagarius yarrelli. The sequence continues at coordinate 1,509,505 of VCAZ01000091.1, forward strand.
ATCATAGCTGGTCTCACCACTGTCTCTAAACCATACATCATAGCTGGTCTTACCACTGTCTCTAAACCATACATCATAGCTGGTCTCACCACTGTCTCTAAACCATACATCATAGCTGGTCTCACCACTGTCTCTAAACCATACATCATAGCTGGTCTCACCACTGTCTCTAAACCATACATCATAGCTGGTCTCACCACTGTCTCTAAACCATACGCAATAGCTGGTCTCACCATACATCATAGCTGGTCTCACCACTGTCTTCTACACCTTCCCCTTAATTCTAGCTGATATTCTCCTGTCACACATCACTCCTGACATGTTTCTCCACCCATTCCAACCTGCCACTACTCGCTTCTTTACCTCTTTTACACACTCACCATTGCTCTGGACTGTCAACCTCAAGTACTTAAACTTAAAAGTACTTAAACTCCTGTACCTTCTTTACCTCTTCACCCTGTAATGTATTAAATTTGTCCAAACTCCAGTGAAGTAAGGTATATATCATACACGCTCCGCAAAATCCAGTCAGAAGTAGTGCTGTCGCTCATCCAGATACTCAGTTTTGCCTACTATAGAGTATAAAAGCATGCATTTTTTTAGTTTGCATAATATATAAAGTCATTCTTCCAATAAAAGAAGTATGTGACGCCCTCATCTCATTCGGCAAAGCAGCAGAGAAAGAAATATGAAGCGTTAAGTGGCTCACCGCTCTGGTGACAGAGAGGAAGCGGTCGTAGCTGATGAGGACGATGTTGAAGACGGAAGCGGTGCAGAGGAGGTAGTCCATCACTAACCAGAGTTTACACAGCCCTCGGCCCAGCATCCATTTTCCTGTCAAGATGTAGGGCAAATACACTGGAATACAAAAGGCCCCTGTGGAAAAAAGCGAACAAATCAAATTATTGCAAGATTCTTCAAGATTCTCAGGGTCATCAATTTTTAACCAGGATCCTGCCAAGAACTGATTTTATTCTGAGCAGGGACATTGTCCAGAACTGATTTAACTTTCAAATACTTTGCAAACCTAAAGCCATGTGGTGATAGTGTTGGACTATTGGAAGTTGGAAAATCGGGGTTTTCTAGCACCAAGTTACCACTGCTGGGCCCCTGATGAAGGCCCTTATCCCTTAATTGCTCAGTTGTATAAAAGAGATAAATCTAAGTTGTTCTGAATAAGAAGGTCCGCCAAATGCTTGTAATGTAAATTATTCAGTTTTTGTTTTAGTAAAAACTTATACACTTTTTATCTATTTTTGTATTCTGGTATCACCTTTTTCCTTCATCCCTTAATTTATTGACTTTTATTTTTCCATAAACACCTGTTCATGTTACTACAATGCCAAGTTTAGCTACTGTAGCTCTGAGGGGGTCCAGGCACCTTTTCCCACAACACTCCCATCGATAGCCAGTTCTTGCCCTCTAACATAGAACAATTTTTTGAAGGTTTTGACCCACAGAGGCTCAAAAAATATATTTATGTATAGAGAAATATATATATATATATATATATATATATATATATATATATATATATATATATATATATATATATATATATAGATTTATACTTTATATTTTATACTTTTATATTTTAGTTTAGTTTTAGCAATGTTCTCAGGTTCTCTTAGCTTGTCTCAACTCAAATGTACACTAGAAAATAATATATGAAGGAAGTGGTTTGTAGCGCAGTGGTTAAGGTGTTGGAATGCTAATTGGAAGATCAGGGTTCAAGTCCCAGCACCACCAAGTTGCCACTGCTGACTCCCTCAGCAAGACCTTTAACTCGTAATTGCTCTCAGTTGTATGAATAAAATGAATGTAAGTCACTCTGGATAAGGAGGTCTGCTAAATGCCCTTAATGTAAATGAACTGTAAGTAGATATACGTATAACAGTAGTCTGCATATAAATTATGAATATGGGGACGTATCCGTGTAAAGTGAATGTGCTGTGCAATGGATCTTATCTAAAAAACGCGACTGTGTAAGAAAAAGTGTTCTGAGTCCATGTAAAAACTGCAGTTTTATGCTTTGCAGTTTATTTAAATGTCCAGTGAGTCCTATATATATAGATATATATATATATATATATATATATATATATATATATATATATATATATATATATATATTCCAGGCTTATCTATGCATCTCTGCACAATCAACCCCGGTGTGTCAGAACCCCAGAGAGAGTACAGAGTTACAGCTGGTATAGTGTTGTAATTAAGTTCTGAAGTGTTTGCATGCATAATAATGTCAAATTAGTGTTTAAAGGCAAGGCCTGAAATCCTAACTGCTTTAAACACTCTTTACAAACATACAATTTAGTCTCACTGCTTTACTTTTATTTTATTTATACAGCTGTTTTAAATGTCAGTGTGGTAAGAGGGATTGGAAGATCAGGGTTTGAATCTCAGCACAACCAAGCTGCCACTGTTGGGCCCCAAATGTAAGTCGCTCTGGATAAGAACGTCTGCCAAATGCTGTAAATGTAAATGTAAATATGGTGTCCCGAGTTGTAGGGTTAAGTTTGTCTGCTAACAGAACTTGACCTGACATGACATGACAAACAGCAATTTAGAATCACCAATCAATCCAACATACGTGTTTTCGGACTGTGGGAGGAAACTGGAGAACCGGAGTAAACCCACACAAGCACGGGGAGAACATGTAAACTCCACACAGAAAGACCCCTGCTCTTAAAACGAACCCATGACCTTCTTGCTGTGAGGCAACAGTGCTAACCACCATGCTGCCCTTTATAAAACTCAGTTTCTTATAATAAACCCACTGGAATAAATATATATTAACTTATAATATTCACAGGTTATGTAATTGACTGCAGAAATGACAGTAATTATAAAGGCATTACAGTAGCTAGTTTTAACAGTTTACATGCTTTAGCTCTTCTTGGTAATTTCTTTACAGGGAATCAAGCATTAATTAGTGGTGTGCAAAAAGCAGAAGGTTGAATACCGGTGCGGTAGCGAAAGATTGCAATTTTGCAATTACGGACATTTCCGTTCGGACGGGATTAGATTTCTCTGAGGACCGCAAAGTTTGCAAGACAACTGTGGGTAATTTTCTGTGGTATTTCTAGAGAGGTTGAAACAACAATTTCTCTATTGTCACCCTATAAAACTACTCCTGTTTAAATAGGACTTTAATTTTACAGTTACAATACCTGAATGTATAAAGGGTTTATTGACATTTATCAAGTATTAATGAGCAAATTGATAGAATTTCAGTAATATTGCTTTTAAGACAGCTCAAAAGCGGTGGATCCTTAACCCTTCCTGCTCCAAGGGGTGGTGTATTATGTATCTAAGATGTGATATGCAAAGAAACACATTTCACTGTGCTGTAGAGTTTATGTGATAATAGGCACCTTAACTTCCTTTACTTTACTTACTTTAAGATAAAACTGACATTCTGGTATAAGCATTGAATGTCAAAATTGTAAAAATGATTTTATGATCACTCTTTCTGATCACTCTCACTGTATCAGCAAGATAACTGAAGCGGTAGCATGTACCAGTGTAAATGTAAATCTAATGTCTTCTGTCATAATGCACATGATTGACTGGTTATATAACTGTATAAATAAGCAGGTGCACAGATATTCCTATTCATATAAGCATAAAGATACCCATTATGTGGTGGTTAGAACAAAAGCAAGCATTTCTTTTAGTCTTTTATGTATAAAACAATATATATATATAGGTCTGCAGTAAATAATTTTACTAAAATCATGAAAATCATATCAATAAATAGATTTAAATGCTTTTATTACAACAAACTTTGGTGGCTCAAATGATTAAGGCGTTAAGTTGTTGATCTGAAGACCAGGAAGACCCGTGTTGAAGCCCCACCATTTCCAGCCAGCCACTGTTGGGTTCCTGAGCAAGACCATTAACCCTTCCTGATCCAGGGGGTGCTGTATCATAGGTAACCCTACACTATGACTAAGATGGGATATGCGAAGAAGCAAATTTCACGCTGCTGTAAAAACTTATATGTGGCAAAATAAAGTCATTTTTTTATCTATTTGCCTGAAACCTTTTTTCTAGTCCAACATGGGTTTGTTGACACTTGACACTACCCTGACACTACCCTATGCTTCCTTGTTGTTGTCATGTGTGTTGTTGTGCCATACATAGGCTTTGTTGTGTTTGACCTGTTTCAGTTGTTTTTTTTGTAGTTTTTAGTAAGTTCGTCTAATAGACTATTTCCCAGCATTCCTGCTGTTGTCAGGTTTGATCAAAAACCTGAAATCGAAGGCAAATCGCTGCTCGTTCACACCAGTGACAATCACGCAGTGTGAATTATCATGACGCGATCTGATAGAATCCCTGACGCATCGCAGATGCCCATAAAATATTTGGCATGCTAAATATCTGACCCTGCCTGTGATTCCAAATCCTGCAGCGTGAACTTAGTGTGAGTTCCTGTATAAGTTCTGAGAGTTCCGGAAAAAGCTCTTTCTCGATCTATTTACACTAAAGTAATGGAGGAAAATCAGTGCACAGATCATTTGCATCGCAAACCTGATCCAGGCTACCATTTTTACACCTGTGGTGAAATGGTGGCTCAGTGGTTGAAGTGTTGGACCAATACCTGGATGACCGGGGTTCAATTCCCAGCACTACTAATATACCACGTCTGGGCCCCTGAGCAAGGCCCTTAACCCAAATTGCTCAGTTGTATAAGAAGAGATAAATCCATATATTCTTCCCTTGTAATTAAAGGCATGTGAGTCTGTGCAAAAAAGTAGACCTGCAGTTTGGCTTAGTAAGTAAACTTAAGTGTGGTTGTGATGAATCTATAAACGTACCGAGCTGTCTTTCTCTAATGGGTAACTAAAGTCAATGTGTAAGAAAGTGGTGGACTTGTAAGTGAACTATTTTAACACTTCTTCAGAATAAATTCAAATCCCAATTTAGTTTGTCACATTCATGATAATACACAGTACAACATGTAGTGACGAGTTCTTTACCACTGTCCGAATAAAAAAAATTAATTAAATCAAAAAAATTAAATAAAAAACAGAATAAATTATAATATATTATAAAGCAGTAAAATATAAAGTGTGATTTTGCCTTTAGTGGGATGTGCAAATTGTCGACTTTTCAGTTTGTAATATTAAACTTTGGCGTCGACTCTATTTGTACTGTAATTCAACTCAAATGAGTGTGACTAGTTTTAAATTTGTCTGTATTCAATCCGTCCTTTTATACCGGAGGTGGGCACTCTCGGTCCTGGAGGGCTGGGGCCTGCAGAGTTTAGCTCCAACCCTAATCAAACACACCTGAACCCAACTAATCAAGATCTTGCTAGGTAAACTTGAAACTTACAGGAAGGTGGGTTGAAGCAAGTTAGAGCAGGACACCGTCCCTCCAGGACTGAGATTGCCCACCCCTGTTCTATATGGAACAACGGCCTGGTTTGGTAATCTGACGTTTGTTTTCTCCGTTAAACCGTCTGGTAAACAGGAATGTAAGTGGGTGATTTAGAGGGAATACCCTAATCTTTAGGGGTTTTTTTTTTCGTTCAAATTATTTTTAACTACTCCACGCGAAGTTTAGACTCAAGCATTATAAAAACTCTTTTGTTCCTTTGGTTATAAAGTAGTTAAATTCTAGCTCCCTAATTGTACATGTTATTAAATTTCTCTCAAATGTCCTTTAAAGGACAAATTAAGCATATTGTAAGAAAAACAGACGAAGTGGAATCCATATTGAAGAATACTTTATTTAGAAGAGCAGGGCAGAATTAAAAGAGTAGTCAGGTCCGGCAATAAACGGCACACGGAAGTCAATGATAATTCAGGCAAACGAATCCAAATCAGAAACCGAAGTCGATAAACCAAAAAACAGATCATACATCAATAAAATAGAGGAAAACAAAGAAAACGCTTGGTAAGTCACAATGAACAATACTTCGCGGGGAGCTAGCGAACTAAGGCTAGCTTATAAAGCTAGCAAACAGAAGGGCAAAGTTGTGACTCATTTATTCAGATATTTAAGTTAGCTAAATAGTTTAGCTATCTGCAAGTTTTTAAAACCCTGAATCATGTTTTTTTTGTGAATTGTGATACGACTTATTTGGACAAAGGTACATAATTGGTTCTGTTTCAGGGTTCTGGATTTCCCACTATTCAAAACAATGATTTTAAATATATTTCCTTAATTTTTTTGATATGCTATGAGGAATTTTTCATTTACAAGTGCAGATGGTTTAAATCGAAACCTAACTTTATTTTTTGGTTGAATATACAGATCATTAAACTGGTCAAAAAAAAGAAAGCCCTCGAGTTGACCTCCCTCTTGGAGCTGTGTAAGAGAATTTGGAAAGTCAACTCGTATGTATTGTATTGTATTGTATTGTATTGTATTGTATTGGTATTGTATTGTATTGTATATGGTGTCAAGAAGGATCTTATTTCTGCATTTATTGTATTTTTGTTTGTGTATTGTTTATTATTATTTATTTATTAATTTTGTTTAGTTAATTTTTTTTTAATGCTCAACCAAGTCGAAGTAAGATGGGCTATTTGCGTGAATGTGTTTTGTACCTTGTTTGTTTGTACAGTTTATACTTACAATATTAAAAAAGTTTAGCTGTCTAGCTCAATGTTCTGTAGAATTTAGCCACTTTATCTACTTGGGTTTTTAACGACAACTTAAATGAGACGTTTTAGAGCTCTTTAATTTCTCAGGTAAAGAGACAATCCTTCACTGGGAAAATTGTCAGGATCTCTATTAGGATGAAATAAGTGCTGCAAAGTTCAAAAGATTCTGACTACCCTGTACCTGTCTTTTGTTGGCTTTGCTAGCAAAAATCAACATTTTATGATTACGAAAGACACACTTTCGTTTGCACACATGCACCTTATGTTGTTAGACAATTTATTTTTAGTCTTTAGCTCTGTGTTGTTCTGTTCAGTAGCTTTTTGTTGTTTGTTGTTTTGTGTAATTGTGCTGTTTTGTGTAGCACCATGGGGTCCTGGAGAAACATTGTTTCATTTCACTGTGTACTACTGCGTCTGCTATATATATATATATATATTATATATATATATATATATATATATATATTATATACACGGTTGAAATGACAGTAAAGCTTCTTGAACTTAAACTTTCAGATATGGCATCTAAACACCTCTAAACGTTTTATTTCTCACATGTTAAATGTCATGGCATGATGTTAGATGTACAATTGAAGAAATATTTCCCAGATCTGTGACTTCAAAAACATCCAACACTACCCTGCATGATGCAGTTTTTAATATTATATGAAATGGCTATTTGATTTCCAGCACCACTAAATTCCCACTGTTGGGCCCCTGAGCAAGGCCCTTAACCCCTAATTGCTCAGTTGTATAGAAACAATTTAAATGTGAGTCGCTCTGGATGAGGACGTTTGCCAAATGCCGTAAATGTATTTGGTGCAATGCTTTAGCTGATAAGGCAGGTCAATTACCGGTAGTAGGAATTCACATCCGTCCACATGATGTCAAGGTCTTTCAGCCTACTTAAAATACCGGTCCTCACCTGCCACTGCATCCGTCTTCTAGTTTCAGTGTATATAAAAGCAGGCAATGTCAATTTAGTGCCTTCTTTCTCAAGAGACTTAATGTCATTCAGTCTCAGTCAGACTCTATTAATTGATCCCAGAGTTGGTTTCGAAATGAGAAAATGTCAAAGTAAGTCGCCGTATCAGTGAAATGAATCTAAGATGTCCTCACAGCGAGGACGCTTTCAATTACAATTAAATGACATTCAAATAGTGTTACTCAAATGATTTAAATCAATATAGCACTTTCTATATAACCACTTTAATATCACATTTCAGATATGTAGGACATTATATAGGCAAAATTGTTTTTTTTTTTTAAATCTATGATAGTTTTACGCAGTGAAAAATTCAGTGCAGGATTCGATGCAGTATCAAACATGTTATGTCCAAAAGTGCAAAGCATTATATACTGCATCATAAGACTTGTACTGATTATGTTTTTTTTTCTTTAAGATTAAATTAGCACATCACTTGATAACTTTTCAGATACTTGTCATAATTCATTTGTTTGGTTTTTTTACTTTTTATTTCTGTAAATAAACTGTATCTTGAATCCAAACCAACCCTAATGACTTGTGACAGTTTCTCATATTGTTTTCATTTAAGTAAAAAAGTTGTGGTACATCCCCAAATCAAATTTATCATCAATCGTTGGTATATGTCATATTTTATTTCAATCAGGAGAAAAAAACGATGTACCATTTTACCAAGACAAATTCAAATTCTTGATCCTGAACAATTTCCTATTTAAAAAAACATTTTTTTTTTACTAAAAATAGAGTACACATTAAAAAAATGATTTTATATACACTGTACTTAGACATTTAAAGGTTTATATAAAAATATACCGCCATAAAAAGTTGGGTACATTTAAATATAAGTTCTGTTTTAACTCACAATTACACAATTATTCATTCATTCATCTTCTAAACCCGCTTATTCTCTAATTCAGGGTCAAGGGGATCTGTTGGAGTCTATCCCAGCTGTCTCTGAAAGGGTGAAAGGCAGTTGGGGGACACCCTGGACAGGTCACCAGTCCATCACAGGGCCACACACACTTACACTTTCACTCCTATGGGCAATTTAGAATCGCCAATCAATCTAACATACATGTTTTTGGACTGTGGAAGGAAACTGGAAAACCCTGAGTAAAACCCACACAAGCACAGCGAGAACATGCAAACGCCACACAGAAAAGCTCCTGCCCAGGGATCGAACCCGGGACCGTCTTGCTGTGAGGCAACAGTGCTAACTATTAAGCCAACGTGCTGCCTTCAAGACAATGTTATGTTTTATATTTTAAAAGTTATGACATAACAATTCAAGTTAAGGAATAAAAAGCAATTAGTTCACATGACTTAGCTGGACTATCATGTTTAATGATGTGCTAGAAACATTACCGTACATTTGTCATTTTTAGGCTAGCTGCATCAACAACAATCCAAATTAGCATTTGTAAATGTAAATGTCTTTATTTGTCATGTTTACTTTACAGCACAGTGACATTTGTTAGGGTCAGTTATGATACAGCGCCCCTGGAGCAGGAAGGGTTAAGGGTCTTGCTCAAGGACCCAACACCGGCAGACTGGCGGCAGTGGGGGTTTGAACCTAGGGATTCCTCATTTTCCAATCAACAACTTAGCATCGGAACCATTTGAGCCAGTGATGCTGCGGTTTTGTTAACAATTTATAAACCCCCTCAAATGACACTATAAACTGTAATGCTCTTTTGTATATAATTATATCTGTAGATGTAATCTGAAGGTCATAAATTCCATAATCATTTACATTTATGGCAGACGTCCTTATCCAGAGTGACTTACATTTATCACTTTTTTACAACAGAGCAATTGGAGGTGAAGGGGTCCAGCAGTGGAAACTTGTTGGTACTGGGAATCGAACCCTGATCTTCCAATTAGCAGTCCAACACCTTAACCACTGTGTCACTCAAATGTCATGCGTAATTCGGAAAGCTTTCCACTATGACGTGTGTATGTTGTGTTTTTCTTTTCTTTATCTGTTTTTGCGTTACTTTCCTTGATGAGGTGCCGGAAATTATTCACTCTCGACAATACGAGTATGATACCTGGGGCGAATGGCACGGTGACACAGCATGACAGATCAGAGACAAAACTTCAACGCTTACAAAGCCTTTAATGAGCCTGTCTAGGCACAACATGTGCTCATGCATACATTTGCAAATCTGTTTTTCTTCTTTTCTTTTCTTTTCTTTTTTAAAACTTTATTATTTTGTCATAAAGGATTTTCTCTCAGGTGGCCTAGTCGACTATCAGTCCTTTTTGGTGTAGAAATCGCCTCATTGGAAGTTCATTGTAATATGAACTTAATCCCACTGTTTAATTTCTCCATAATTTAAGATGATATAAGATCTCGACCTTTCATACACAGATTTATTAGATCTTAGCAACCCTGATTTATACTTTTATGTTGAAAAGAGGCTGTTTCTCCTGTTCTGCTAAGTAACATCTAATAATATTTAACACATTCCAAGTGTCACAATTCATCCACATACAGTTCCAATGAAAACACTGCTTGGGAGGGTTTTTTTTAAGAAAGACCAGCTTTATAAATCAGACACCAAGAGACTCTGTTTTAACACAAGGATTCATCCAGCAGGTTAATAATTAAACCTTTTATACACTGTAATGCATACATTGAGCGCCGTATGTGGCCTTAGGTCCCTGTTAGCTGCATGACCTTTTTCCAGATAGAATGAGTTGTAATATTAGATCATCTCCACTTCAGTTTTCTGTTTAAAGTGAAAAGGTTCTGATTAGTTCTGGATAAGTTTTACACACAACTGACTCTGCATAACAAATCACACATTTATATTAACACGTGTGTGATAATAGGTTCCTGTTTCTATAGCAACGGGTAAAACATAGTCCCCATAATAATATTTTAGGAAAACAGTTATAGTTTTTGCAGACAATTTGCCCCCTTTATCAAAAGTTCTTTTATTGAAATATTCATTCATCCATCCATTCCGTCCAGTCCAGTCCAGTCCAGCCCAGTCCAGTCCAGCCATCTGTCTATCCAGTCTCAGGCTCAGACGTCATGCCCACAGACTGCTGATTCAGACACTTCACTTACACCAAACAAAGGATAACATCGAAAATCCTGAAGTTTCCAGCTAAGTTTGGATGTCATCCTATGATTGGTTGACGTGTACAGGATTTTACCACAGTTTAGAAAAAATAGAGTTTTGTAAAACATAATAATAAGAAATTAATATCAGAGGGTTTTGTCATTATTACGTGAAACTAAGTCAGTTTCTCTTGACAAGAAGATGAAGGGCTGAAGTGCTTCTAAAGGCTCGTCCTGAGGCACATCAAGACCCTGAACCATTCCACGTTTGAAGGTTTCCTGTTATTACAAAAATGTTTTTTTATTATTATGTAAAAACTAGCTAATTGTTAAAAGTAAAGGGCAGCATGGTGGCCTTGTGGTTAACACTGTTGCCTCACAGCAAGAAGGTCCTGGGTTTGATTCCCCTGCAGGGGTTGTTCTGTGTGAATTTTGCATGTTCTCTCTGTGCTTGCGTGGGTTTATTCCGGGTTCTCCGGTTTCCTCCCACAGTCCAAAAACATGTATGTCAGATTGATTAGTAATTCTAAATTGCCCATAGGAGTAAGTGTGAGTGTGTGTATGGCCCTGTGATGGACTGGCTGCCTGTCCAGGGTGTCCCCCTCCTGCCTTTTGAGCTTTCAGAGACAGCTGGGATAGACTCCAGCAGATCCCTGTGACCCCGAAGTAGGTAAAGAAGATGAATGAAGGAATGTTACCAGACATTCCACATAAACATATCATTTAATTTCATCAGCAAGAAAGCAAAGAAAAAGGCTGAGAGAGAGAGAGAGGGAGAGAGAGGGAGAAAGAGAGAGAGAATAAGAGAGAGAGAGATCTGTAAGTTCGATAGCTACCAATCTATCTGCAAAACCCAAACTGCTAACATTTTCCCAGCCACCTGTGCGTCCATATACGCCGCTGGCTTTTTTTATTGACTTCTATTCATTTTTTATTTCTGAAAAAGCATTTTTTATGTCTTAAATCGCCACAGTTCCTGGTTTTGTTCACATATTTTACACGTATAGTCGAGCCGCAACTGTACAATGGACCGAATACCATGAAGTGCCTAAATTCTGAGCTTTTTTAAATCACGTGCATTTTACTCGATTAGTATGAGTTGGTAGTTAACAAAAACTTCCTGGAATTGCACAGTTTATACCCTGCTTGGTGTTCCAGTTAATCCCAAAGGTGTTGAAAGGGGGTAAATCAGAGTCAATTAATACACCACTGTATTATCCTATTTCTCAGAATATTAATCCGGTGTTGTAGTTGTAAGCTGTTACTTCAGTGTCCTTGAGTTGGATTTCTATCAATGCAGAGATTCTCTATGCTTTCTGTTACACATGCAATCATGTTTATTCACATGGTTTTTTGTGTTTTCTGCAGCACCGGTAGAATTGCTGGTAATCCGCAGCATTCATTGACACACTAGAACATAAAACTGTAATTAACAGAGCCGTCGAATTACAGAATGACGAACGTTGTTCATTTAGAAACACGTTTAATTGCTAATTTGCCCCCGAGTCTGATGATGCATTGTGCTTGTTTAGTATTTCGGCTATCCTATTCAATTCTGATGCCACATTCTATTTTATACTACACTTTTGAAACAGTTCTGTACTTGGGCAGTTAAACACTTAAAAAAATGGCTTTTTGTAGAACTTTTAGCGAGCAATGAGGCTCAATATGAACACATAAATATAATGAAATCAGTGTGTGAAGTGAATCAGTGCCATTACTTTTTTACTGTCTCTGCGTAGAGGTTTTTTCACTGAATGGAATGATTTCTATGAGTTTTGGAGAGAAAAACAAATTGTATATTTTTTTTTATTTAAATGATTCCAGCGGAATAATAGAAAAAAGTTATGCTGTTATCAAAAACTATAGACATTTTTTATTATTTATTCCCTACAGTAATGATTTATTTATAGAAATGAATTATTATTGTTGATTTTGATGTATACGTTTGTTTAAATTTGCATATAAAGCTGCTTTGCAACAGTGACCAATGTTAAATTTGCTGTACTGATAACATTTAATAATAATAATAATAATAATAATAATAAAATAAGAAGAAGAACTAGCATTATTATTATTATTAAATTAAATAAAAAGCTCGGTTAATAAATCAGTTTTACTTCTGTCCCCATCATGTCCTGTTTTATTATTAACCACTTTTTTAAAGCTTATTATTCATTAACCACTGTCCAGATACAAAATCTCTTGTTGTGGTGTAACAGGGAATTTATATAAGGTGCTATTTACAAATATACAGACTAAAAATAACTTCTTATAATACATTTATAAGGATTTTAATAAAAATTGTTTAAAAGTATTCAAGTAAAAGCCATAAAAATGTTCCTCCTTATTTAATAAATCACTGAGCTCAGTTCAAGCTTTGACATGGGGAAAATACTTGATCCTGATTGGTTGGTCATGTTTGTCACTATAAGATTATGTTATTTTTAAGCTTAGGGGAATTGTTATAGTGAATTTCATGTGACCTTTAATGAATGTCAATGGAGACTTAGAGAAATGTCAATAACTGTGCAAAACACGTCATAAGATATAAACATGAGCAGCTGTATATGTGTGTAATTAGCTACCGTACAGTAAAAATCTGAGCTCCTTCATAGCTCCACCGCTTTAAGTACTAGTGTAAAGGTGAAAAGTGTTGAACTGCTAATTGGAATATTTGTGTTTGATTCCCAGCACCACCAAGTTTCCACTGCTGGGCCCCTGAGCAAGGCCCTTGCTTAGTTGTATAAGAGAAAGATGTAAGTTGCTCTGGATAAAGACATCTGCCAAATGTCATAAATGTAAAAAGTAACTCTAAGAGGTAATGCAGACATGTATATGATAAATGGAAAGTGGTGGCCCAGTGATTAGTGTGTTGGACTGATACCAGAAAGACTGGGGTTTGATTCCCAGCACCACCAAGCTACCACTGCTGGGCCCCTGAGCAAGGTTGTATAAAGAGATAAATGTAAGTCGCTCTGGATAAGAATGTCTGCCAAATGCTGTAAATGTAAATGTAGTTCAAGTCTATAATATAGGATTTAACACTTTAAGTGGTAGATCGGTAGTAAATATTAACCGGTAGTAAATCAGTAGTAAATGTTTTTTTGGCGAATTTTAAAAGAATTGCTTGGATAACATTAATTAAATATTACCATCAAAAAACAAATGTAGGTGCTGAAATATTCAATACAAAATTATGGAGATACGGTTAACATTGTGTGCGGAAGTCCCTACATTCCAATATTCCCTGATTCCCAACACTACCAATCCACCACTGTTGGGCCCCTGAGTAACACCCTTAACCCCCAATTTCTTAGTTGTATAAAAGAGATAAACGTAAGTCGCTCTGGACAAGGGCATCTACCAAATACTGTAAATGTAGTTAATGGAACATTCTTTCTGTGTTTTAATATGTGTGTTAATTCAACATCGAGTTTCAGCAGTGTATATGTTGGCACAAGGGGTTAATTCAACAGTATGGAGCTTTACCCTCAATTCACCTAATCCTACATTCCTTTAAGGGCATAAAGGGTTAAGACAGTGTAGGGCTAAGGAATAAATGGTTAAGGAAATGTATATTTAAAGGAATAAATAAGGAAGGGTATAATTGGTTAAGAGAATAAAGGGTTAAGAGAATTTAGTTTTAAAGAAATAATTGGTTAGGGAAAATTATTTAAAGGAATAAATAAGGAAGGGTATAATTGGTTAAGAGAATAAAGGGTTAAGAGAATTTAGTTTTAAAGAATAAATGGATAAATGGTTAAGGAAATAAAAGGTTAAAACAGTGTAGGGTTAAAAGAATAAATGGTTATGGAAATAAAGCGTTAGGAAAATTTAGGTTTGAAGAGATAAATGCTTGAAGGAAAAAAGGGTTAAGAAAAATTATATTTAAAGGAATAAATAGTAAAGTAAATCAACATCATTAAAGCTTCAATGTTCAGGTGTGTGTGTGTGTGTGTGTGTGTGTGTGTGTGTGTGTGTGTGTGTGTGTGTGTGTGTGTGTGTGTGAAAGAAATCACAGAGAGGAAATGAACTTGGTGGATCTGTAACTGTTAAACAGTCATTGCGCACCGGGCAACCTTGGAGAAGACACAGCTCTTTCTTACCCACTAGGAAGTCTGAGATGGCGAGATTCAGGAGAAAGTAGTTGCTTTGTCTCCTCAGACTCCGATCAGTTTTAAAGGCGAGGATAACGAGCGCGTTTCCCAGCACGATCACGCCGATGAGCAGCAGCATGACGGCGGTCAGCAGCACCAACATCGGCGCACCGAATCCCGCTTCTCTTCCCATGTGAGCTGAAGTGTTGGAGCTGAAGTCCATCCGCTCCCGAGACGCGTTGCGCTCCAGCATTGTGGCGCCCATCCGCGCGTAAAAAAACGCCGCTTTTACCCGCGCTCACGGAAAAGCCACGCACAGTGTGTCCTGATGCCGGACCATCTTCTCCATCCGAGAGTCAGAGACAAAATCTTTGTTTTAACAAAAACATTTCATACAGTATTCCCGCAGATCACGACCAACCTTCGGTGCTCGCGCGGACCCACTTGTGCGCACTAGCCGCACATGAACTTCTCGCATTTGGGAGAAGTTCACGCCCCTTTAGTTTGCCAATCATCTGCGGATTCCCGCTGTCACTCACCTTTATTACCCAGGATCATTTAAATGAAAACGTTCCCCTTCTCTGTACACACACACACACACACACACTTACACAGTGTGCACAAGTACAATCTGAATCTATCTGAATGGCTTTATAGGTACATTATTCACCTAGTTTGCACTTTATTATGAACACATGTATCCATGCACTTTTTCTGCAGTTATCTAATCTGCCAATCACAGTGTGAAGCAGGACTCCAGTGCATCCAATCATACAGAACGGGTCAAGTGCTTTATAATCTCGGCATCAAGCACCAAAATAACGTGACCTGATAGTTTGTTGTTGCCAGTTGGGTTCAATTCAATTCAATTTAATTCAATTGTATTTGTATAGCACTTTGTACAATGGACATTGTCTCACAGCTGCATTAGTTCAGTAACAGTTAAAAGTGTACGTTTGTACCTAGGCGACTGTGGCAAGGAACAACTTCTTGGGATGAAGTAGGAAGAAACCTTAAGAAGAACCAGACTCAATAGGGAACCCATCTTTATCTGGGTGACACCGCATGTTATTGTTAATTACAGCATATTGTAATGATCAGATGTTATGTAAACTGTAGCTTTGGGTCAGTGGAGCAGAGTGAGTCCTCTCCTCGAAACAGAGGAAAGAGGCAGGAACCTGGTCACTGGTGCCTCAGGATCCTCTTCTCACTAAAGGTCTACCAGTGCTGGCACAATCTCTGGATATGACGGAATGGGTATAAAAATAAAAACAGGTGGAGAAAAATTAGCATAGCAATTTTTGCTAATCTGCAAATCTCCTGGGATGCAATAGTCTGTAGAGTTTATAAGCAATTATTCTAGGATAATTATTCTGTTAATGAAACAGGTTGATTATAGACTGCATAGAACAGCTACCGCAACTTAAATAAGCGATTTTAGCAATCACACTGATCAGAAAAGCCTTTTAGAGCTTAAGGACAAAAGCTACAACAGAATGATGTTCCAAAAAAGTGGCCTGTTGAGTGTTATAATGTTTTATTGCACTAAAAACTTTCATAATTTACACCTATGAATATTAACTGCAAGATTTATGATCTAAAGTCTCTTGATTGGTTCTTAGCTTTAGTTTTTATTAAATGGGAAGTGGTGGCTTAGTGGGTAAATTGATACCAGAAAAACAGAGGTTCGATTCTCAGCACCACCAAAACACCACTGTGGGACCCTAACCAAGGCCCTTAACATCGGCACTCAGCTACCCACCCTGGACAACATACACAAAAAACGCTGCCTGCAAAGGGCGAGAGGCATAAACAAAGATCCCTCAGCTTCTTTCCTGTGGCTGTTTCTGCACTGAACAGCTGATATACAGTATTAATTACTACTGCACTGCCACTTCTGTACATTGCACTACCTTATCATTATGCATCTTTGCACGATCTATAACTATCTATTGTTACACCTCTATATTCTATCCATATACCTCTGTACATTATTTACCCCCACCTCTGTAATTATTAATCTCATACCCTATTTATTACACTGCTATTTATTGTAAATAAGCCACTTATGCACTTCTGGTTAGACTGCATTTCATTGCCTCTGTACATTTACCTTGCACAATGACAATAAAGTTGAATCTAATCTAATCTAATCTAACCCCAAATTGCTCAGTTTTCCGTGACTGCTTACAAGGAAAATGAATATAATGACATTATAAACCCTCGAAAAAGTATAAAAAAAGCATACATAAATGATAGAAAAACAGAAAAAGGGTTGTAAGGAACTAAAAACATATTGCACATGATGTAATACTGCACATTATCCGATGGTGTTATGTTGTTCATGGTAAAGACATGTTATAATTATTGTGAAATGGGAACAGTGTATATAATAACACAGGGACGCCGTCAGTGTTCATTGTTTCAGTTCAGCTCCATACTGAAAGGGGAGGAGTTATAGTGTAGGAGTAGGAAAGAGTAGAAAGACCTCCTGTGGCGTTCTATGGTTGTCTTTGGTGGTCTTAGTCTATATGTAAAATTATTTTTTTAAAGATTTTTATTAGAGGTAAAAAAGGCTGTGTTAACATAAAAGTAATATAGAAATAACAAGCGTAAAGTGTATTTCTTTTGAAATGAGTACATATTCACCCGTCCGGGTACCCACTAACCTTATGTCCTCATTTCTCACATCTCTATACTTCCTCTTTGTCCTCTGTGTATCCTTTTCTCCCAAAGAGAATCTCAACATTTTCAGCTCTGCTACCTCCAACTCTGTCTCCTGTCTCCTGATTTTAAAAACCAGCCAATTAGAACTCACACACAAGAACAAAATACAGTTTTGTATTACGGTACAATTTTTAATTAAAAAAAATTGATAATATGACCAGCACTGAAATAGTACAACTAAATGGTTTTATTTTGGTATTTAAAATATATATATATATTAGGGATAATGGGATTTTCCCCAGTGTCCCATTATCCTAATTAGTTATTCATTTATCTTCTATACCCGCTTATTCTCTAATTCGGGGCCACAGGGATCTGCAGGAGTCTATCCCAGCCGTCTCTGAAAGGGTGAAAGGCAGGAGGGACAGATTAACAGTCCATCACAGGGCTACACACACACACACACACACACACACACACACACACTCACTCCTATTGGCAATTTAAAATCACCAATCAATCTAACATACATGTTTTTTGGATTGTGAGAGGAAACCGGAGAACCCGGAGTAAACCCACGCAAGCACAGGGAGAACATGCAAACTCCACACAGAAAGGATCCTGCAGGGGAATCGAACCAGGACCTTCTTGCTGTGAGGCAACAGTGCTAAACACTAAGCCACCGACCTGCCCTTATCCTAACTGTCCTTTAATACTCTTTAATACTTAATCCAGCTGTTGGGAGAATGTCTGAGGTCAGGATTGGTTAATGAAGATGGCTTGGAGATGTTCACACCAACTACTTATATATTTCTTTTATTAAATGTCTGTAAAACAAGAAATTGGACTTTTTGTCAAATAACAAAAGGTGTTTTAAGGACATGCAAATTTTAGGGACGCCTTAAATTGTGTTAACAGGTTTTATTTAAATTAATCAAATGATTTAAACTAAATAGACACAAATACAGACACGATTTTCTCCAAAAGATCATTTTAACCTAATAAACAATGTAAACGCTTTAAGCTCTGAGGTCATGAGGTGAAGAGATCATGTGATCTGCACAAACTGACAGCACTTTAACGATGTAATTAAACTGTAAACAAAAGCCTGAAATAGATTTCACATGCAGACGTGGTGCTAATAATGGTGCTTTTTGTGTAGCAGCAGTGAATAACCCTGCAGTCGCATTTCTGTACTGTTTGTAAGGCACTGCAAATACCACCGAGTGACGCCAGCATAAATTACAGTAATCGAGAGAAGATGTTAAAAAAAAAGTGCCACACTGTTTTCTTTTTATACAAGGAAGAAATGTGTTCTAAAGATTTTTCCAGACGTGTTTGTTGGCAATTTTATTTATAATTTTATTATAATTATAAATGTGGCAGTAAAATTGGTTCAAATACACATAACATCATCATCGTCTTCATCATCATCATCATCATCATCATTTACCGCAGCAGCTTAAAAATATAAATATATTACAACTCCACAGGTAGCAGAAGAAAAAATCGATTGGTAGCTGAAACGCCCACAGGTTGCTAACGAGTGTGTTATTATATCCTCAGTGGAATGTCAGTGTTCCTGACAGCCATCATTTTATTCCATTGTACTGCTGAAATCCTGTTTCGGATCAGTCAGGAAGAGGTGTAGATTTTACAGACCACCAGTTGTACATTTTATATTACACTCATTTTCATACACTAGCGTTTCTATGGTAACAATACAGCCCGGGAATTGTACATCAGACCCTTGGCCAGACCTTGGGTGCAGTTAAGCTGGGGGCGGGCTAAGGTTAGAATAATTCTAAGAGCCCATGGACTTTAGGGCCACCCCCAGATATTCTTTTTTTTAAGAGTAATAGTACTAACAGTAATTTATTAGAAATTCTTTTAAAGGGCCCAAAACGGCAATATATAAATATGTACAAACCCTTCCTTCCAATGAAGTTGGGACGTTGTGTATAACAACAATAAAAACAGAATACAATGACCTACCAAAACCCAAATTTAATTAAAAACACCCCGAAGATAAAATACGCAATGTTCAAACTGATCAACTTGCAAATATTCGTTCATTTTCAATTTGATGCCTGCAACACATCCCAAAAGAGCTGAAACAGGGGAAACAGAAGACTGGGAAAGTTGGGAAATTCTCCAAAAACACATGTTTAGAACATTCCACAGGTAAAAAAGTTGATTGGAAAAAGTTTCTGTCATGTTCGGGTGTGAAAGGAGGATCCCCAGATGTTTAGTTATTCACCAGCAAAGATGGAACGACTGCTTGAGCAAATAGTCCAAAAGTTTGGGAACAACATTTGGACATTGCAAGTCCAATTGCAAGGAATTGCAAGGAATTTAGGTATTCCAGTATCTACAGACCATAATATCGTCAGGAGATTCAGAGAAACCAGAGAAATCTTCTTAAGCAACAAAGCCTAACACCAGCACTGAATTGTTGTAAGGGCAGCACTGTTGCCTCACAGCATGAAGGTCCTGGGTTCGATTCCTGGGCAGCGGCCTTCCTGTGTGAAGTTTGCATGTTCGCCCAGTGTTTACTCCAGGTTCTCCGGTCTCCTCCCACAGTCCAAAAACATGTATATTAGGTTGATTAATGATTCAAAATTGCCCGTGGGAGTGAGTGTGTGTGACCCTGTGATGGACTGGCGACCTGTCTTCTGCATTTTGCCCTTTCAGAGACGGCTGGGTTAGGCTTCCACAGTGACCCAGAATTAGGGAATAAGCGGGTATAGAAAATGAATAAATGACTTGTTGTTACCTCTTACCTTTGATTGTGTGAAGAATGTTTTTAGGAACACTTTGAAAAACCATTGTCAGTTAACACGGTTTATTACAACACCTACAAATGCAAGTTAAAACTGTACCATGTAAAGGGCAAGCCAGACATCAACAACACTCAGAAACTCCACCGGCTTCCCTGGATCCAAACTGATCTGAGATAGAAAAATGGTCCAAGTTTTGAATTCAGTCCCAAACCATATTATACACAACGTAACTGTTCACTAGTCAGGAAGTACGTCCATACTCAAGTCTAGTACATATTCAAGTAGTATGCCGTTTCAGAATAAGTCTAAGATTTATTATGTTCAGATTAATTCTTGTGATAATTTACTAGGAGAATGATCCATGTTGAAAGGAATGGCTTTATTAAAGTTCAGTAAATAATCCAAAATCCTAGTCACAGAACAGGCAGTAGTCGGTAAACAGTAATCCAAGCTAACCAAAGCAAACAAAGCAAAACCGCTAGACACAGAATCATAAACGGAACTGGGCAGAAATCAGAAACCCTAAAGACATGCAAGAATAGCATAGCTAAACAATACTTCGCAACGTGTTAAAAAAAAGGCTAGCTATGAAGCTAACTGAACAGGAAGTGAAAACGTGAGTGTGCAGTAACGATAATATTCAGGCGATGGAGCCCTCTGGTGGGTGGAGGGAGGAATCCCCAAAATTCTCCTACTTTCAGGTATGAAGGTTAGAATAAGAACTAGAATAAATTCTTAGAAGAAACTTAGAACAAATTCTTTTTAGTTCTTGTTATTTTTTTTATCTATCTATCTATCTATCTATCTATCTATCTATCCCTCCATCGGTCCAACTATCTGTCTATCTATAGTTGGACTGATGGAGGAATGGATATCTATCTATCTATCTATCTATCTATCTATCTATCTATCTATCTATCTATCTATCTATCTATCTATCTATCTATCTATCTCAGTCCAAACTATAGATAGACAGATAGTTGGACTGATGGAGGAATGGATATCTATCTATCTATCTATCTATCTATCTATCTATCTATCTATCTATTCATCCATCCATCCATCCATCCATTCATCCATTCTTTCATCCGTCCAACTTTCTGTCCTATCTACTATCTATCTATCTATCTATCTATCTATCTATCTATCTATCTATCTATCTATCTATCTATCTATCTATCTATCTATCTATCTGTCTGTATGCATGTATGTCTGTGTCTCTATCTATCTATCTATCTATCTATCTATCTATCTATCTCTATCTATCTATCTATCTATCTATCTATCTATTCATCTCACTGTCCGTCTATCAATCTAATAGAGAAATATAGATAAATCATTCAGCACTAATACTAAAAAGATAATCAAATAAGTTATGATTAGCTAAAAGAAAAAAATAAGCATTAATAAATATAAAATTGTAATTTATTGATGCTTCTGGACTGAACCTGTCCATTTGTCAATAATTTAAGGTGTCAGGATATAATTCAATCTTTTCTTCCTATTAGTCATCACACTTTGGTGAACTAATGAGACACAGACGTGCTGGGCTTTCTGCATTTATGAGCTCCCATTCAGTAGGTGGGACCCCCTCCGGTGCCGGCTGAGGTGCTGACATTTTGTCTCCTTCCCCGGGGGTCTACTGCTGCTGATCGTAATTATATTTAAGGGCAATGACAATGTTTTGAGCATGTTTCTGACAGCTAAATGTCACTGTGCTCTCCTGCTTTTGCTTAACCACACACACCCTGTCATCTTATTGATCCAAAACGCTCATTAAATTATCAATAGCAGTGCGCTGTTGTGACTGACATCGGAAAAATTCAAAAATACACCACAACAATTAGGATATAAATACTATAACATTACAGAATGTAAATATACAGCTATATTGCATGTTGGAATAATTTATATTTTTATTATTGAAATTCAAAATATTTTAAGCAAGAAGGTCCGGGGTCTTTCTGTGTGGAGTTTGCACGTTCTCCCTGTGCTTGTGTGGGTTTACTCCGGGTTCTCCGGTTTCCAAAAACATGTATGTTAGATTGATTGGTGATTTTAAATTGCCCATAGGAGTGAGTGTGTGTGTGCGTGGCCCTGTGATAGACTGGTGACCTGCCCAGGGTGTCCCCCTCTTGCCTTTCACCCTTTTAGAGACGGCTGGGATAGACTCCAGCAGGTCCCTGTGACCCTGAATTAGGGAATAAGCGGCTATAGAAGATGAATAAATGAATGAATTTTTAATGATCTTTTTCTGAAATTTAGAAGAAAATGTGTGTCCAAATGTGTCAAATCCAATTATCGACCATATAAAGCTGAAGAACACTGAACCAAATTAAGGTCCTTAAGGATTTTAATAGCTGTAGCTGATCTTATACTGACCATTGAATTTAATTTTATAGGACATTGAATAAACCGTGAAGAAGAGGAAGAATTCCCTGATGGATATTTTAACTGAGGCTATTATGTTAATCAGTGTCTCACCCTTCTTTCTCTCTAAAAAAGTCCCTGTTGAGGTTTTCCATATCTAAAAATCCATTGAGATTTATATTCTTTTTTATTATCTTGTCATTTGGAAAGGATTTAACATTGGTGTCTAATGTTAAAGAAGTGTAATGGCTTATTATAATCTCTAAGCTAATTAGCATAACCAGGCTCTAAGCACCCAAACGCTGTGGATTGAATGAGCTGTCTTCTTTAAATGGCTTGATGGCTGGTAAAATATAAGCATTTTATGTAAAATATAATAACTAATTTATCTTATCAAGAGCATAAACATGACCAGGAAGGACTTTTCTTTTTGGAATCACAGTCAAGTTGTTGGAGTAACTTAAAATCTTACTGTTACCATAAAACATTTCTTGGTTTACACCAGGGGTGGGCAATCTCGGTCCTGGAGGACCGGTGTCCTGCAGAATTTAGCTCCAACTTGCCTCAACACACCTACCTGGAAATTTCTAGTTTATCTAGAAATATCTTGATTAGTTGGTTCAGGTGTTTTTGATTAGGGTTTGAGCTAATCTCTGCAGGACACCGGCCCTCCAGGCTGAGATTGCCCACCCCCGTTTTCCGGTTCACATTCCCCTGAGTTTTAAGCATGCACACCTGATGTTAATTTCCCAATCACTCCTCACCCTTTCTAAGCAGCTCATTCACTCTGGTTCCTAGTCAGGATTAAACCGATGGAGGAAGGACTCACTCTTAATCTCGAGTTTTGAAGGTCTCTCAAACCTTCCACAGACTTCCAGACTCGCCAAATGATAAAAAGTTTCAGACTGCCTGAGCATCCCAGTGGCTTTCCAGTTACTCCTGTGTTCCACATATTCTGATTAATCCTATATTCTCTAAATTCCTCGCTCATACTAAAGACTCTAAGTTCTCTGAAATCCAACCTTTGAGTTCTATTATTAATCCTATTGAATCTATTTGGTTATAACACCTGTGTCCTAAGTTCCGCCTTATTTTTCAAAGCATGAACCCCTAAAGATCTGCTGTCATTCTGAATCACTTATTAAACGAATCTTAGTCTCACAAATCCATTGAGTCATTTAAGTTAGTAAGAATTCTGACTGCTTTTAGCAGGGTTCTCCCACTAGTGGGCACTCAAATTCATCAAATCCTTGGACTCATGAATCTCTCTCTCTTGCACACACACACACACACATTTACTGACTTCCTCGGATCCGTGTTTTGCTATGGGTCCAACGAGTTTGCTGAATCCCACGGTTTAAATAAATCAATACGCATGATTTTGAGTCTCTTATGTATCTGACCATGCAGGAAGTTTCCGAAACTCAGAGCTGCTTAAACTAAGTGTGTTACCAGGACATTTTGCTTTTTATCAAAGTCACTAAGATTTTTTAGACTAAGCCAAATGTTTACTTAGTCCAAAACATCAACTTTACGACTGCCTAATCTATATTTCCATTAACAGCATTTGGCAGACGTTCTTATTCAGAGCGACTTACATTTATCTCTTTTATACATCTAAACAATTGGGGGTTAAGTGACAATTTGGTGTGCTTGGAATTGAACCCTACTCTTCCAATTAGCAGTCAAATACCTTAACCATTGCACTACCACTGCCCCCTCATACAGGTATATCCCACCCCATTGACAAGTGACAAATGAATATTACAATAATATCCGTATATATGTACAAATCTTTGTTTTAATTTAACTTTAACTATTAATATTGATTTTTTTAAGGCAAAAATTTAGGTTTCTGTTACAACCTCAACATTTTATATTTGAAATATAATAAAATATAATTTGGGCCTTGAATCTCACAGTTTTCCAAATAGACGCCGCAAAATTTGACACAATGAAAAAAATTCAACAAGACAAATCTCTCATCAGACAGAACGATTATTCCGATTTGATCTTTCACACACGTCTGTTAAGAGGTGTGTGTGCAAGGAAGAGGGCGAGGGGGTTGAACTGGTGGGTCAGAAAGATAATAAGATCATCCAGCCAAATATTTTGACATCCTTATTAGAAATCGAGTCATGCAATTACGGCCTGCATAATTCTCTGCTTCCAACAAATCACGAATGGCATTTGCATTTTTCAACCTTAAATTAGATGATTAGAAATAATAGTCCGTAGAGTGAGATTTTAACAGCTAATCATTTAAAATAGTTTGATGAGAAACATCCGGAGATGTTATTAAATCTTTTATGACTACATATATTTATATCTTGATGATGTCAAGTGCAGCATGACAGAAGATCTTTATGAGAGCTGTTAGTCGTGTAACCCAAGTGGTATCTTAAGGTGTTCAATGGTCAAAGTTCAGTCATTAAGGTGTCACTTTTGGGTCCTTGGCTCATGGTGGGGGGGCATTTGGGCCCGATTTAAGATCATTAAAGGGCTCCACCACATACATTGGGGGCCTCAGAGATCTGTTTTAGTAGTAACACTACTAGCAGTTATGTATGTTTTTCTATATGGGGTCCAAAGTTGCTAGCGGCGCCCCCTAGCTCTGGATAAAACTGTCAGTTTAATGTTATA
This sequence comes from Bagarius yarrelli, assembly GCA_005784505.1. Lineage (NCBI taxonomy): Eukaryota > Metazoa > Chordata > Actinopteri > Siluriformes > Sisoridae > Bagarius > Bagarius yarrelli. Next base: position 1,534,758 of record VCAZ01000091.1, read on the forward strand.
AAACCCAATTCTAAAGCTTTAAACCTGTATTGAACTGTATTCAATTTTCTAATGAATTAGGTTTAATATCTCAGCACAGTGGCTTAGTGGTTAGAACTGTTGCCTCATAGCCAGAAGGTCTCTGGTTCGATTCCTATGCAAACATGCAAACGTCTTGCTGTGAGTTTGCATGTTCTCCCTGTGCTTTTGTGGGTTTACTCCGGATTCTCCAGTTTCCTCTTACAGTCCAAAAACATGTATGTTAGATTAATTAGTGATTCTAAATTCCCATAGGAGTGTGTGGCCCTTTGATGGACTGGCAACCTGTGTACGGTGTCCCTCTCCTGCCTTTCACCCTTTCAGAGACAGCTGGGATAGACTCCAGCAGATCCCCGTGACCCCGAATTAAGGAATAAGCGGGTATAGAAGATGAATAAATGTCAGCTGCATTGTAATTAAGTCAACCGCATGCTGTCTCTGCTTTTTTAACCTATTAGCGGAGATTAAGTGCACTTCAATTTTCTGTGAAGAACAATCGACCAATCAAAATGGCTCATAACCGAAGCCCAGTGCGACTCTTATCGAAGCTCGAGTATTGCCCTAAAGAACTTCAGCTGAATGAGATCAGATCTGTCCACAGATAAGCAGCATGGCGGCTATGATAAAGGGACATCGAAGAGAGGGTAATGGAGTGGACAGAAATTTTCCGATTAGAGATACAGTGAGGCAAAACCAACTGTGGAGGAAAGACAAAGTTAATAAAAGAAACACAATTTAATAAATGGATAAAATTTATTATAAACAACCTAAAAATTGATCTTTTAAGGTAACATGTCAGATTTGATATTGTTTGAGATTTAATGTTGGACTGGTTTATTTTAACTTAAGTTAACACAACTTCTACATTTCCATGCAGCGTCCATGTCCTCGCTCTTTTCCTCTATTATGATTATTATTCATTCCACAATTAAATTTTTTCTTTTACTATTTTTCAATATTTAATATTTTCAGTATATCTTACTATTAAAAAAGATTTTCATGCACATCAAAGACATGTTCCTACTATTATTTGTGGACATCTGTGTCCAGCGAGAAGCATGGACATAAAACCAGATCTTACTAACTTTTAATAGTAAATTTAATTAGACTTCTGTTAAAAAAAACTGGATTCCAAAGTTATTGCTAGATCCATATTGTAGAACCGGAAAGGGAAGAGTCCCGGAAGGGAAGGGGACAGAAGGCCTGCGGCTCGATAGAACACGGCACCACTGATGCCACTTTGGGCATGTAACCGGGCCAGGGACCGGGCATGGCTTTCTGCAGCTGGAGCCAAAGATATCAATCAGGAAGTAAAAGGAACCAATTCTGGTAAAATTTTCTAGAGCAATCTGGGACTAGAAATCCTGACCTTCCAGCATAGTAATGACTTCATCATGACTTTATGTAGTTACAGGCATAAAATGTCCATTACACTCAATTTAGTGTATCTGGTGAGTCCATATTAAAGTCATAATTTCACAATTTTCCTCTTATTTCCTTTTAAAAATAAAAGTTTGGCGAATATGTTAACTTATGTCATCTAATGAGCAGACTTTTCCTGACTTTTATGACTTTAAGGGCAGAATTAAAGATGCATGCTCAGAGGCAGTGATCTGCATATCATTAACCCTGGATGAATAAATAATGATGGAAGGGTTTTTTTACATAATTTAAGTGATAAAATATAATATATAATATACTCCATGTTGTTAATGGTATAATTCTGGATAAACATTTGAATACTGTTTAACACACATCCTCATGGTTATGTTACAGGCGGCTGCTCCGGGTGTCGGGTTGCTTTATATATAGAAACCATGTGGCTATCGCAGGTATACAGTATAGTCTTCTGACTGGCTATGAAGTTCTATGTAGTTCTCATTAGACGGGATTTTACTATATGTTATACTAATCGAAGCCTGAATATATACAGTGCTTTAGGAGATGGAACAAGATCTCAGTCATGGTAAGAAGGACATTTATGCCCTCATCATACGCTGTGTTTTGAGTTAATATGTGTTGCAGTGTGAGACTGTTGATTCTGTTTGATTCAGTTGAAATAAATTCGACTCTTGTGTATCGAATACTGATTTGCTACTAAAGATAAGAAATATGAATTCATTTAGATTCGAATCTATCTGAATCGTTCATTAAAACGGATCCATTGATTCACTTGAGTCAGTAGGGGGTTTGACTGATTCCATTTCATTATTGAGAGCATTTAACAAATTCCTTGAATCCATAGATTCATGAATCTTTGGATTCATGAGTCTCTCGGATCCAGCTGTGTCACTAGGCACTATGAATCCAATGGATTCCTTGATTCAGGTGAATCAGATAAGTCAGTGCTTATGATTTCGAGGCTCTTATGTTTCTGACCATGCAGGAAGTTTCCTAACTAACCAAGTACGACTGAACGTGTCATTTTTAGTATGTAACCCAGACCTTCTCACCTCAACATTAGTGTCGGATCTCACTAATACTATTGTAACTAAATAATCAAATCATCACAGTCATCCAAGAAGAGGTATACAGTAAAGATATACATCTCTCTCTTTTAGTCTCGCTCTCTCTCTCTCTCTCTCTCTCTCTCTCTCTTCATATTATTTTTGCTTTTATAGGTGAAACTAAGTCTAATGGTGGGTGGACACCGCTTCACCTGGCTAGTTACTTTGGCCAGAGAAATATTGTTGAAGAGCTGTTAAAGGTAAGACACAGAGCATAAAAATGTAAAAAAAAAAAAGTCACAGTAAAGGTATTTATTTTAAGTGTGTGTGTGTGTGTGTGTGTGTGTGTGTGTGTGTGTGTGTGAAAAGAGTGGTGTAGAAGTGAACACACAGAATCATGATGGGGACACGGCGCTACACGTTGCAGCCCTCTGTGGAAAGAAGGTGAGCGTTTTTTACTCTTTACGCTTCATTTAACCTTCCGCCTTCAGCCCGCCCACCCCCACCCCGCCTGACTCTCTCTTTCTGACTTTTCTCTCTCTCTCTCGCTTCCCCTCTCTGCTCTCTCTCTCTCTTCTCTCTCGCTCTCTTCTTTCGTCTCCTGCCTTTTTCTCCCTACCTTTTTCTGACTCTCTCTTTTTAGTGACTTTCTCTCTTTCTTTCTCTCTCTCTCTTTGACCCTCTCTTTCTCTCTCTTCTCTCTCTCTCTCTCTCTCTTTTTACTTTGCAGCAGAGCTAAACTAATCATCACTTATGTTTGAACTAATTCATTGCCATTTTTAAAACATATTTATTTATTTAGTCACTGCTTTTTATGATATGTGACTTGTGTAAATAAAGTTGTGTCAGAAGTAAAAAAAAAACAAACACACTTTCTAAAATTCTCTATCTTTCTGCCTCTCTTTTTCTGGCTCTCTGTGTCTTTTTCTCTCTATCACTTTCTCTCTCTCTCTCTCTCTCTCTCTCTCTCTCTCTCTTTCTCTTCCTCTCTCTGTCTCAGTCTTACTCTTAATCTAAATCACTTTTTGTACCCAGGAGGTTGTTTTGCTGCTGTTACGGTACGGTGCACATGCCATGCTACTTAACGAATGTGCACAGACCCCCAGGGACATCACTGACGATGATGAAGTCATTACTATGCTGGAAGGTCAGGATTTCTAGTCTCAGATTGCTCTAGAACAGTTTGCTACAATTGGTTCCTTTCACTTCCTGATTGATATTGTTGGCTCCAGCTGCAGAAAGAAGGGAGGGCAGGAGGATGGAGGAAAGACTTTTGGATGCAGTGAGAAATGGAGATTGTGGTGCTGTTGCTCAGTTGGTAAGTTCAGGACATCTGACACTCTTTTTAATTATTTTTAATAGCAAGTATTGTAGTTTGTAATAATTTTCTTGTTTTGTCTTGTTTTATCGTGTTTTGTCCTGTTTTGTCCTTTCCTGTACTATCTTACCTTGCCTGTCATGTCTTGCTGCCTTGTCTTTTCTTGACTTTTCATTTGTTTTCTTGTCTTGTCCTGTCCTATCCTGGCCTGTCTTGTCCTGTTTTGTCCTGTTTTCTTTTTTCATTAATAGCTTAGTAACAACAGACCTCTAGACGTCAACTGCAAGGACTCACATGGGGACACGCCTTTACATATTGCAGCCAGCAGGGGGCATAAAGAGTGTGTGGACGTGCTGGTTAAAAGTGGAGCCAGTTTTGATGCACTGAACAAAAACGGTAAGCCGAAATACATCCGGAAAAAGGCTTCTTATGTTGAATTATAATATGGTGGCTTAGTGATTTGCAATGTTGCCCTAAGGTCCTGGGTTCGATTCCTGGGCAGGGGTCTTTCTGTGTGGAGTTTGTATGTTCTCCCTGTGCTTTTGTGGATTTACTCCGGGTTCTCCGGTTTCCTCCCACAGTCCAAAAACACGTATGTTAGATTGATTGGTGATTCTAAATTGCCCATAGGAGTGAGTGTGTGTGTGGCTCTGTGATGGACTGGTGACCTGTCCATGGTGTCCCCCTCCTGCCTTTCACCCTTTTACAGACGGTTGGGATAGACTCCAGCTGATTGGAGATTGGGAGTCTATCCCACCCCGAATTAGGCAATAAGCTGGTATAGAAGATGAATGAATGAAGAAAATGGAATAATAATAATAATAGAATATTAATAAGACTGAAATAAAGTTATGTAAAATTATATAAACCCTTTTATGGAAATGGATATTTGAATCGGATTGCAGTGTTTAAGGTTCTCGTAGAAGCAGTAAAAACACATTTTAACTCTTTATTTCATCACGACACCTTAAGTGTCCTGAAGTTTCCTTATGTAGGTCTGAATTGGTTCAAAGTTTTTCTGTGCTGTTCTGCAGGTCAGTCTGTGTTGGATGTCGCCAAAGATGATGAAATGAGACACTTTCTGGAAAAATGCCAGGAAAACGTAATGTTAATAAAATTTAGCAGTTATTCTTAACAAAATAAAATAAATGCATGAACAACCTATAATACTATGTTATTTTCTCCTCTGAAGACCATCACAGCTAAAAAGTTTGAAGGATTTCTGTGGAAGGTAAGAAAGTACATGTTTTTTCCTCTATATATCTAATGTTTAACACATATATAGAGTATAACTTAAAGCAGGGCTGAAGAATGCTGGAGAAAGAAATAAAATCAATTATAAAAAATATAACATCTCAGGTGTCCCAGTCATAACCACACGATGGCGCAAAAGAGTTTTAGCTCCGAATCAGATCGAACCAAAAGTCTCTGGTCTGTTAAATCAGTGTTTGACTGCAGATTCAGTTTGAAGTTTATCTTTGAGGGAAAACTAAAGCTTGTCGTGTTTTTTTCCACAGAAGTCCGATTTTTTGAGCTGGAACTCACACTGGGTCGTTCTGGAGAACGGGACTCTGAGCTGGTTCTGTAACCAGTGAGTACTTTTACTAATTTCTGCTAAAAGCATACAACAATAAAAATAATTTGGATTATATAGTCAAATATTACAATTTAATCACATTTAATGTAAAACTAAATGAATGTTGGTGGGGGGGGGGGGGGAATGGGTTGGGGTTTAAGTGGTTAAGGTGTTAGACTGATACCAGAAAGACCGGGGTTTCAATTTCCAGCACCACCAAGCCACCACTGTGGGCCCCTGAGCAAGTCCCGCTATCCCCTAATTGCTCAGTTATATTAAAGAGATAAATGTAAGTCGCTCTGGATAAGAAAGTTGGGGTCACAGCTATGATACAGCGCCCCCTGGAGCAGGAAGGGTTAAGGGTTTTGCTTAAGGACCCAACAGTGGTTGGCTTGTCAGTGATGGGGCTTTGAACCCAGGTGTTTCTGGTCTTCAGATCAGCAGATCTGGCTGTGGTGGGGCTTGAACCTGGTCTCCAGATCAGCAACCCAACGCCTTAACCATTTAAGCCACCACTTGCCCTAAATGTAAATTTAGGCAATAATAATAAGCAATAAATTACCACCATAATTTTAGCCTTGTAATTGTATTTGTCTAAAGAATTTAGTACATATGCAAATTTTTAACCATGAGAAAAGAAAGGAGATTTACAGAAATAAGGGGTTCACCTGTTGAATTAAACTTTATTTGAGTCAGAGTTGAAATTAATTAAATGAATTAAAATACATTGTTAAAATGAGACAGAATTAATATGAATCAGTCGTTACTTGAATCAGAATTGAATATTTTTAGTGCTAAATTAATTTCAATTTAAATAAATTAGGCAGGAATTGAATTGTGGTTGAAATAAATTGTGGTTTAATTAAAACTGAATCCGAGTGAACTTTCAAGTGAAATACGGTTCAATCGAATTATCATTTATTTGAAATGGAATTAATTTTAAAAAAATGTAAATGCTTTTATTTCATCACATATACTTTTTTACAGCAGATTGAAGTGTGTTTTTTCGCATATCCCATCTTAGTAAGTTGGGGGTCAGAGCGCAGGGTCAGCTATGATACAGCACCCCTGGAGCAGGAAGGGTTAAGGGTCTTGATCAGGGACCCAACAGAGGCTGGCTAGCGGTAGCCGGGCATGAACCCAGGTCTTCCTGGTCTCCAGATCAATAACTCAGGCTGGCGGTGGTGGGGCTTGAACCCAGGTCTTGTTGGTCTCTAGATTAACAACTCAGGCTGGCGGTGGTGGGGCTTGAACCCAGGTCTTCCTGGTCTCCATATCAACAACAGCACCTTAATGATTTAAGCCACCACCGCCCCCGATCTGTACGTGATTGTGTTTAAATAATTTTAAGTGAATCAGAGTTGAAATCAATCAACACTGAATCAAGATTCGATTGAATTAGTGTTTAATTGAATTAAAATAAAATGAATATAGGGTTAAATTAAATCACTATTATTAAATGTGGGTGATTTGCAGCACCTGCCTGCTTGGAAGTGAAATGTGAGCGTGTGATAGCAGCGTTTCATCGAATAAAAAATGAAAAAATACACCAAGATTGTATTTAATATAAATATGTAATAATGCTCAACAGTATATTAATAAGTGGATGTTAATTAGCTAAATAAAATAAGCCACAAAACTAGAGTAGATTGGACTTATTTTGATCTTTATGTCTTTCTTTATTCACATTGTGTCTGTCTGTTGTGTCCACAGGTCTGATGCAGCGTGTAGCGATCGTAGGCAGGGCTATAAGCCTCTTATGAAGGCTCAGTGTGAGGTAAGTGTTTTAAGAACATAATAGCTCAGCAGTGTGTATGTGTGTGTGAGTGTGTGTTCTATTTTTACACTGTTCCATCAATATCTGTGGTCTGAACCGGACACACACCGGACACTCCACTGCAAAGACTAGTTTAATTTTAGCAGAAGGTTTTTCTCTTTCTCTTGGTGGTCCAGGTCTTCCAGTAAACACCAGTAAATAAACACAGACGTGTAAGTCAATGATCTTAAACACACGGTTCCTGGTTTCTTCCTTTACATTTACATTTACAGTATTTGGTAGACGTCCTTATTCAGAGCAACTTACTTTTTTCTATTTTATACAACTGAGTAATTAGGGGTTAAGGGTCTTGCTCAGGGGCCCAACAGTGGGATCTTGGTGGTGCTGGAAATTGAATAATGATCTTTCAATTAGCAGTCCAACACCTTAACCACCGCACCACCACTTCCCCCTTTATAAACTTCATCTTGATTTTTTTGGGGGGAGGAGATTTTACTTATCATATTTACAGATTAATTAATTACATCTAATTAATTACTTAATAATAAATAAGAAAAAATAAAATTTATAAAAAAAAAATAATAATTAATAAACCATAGCCAAAATAAAACAGTATTTTTTATACCCTAAAAGTGGTGGCTTAGTGATTAAGGTGTTGGACTGATACCAGAAAAACCAGGGTTCGATTTCCAGCACCAGCAAGCCACCACTGTTGGGCCCCTGAGCAAGGCCCTAAACCCACAATTGCTCAGTTGTATAAAAGAGATAAATGCAAGTCGCTCTGGATAAGGACGTCTACCAATTTTAACATTATAGCAGTGCAATAAAGAATAAAATAAAACAATGTTCCTCCAGGATCATGGGTCTACAGTGTAGGATACAAATCCAGGTCTAAGGTGAAATTGTGGATTCCCAGAATTCCCTGCTGGGCCCCTGAGCAAGGCCCTTAACCCCAAAACTGCTCAGTTGTATTAAACAAATACAAAAAGTTGTAAAGTGAGTCTGGATAAGAGTGTCTGCCAAATTCCAGATGTGATAAATGTGATGCATCGTTAAATCAGGTTTGAATTTAATGCAGCCAGGATGAAAATAAATAACGTCTGAACTAAATGGTATCGCAGAATGTTTTTTATTATATTAAATAAGTTAAACTAAATTAGAGTTGATTTGAATCGAAGTAAAATTGAACTGCTGCAAACTGGAAGTGAAATTAAATCACTGTTGAAGTGAATTAAATCCTGGGAGACAAAATCCTGGGAGACGTCAACCTTCAACCAATCATGATAAAGTCACCTTGGTGAAGGGTGGAAGGGTCAGAAAGTGTTTTTATAATTAATATATAATAACGTTTTTTTTTATTTCTCATGCACTATTCTCAGCTTAAAATGTTAAAGCAATAAGCATTAAATTACAACCCAAAGAAGAAGCATATATATATAATATATAGTCTATATATATATATATATATATATATATATATATATATATATATATATATATATATATATAACCATCACTGCTGCGTTATTATACATACTGTACACTTACACAGACAATGTTTTATTTGCAGGTAAACCCCTGGGATAAATACTTTTTCACACTCAAATGCAGTGATGGAATAGTGCATCATTTTAAAGTGTCCTCAAGATGCACTGAACCAGAAATCATCAGGAAGGTGAGGCAGCAGTCGTTCGGGTGTAAATAAATCTGAAAAAAAAATAATTCTAAAATAAAAAAATCACTAATATCTAATTATATTTACTGTATATTGTTGCAGTCAGCATAGAAAATTGTTAAAAATAATCAAAGGTAAAGTTAATACATGTTTTAATCAAATCACAAATGCTGCTTAATATGAGAATATTTATGAAATATATAAACTAAAGGCTTATTTAACCTTTATAAAAGGATTTCTCCGCAATAAGAACGTATTTAGAATAAATGTGTTTATTTTTGGCTTATTTATAAGAAAGGAATCTAAAGTCTTGTAAGAAAATTACTGTTTACAGCTGGTGGAAAGGCCGCGTCTATATATACATACATATATACACAATTCTTAGAAGCATACTATGAATTAAACTATCTCAGGGTTGCACAGGTAACCTTGGTTCCCTGAGTAAATAAGGCACTGATTCTAAACACTATGGGAGCGATTTTCACACGACCGCAGCTGGTCCCCTCGAGAACACCAGAGTGGTTTCTGGCCAGGCCACCCCTCAGGTGGGACAGGAGAATCAAACTCTCTATCCTGAGCCAAAGGTGCCTCTCTGTTACTACAAGAGCCACCATCAAGTGGCCTATAGTCCTTTCTGTCTCTTTGATACCAAAGAAGAGACAAATCTATGGCTTGGCGTAGCTCGTAGACTGCCCCGGGTCAGCCTCGCCACCACCGTCAAGATCACCCAGCAGGTCAACCTGACAGGCCTGTAGCACTGCCATAGTGTGCATACAGGCTGCGGCCTGGCTCAATGCTTTGTAGGCTTTCCTCACTAGCATTCAGGTAGCCCTCGACAGACTGAAGGGTAGCCTTGGGGCCTCCAGAGATGCCGATGTGTCTGGAGACTGATAGTTCTACCGGTGGCGTCTTCTGGTTGTCCCAATCTATTAAGTCAGCCATGCTACCAGTGAAGTTGCTGTTAAATAGCAAAGCCGAATACTGGCAGTGCTATCAGGCTACAGTTAGCATTTTTCTACTGTAACGTGTTTTCTACTGGCAAAATACCTCCAGAATGTGAGATTTGTAAGGCTTCGTGACATATAATGCAAAGATTTTGTCTTATATTGTGTTGTCTTCCTGGTATCCATGCATTTTATGTCTTCCTGATTTATCTTAACCCAATTTTGGATTATACTATGTTATTATCAAGCAAATACATAAAATAACCCCATATTTCGAATATAAAAACAATAGAAAGGTAAAAGTCTCCCATATAAACTTACATTCAAACATTTATATTAGCACAAACACATTTTTTTAACAAAATTTACGTGCAAATGTATGTCTGGTATATGTAAACAGAGCCTTCATCACTTATAAGCAATAAATAATCAATAGCCATGTTTTATATAACTGACACATTCTAATCATATTAACAGAAATGGTTGGATGCCATCCAGGAGCACGCTGTGTACAGCACCATCTGTGGAGACGCGGGTGAAACACCTGCACAGGAAGGAAAAGAGGAAGTAACTGAGGAAGCAATGGATCTGGGAGACTTTCTGTCCCACTCTCTTCAGGTAAGATGAGCAGGTCTTTCTAACTTACTTGCTGTCAATCATAATTTTAAGACTGTTTAATTAACATAATTTTAACCAATACATTTTTTTTGTGTCGTCTTAATTCGTAAATATATAATGTCCACTAACGAGCAGATTTCATGAATCTTGTGCCTTATAAAAAAATAAATAGAAATCGATAAAAATAATTGATAATAAAGGTAAAAAAAATATTAGTGAATAGCAAAAGTTTTGTAATGCAAAAATGGTGCGCATTTTATTTTAGCACCATTCAATAATAATAATAATAAGTTAAGCAGGAGGTTATAGAAACCGTTTATTATAGCCAAGTTTATTTAAAGCTTTTATTTTGGTTAAATGATGTGTTAGGATGATTCTTTAGAGCTCCTGAACAAAAAAATCCGTTTACAATAAATCCTTTTACATAAATACTTTTACAATAAATAATTTAACATACATACTTTTACAAAAAGTCCTTTTCCAAAAACTAATTTTACAATTAATCCTTTTACAAAAAATCCTTTCACAATAATTTATTTCCCAAAAAAATCATTTTAAACGATATTTTTTTTTACAAAAAAATTCCTTTTACAAAAAAAAAATCATTTTACAAAAAAATCAAAAATTACTTTTACAATAAATCCTTTTACAAAAAATCATTTAGAATAAATCCTTTTTACAATAATTTATTTCCCAAAAAAAAAATCCTTTTACAATAAATCCTTTTACATAAATCCTTTTACAATAAATAATTTAACATACATACTTTTACAAAAAGTCCTTTTCCAAAAACTAATTTTACAATTAATCCTTTTACAAAAAATAATTTTACAAAAATTACTTTTACAATAAATCCTTTTACAAAAATCATTTAGAATAAATCCTTTTACAATAAATCCATATCAGACACATTGTTTAGTTAATCAAATTTTAAATATTATTTTCCAACATTAAGAAAGAAATCTTTTCAGTCTTAATTATTGAGTTTTATCTATTAAAACTTTGGTTGTATTCCAATAATTATGAATAAATTTTTAACCAAAGCATATCATTAGTCCTGACGTAAATATCTTTATATGTTTTCGATGTAATGTGCGCAGTATTTTTTGTGTAGCTTGTGTAGTTTGTGTAAATGTGTCTCTCGTCTTCCTGTAGGCGGCTGAAAGTTACCAGAAAATGCTAGAGTCTCAGGTGGCCATGTTTGTTTCTATGATCAGGAATGAGAACAATGACAGTAAGAACCTTTTTCTTTAGAAACCTCTGCCCACAAGTGCCTATAAATAATTTGTTATTGTATTAATACAATTGTATTACAGTAATATAAACCTGCATGTGTTTGTGGAATCAGCAGCAGCGGCGGACGGTCAATACGGGGCGCTGCCATACACCCCACAACCCCCCTTAGCCCCCTCACCCACCCACCCCCGAGAAACAAGCTACTTATCATGTTAACAATAAGTTAATCATATATCGAAAATTTAACAAAATAAAACCATTCAGTCATCCTGATCCACTGGTAGACATACCATCATTTATAAAAAATCTAACTACTTGTACTGTAATATAAAACAGACGCCGAACGAACAAGTATATTGTAGGGGAAGTGGTAGTGCAGTGGTTAAGGTGTCAGACTGTTAATTGGAGGATCTGGGTTTGATTCCCACCACCACCAAGTTGCCATTGTTGGGCCCCTCAGCAAGGCCCTTAAGCCCTAATTGCTCAGTTGTATAAAAGACATAAATGTAAGTCGCTCTGCATAAAGACGTCTGCCGAATGCAGTAAATGTTCATAAACTTTTAAAAACTTGTGATTTGAGCATGAGCTCAAATAGGCTTTTTTAAAATACTTAAATCCCTCCCACTTTTGTTAGCAAATCAGTTTTGTTTTTATATTTTCGGCCTCATGTGATTGAAAGTCCCGCCTTTGATTGTTTTTCCTTTGGCTTCATCACCATGGACTCTTTACAGTCCTGCATTACTAACAAACAAACCCCTTTGCACCCCGCCGCCGCCACCACCCCACATTTTTATTTAGCAGCAGCCGAACTGTTTAGCAGCACAGTCTTAAACTTAGTTGCCCCCTCGAACTATTTTTCCCATGACTAGGGTTAAGGACACACACCTCTGTCGTATTTGCGCATCTAATTAAAACCGCTTATGTAATAAACCTGACTAACAGCTTGCACAAACCTGTTCTTTCTTCCTGTGTGTGTGTGTGTGTGTGTGTGTAGATATGACAAGTCCTGAGCTCCTCAAGGCCAGAGAGATATGTGAGCTGTGTAGTGAGACGAGCTCAGTGTTGAGACACTGTGTGGATCTGCTGTCCCAGCGTGAAGAGGTATGACATCAATTTATAACCATGAACCTGTGAATCACACTCGCAACTCGCAGTCACTTAGACTAGCGATAGCTAAACAGCTAAATGCTGTGTGGGGACTGGTAGCTCCATGGTTAACGAGGTGGCCTGCTAATCTGGAGATCAAATCCCAGGATCTCCAAGCTGCACCTGCCGGGCCCCTTAGCAAGGCCCTTAACACTGTTGGATGAAAAAAAATCTTTTTGGATAAGAATGTAAATGTATATAAGTACAGACAATCGTATGAATACGAAGAAATTAGCCAATGAGCAGCAGTTCTGTGTGTGGAAATGCAAGGTTGATGATAGACGTGTGTAGTCACGTCTTATATTTACTTAAGTAGATTTTTTGGAAAAATGTCCTTTTTAGGAGTCACTGTCCTCACATTACTAAAATTAATTTTAATAATTAGTTTCCATCATGTTCCATATAATGATATGGCGAGTCTTACGATTGGCCGCAGTCGTCTTAGATTTGTATGTGAATACAAATACTTTATTATATTCTACTCTCCTCTACTATATTCTACTCTACTCTTTCTACCTCACTCTATTCTAATCTATTCTATTCTACTACTATCATCAATTGTTTTCAACTCTACTTTATTCAATTTTAATCTATTCTATTCTGTTATTTTCTATTCTATTCATTTCTCTTCACTTCTATTCTATTCTATTTGATTCTATTCTACTTTTCTGCTCTACTTTATTCTATTCTATTCTATTCTTTTCTATTCTGTTCTTCTCTACTATATTCTATTCTACTCCCCTGTACACTATTCTATTCTTAATTTTTTTATTCTACTTTTCTACTCTAAATTTGTTCTATTCTATTCTACTTTACTCTTTTCTATTATGTTCTAATGTCTTATCTATTCTATTCTATTCTATTCTATTCTATTCTATTCTATTCTATTCTATATAAATCCAGCATTGTGCACTATTTTAAGGCTGATATTCACAACAATCTAAATGAAGTAGTTTGTTTCTTCTTAATGTCATATTTAACTTCCTGTTATAAATCCGTCACAGTTTAATGTCTCATTCGCAATCAGGAATTTTTTTTCAGGGTTGGATTGTTACAATGCCTAATAATAGAACGTAAGGTTTGCCAAGTGGGATACATGCCATTTTCACAGCCAGTCATCCTACCCCCCTTCCCCCTCCTTCTCCATGATAACATTATGGTGTGAAAACACTCCGTTGTTAAAAAGCTGTAAAATGGCAAAAAGTAATAAAAGTCGTCTCTATTAATAAACTCGTATGTTGCATTTCTTTGTTTCCTTCAACTGCTACCAGAAAATATTCATCTTTCAAGGATAAAACCACAGCCAGGGTTCATCCAGTCTGGATTTAAACATTTTATAGCTAATTCCAATTTGATAACTTTCTTGCTAGCTTATTTCTCTATTTTTATTCTTCCACTATAACTGATCTCTCTGTCAATTTGCTATCGATTATTTTTTGCTCATTTTTTGCTGTTCTTGATCCTTTTTTCTACTCCTGGTCCCAGAACTGATGTCTTTTTGTTCCCACATCTTATCTTTTATATTTAACTGCTGTCCCTTTATCTGGAATTTGACCTCTGTATTTATAGCTGATCTGTTTCTTCTCCTGCATTTTGATGGATTAATCAGCATTGCTATGGCATGCCATTGGCTCTCTTTTATGCTGAGCTATGCACTCCTTATATCTTACACAGACTCCCAGGGTTTGTCTGTTTTTGCTAAAGGGAGAGCGATAAAAAGCTGTCTTTTTCTTTTTTTTTCTTGCTTGTTCTGTATGTCCCTTACAATCTCTGCCTCGCCCGTCGTCTGTCTTTCTCTCTCTCATGCTCTTTCTCTATCTCTCTCTTTCTTACTTTCCCCAGATCTGTTTTCCCACCCTTCCTCCTTGCTCTCTCTATCTCTCTCTCTTGCTCTCTCTCTCTGTCTTTCTCACTTTCTTCAGATCTGTTTATCCCTCCCTTCCTCCTTGCTCTCTCTCTCTCTCTTTCTCTCTGTCTCTCTCTCTGTCTCTCTCTCTCTCTTGCTCTCACGCTCTGTCACACTCACTCTCTCACACACACACACGCGCGCACACACACCCAATCTTCCTCGCACCAGCCAATCCAAGCTTCAGTGACATAACCGGGAAGGAGAAAAAGGTGACAGCTTTTTCTTCGTTATCTGAAAAAGGTACGGTCGGATCCACTCCGAATAATTTTCCGCTTCTTCATTTATTTTGGTTTTTCTTCTTAAACTCTGTATCCTTATCTTGTCCATTCATCATTCATCATTCTCATTGATGAAACAAGGATGATGTCCCACTCGTCCTGTCTGTCCTAGATTTATCACAGAGGATATACCAGTGTACTTAGTGTAGCTGATTGTTTTCCTAAGAATGTGTTTCTGAAATTACATGTAGGATATTGTACAAAAAATACGAGGTTAAGTATAATTCAAGAATCTTAGCTCTATAGATTTATATTCATGTCAATACTCGGATTGATGGCATTGTTGGTAATCAGGCTTGTGTGTCAAGGTCAGTGAATGGGAAATTGGGAAGTGGATAAAAAATATTTATAAGATGGCGTGATATTGCATCAATTCTTCCGAAGATTACCGACTTTTTTTAACGAGACTTCCTTGTCACACTCTCTAGTAGTCTGCAGATCACAATGTTAATATGCTTTGGTGAGATGTAGCATGAATTTGGATGTTCTTTTATATCGGTTTATTTTTATTAAATAGTGTGTGTCATTGCAATTTGCAATGGTGACCAGTGAACTTTAAATTTCTGGTTAAGTGGGTTAAGTTGTTGATTGGACAACCAGGAAGACTGGGGTGCAAGCCCCACGACAGCCAGCCTGTGTTGTTAATCTGAAGACCAGGAAGACCTGTTGTTCGAGCCTCACCACCTCCAGTCTGCCACTGTCGGGTCCCTGAGTAAGACCCTTAACCCTTCCCGCTTCAGGGGCGCTGTATCATAGCTGACCCTGTGCTCTGACCCCCAACTTACTAAGAAACAAATTTCACTGTGCTGTAGAGTTTATCTGACAAACAAAGACATTTACATTCCTTAGGCCATAAATTCTACAATAAATATAAATTATACGATATTAGGTACATCTTAGTTTATAAAATATTTCATGTCTTAAGATTAAATAGTTAAAGGGACTTGTCCAAACAATGGATTATAGCAAGTTGTGTCTGCAGGTTACACAGTAGAACCTTAATTGCTTTAACCTTAATCCCTCTGCTGAACAGGTGCTAGCAGAACAGCGTTCCCTCACCTCGACTCTACATCCGGAGCCACAGAACCTTTTGTGTCAGCAGTTTACACTAGTTACCCCTGATGTATGAGATTTTACTCCTGGTTGCACAGACTTATAGAAGGGTATTATTGATTATAAGGGGATTTGTACACTATGCTGGCTGGGGGGAGATTTATTTTCAGCACTGACTAAGAAGTGATTCATATTTGCCACTTGAGACATGTGGTGGTATTTTCTGGGGGAATGTATACTCCACACTAGGCAACACAACATATAGGATCCATATAAAAATGACACCATGGAATGTATAATAAAAGATTGTATATTTATATTTAATACAAAACTGTGATATTTATTAGGAGATTTATTTAATAATATCCTTTAGTAATAAGTGACAGAAAAGCAATACACCACACTTATTGGGAACTATATATACTTAATAATCAGTAATAGGACATCTATACTACTTACTAGAGTTGTTACTCATGCGTATTGGGAGAAATAGTAATAAATGGAAAATACAGTAAAAAAAACCCAATATAAAGAAAATACAAAATTACCAATTTACATAATTACATAATTAGGAATATAATAATATTTGTAATTAGTTATAAGTGATGGGAATTTTATATTCCATTAAAAGTAGTGAAACATCTGTACTCAATGATGGGAGGTGTGTATTCATACTAAGCTACACACAATACTATTGTGGGTAACAGAAAATTAATGCAGCATACCAACTGCTAAATTACTTTACAGTAAGGAATATTAAATATATATTCCCCGTTAATTCCTACTGGGAATTTTGTGTATTTACTTAGATTTGTACTCCATATGATACGTATCTAATATTTATACACCATTCTAAGTTAATAATAGTAATAATAATAAATAGCAGACAATTCATTCGACTATATTCTATACTAAAATATTGAAAGGCTATTCTAATTAGTATTCTAGCTGTAATGCATCTTTAGTGACGAGGAATGAAGACTTCGGGGAGGTTATAAGGAAGCGCATATTATCCAGTGATTAATATGAGTCAGTCTCGCAGTTAGAAACTGGTGGGATATAAGAGATCTCACTGAAGGATTTTCACTCAGATTCTATCGCAGTCTGTTTCCAGGTGTGAAATCACCATGGTAACAAGCCTGTATGTAGGCCGGGCTGACGTAAGGGGATGAGAGCGTCTGTCTGCTAATAAGCGTGCGGACATAATGTTCCCTGTCCACGTCCTCCATATGACCCATGATGCGCTTTGTTTTGTGGGTTGAAATGTCCCACTTATCCTAATGGCATAACACCAGGGTGTGTTGTGAATGAGCTACCTTTATAAGGTGGAGGTGATTTTGCCATGTAGGATGTGATTCTGGATTAAACATCTTTGGTAATCCTGAATTAACAATTCAGTCAACCAATCATAACTAACTGATGTCATCAGTGTGTGTCGATCAAACCCGTCTCAATCTATTTTTGAATCTTTCCCTTTTTTAGCTGATTAAATGCTGAAAAATATCTGAGACTGAAAAATCATTGATTCCGGAATGATTTACTGATACTGACGATTCCTGGATTAACATTTAATCACAATGTAAAATAAGACTATAAACGATATTAAAATCTTTTTTCTCCTCCTTTCGGCTGTTCCCTTTTAGGGGTCACCACCGCGAGTCATCTGTCTCCGCCTACCCCTATTCTCTACATCCTCTCCACTTCACTCTTATATAACCCCTATTATAATAGTTTATTATTTAGATTTTGTGTTGTGTTGTGTTGTTGCTTATTTTACTGCACTCTCTGCATGACCGCTTTGAGAAGATCGTCCATGATGTCATCTTCCTTACAATAGACACAAATTGTTCATGAGAACAAACGCCACTTCTTTTGTTTGCGAATAGTCTCATTGTCAGCCTGGGCTTTTATTCATTCATGAATTCATTCAGTGTAATTATTCCCCAACTCATGCAGAGAGAACTTGTGACAGTATTTTTCCCCCAGAGAAAAGAAAAGAAGAAAAGAAAAGAAAAAAGTCATGTAAAAGTTTCACTCGATGTTTCATTATTATTTTTACGAATAGACGCATTTAACACTGGATATGACGAGGTTTCTTTAATTCAGTCCAAATTTCTGCCCTCATTGAGTTAAAGTAAATTACGATTGCAAGTTAAAGCCTGTCCTCCAAAATGTTATCTATAGTTTCAGGTTATATAGTAACAGTTTAGTCATGGGATTTTGTATGCGTGATTAATAATCTGATTAATTGATAATCTGATTAAACATTATATGTAACTAAATGCAATGTGTTGTAATTATGGTTATATTTTCTATAAGAAGATCCAAGAAACGCGACTTACATTTATCTCATTTGTACAACTGACCAGTTGGGGTTAAGGGCCTTGCTTAGGGGCCCAACAGTGGTGGCTTAGTGGAGCTGCAAATCAAACCCACAATCTTCAGGTTGGTAGTCCTTAAACTTAACTATGAGCCACCACTACAAGTTGTAGCGCATTGGTTAGGGTGTTGGACTGGTTACCGGTTCCCTTCCCAGTACAACCAAGTTACCACTATTGGGCCCCCTGAGCAAGGCCCTTAACCGGCAATTGCTCAGTTGTATAAAAAAGATAAATGTAAGTCGCTCTGGATAAGAACGTCTACCAAATGCTGTGAATGTAAAATGTTGACGAGTCTCCGGTTTTGCCTTATAACAGAAAACAGTGCACCTTGTGTTTTGTTTATTTTGTTTATTTTTATTTATAAAGCCCAACTAAACACAACAAACGTTGACCAATGTGCTGCACAAAAGAGAGAATAAATTAATTAATTAATTAATTAATTAATTAATTAACTAAACAAAATGAGTAAACAATAATAACAGGGAAAAAAAAATCCGAGGATTACAGGCTTATTAAATAAAACTTAATTAAGGCTTACTAACATTCACAAGATCTGAAAAATAAACTGATGCAAAAGCATTAAAAGACTTAAAGCATTAAAATTGAACTGCACCGGCAACCAATCAAGAGATGCTAAAACTGGTGTAATATTTACAGCAGTCTTTATCCAGAACGACTTACATTTATACAACAAAGTAATTTGGGGTTAAGGGTCTTTCTCAGGGGCCCAGCTGTCATGGCTTGGTGGAGCTAGGAATCAAACCCACAATCTTCGGGTTGGCAGTCCAACACCTTAACCATGAGCCACCACTTCCCCTTGTTCTCATTTGTGAACCTCAGTCAAAAATCCGAATCTGGATCTGAATCATGTGTACTGTATGTAATAGCAGAAAACAATTTATTGAATTACCTGGATTAATTAACATTTGTGTTTAATATTATACGCACAGCCGCAGCTTCATCTTCCTTTTTATAGTCTTTGAAATTGCCATTTATCTCTTTTCATCCTGTTAAACTGTAAGTGAAGAGCGAGGGGTTAAAAATAGCATCCGAGGAATGAGAGGAAGCAGCGCTGTAGATAGATCAGCAGCTCGTTTCTGTTACACAACACAGCTTTCTATGCCAGAGAATAAAACATGGCAGACTCGATTGTCTGGCTTTCATTCATAACGTGTGTGTGTGTGTGAGAGAGAGAGAAAGAGGGAGAAACAGACAGACAGACAGAGAGAGAGAGAGGCAGGGCAAGAGAGAAGGAGAGAGAGAGAAAAAACAGAGAGGAGAGAGAGAAGACAGAAGGAGACAGAAAGAGAGAGAAGACAGACAAACCAGAGAGAGCGAGCAGAAAAGAGAGAGAGAAAAGAGAGAGAGAGAGAGAAGAGAGAGACACAGAAGGAGAGAAAGAGACAGACAGACAGAGAGAGAGAGAGAAAAGAGAGAGAGAGAGAGAAGGAGAGAAAGAGAGAGAGAGGGGAGAGGAGAGGAGAGGAGAAGAGGAGCAGAGAGGAGAGAGAGAGAGACAGACACAGAAGGAGAGAAAGAGACAGACAGACAGAGAGAGAGAGAGAGAGAGAGAGAGAGAGAGAGACAGACACAGAAGGAGAGAAAGAGACAGACAGACAGAGAGAGAGAGAGAAAAGAGAGAGAGAGAGAGACAGACACAGAAGGAGAGAAAGAGAGAGCGACAGAGAGAGGGAGCCAGATACAGAGAGGGAGTCAGACACAAAGAGAGAGAGAGAGAAAGAAAGACAGACCCGAGAGAGAGACACACACAGAGAAAAAGAGAGAGAGAGAGAGAGAGAGAGAGAGAGAGAGAGAGAGAGAGAGAGAAGGAGTAAAGGCATCATAAATATAGTACAGTAATAAAAACGGAGCACTAAAAATAAATGTTACATTCCTGTTTTCTAAAGTACATGCTGTGGAATCTATTATGTAAAATATGTTATATTTTCTCCACATGAACATTAATTAATCTGCAATAAAACAGATTCACAGGTCTTTAAGGGAGGAGAGAATCTAAAAACGGGTGGCTTTTTTTCTCCACCTCTTCCACACCAGCTTTATAGATTCACTCACTATCTCACTTTCACAGACAGATTCATGGCTCCTCGTTTCATTCACTGCCTCTTTCAAGGTGACTCCTCCTTATCTGCAGCTGGTCCAGCTTAGTGTTCCAGCACATTTCACTTGGGGCAGGTCTGTAAGCGCTCATTAATTTCACCATCTTTCATAAAATCATGTGTACATCAGTTCTCATTAGCATTTAGACCCTAAAGGAAGAATTGTACATTTAGACTTAGTCTTACATAGTCAGACATTTAGGCTGCATTTATACTGCAGGTCTTGATGCCCAATTCTGATTTGGTGACTATATCCAAATTTTTGATGGCCCGATTACATCATCTTATAAAACGGACCCATATCTGCATTTACACTATACACGGCAAAACAACCCAATGTAGATGTACTGACCAGAAAAGGAAGTCAAAACGATGTCATAATCATTAAGGGACGCAACAAACTAAGACTAAATGATTATTTTATAATAATAATTTATAATATTTTACTTTCTGCATCATATTTAAAGGCAAAAAAAGTCTGAACGCAGTCTGGGCGCATTGATCGCTAAGTAATAAATATCTTTTTTTTTTGGATCGTGTGTGCATTTTTTATTTGTTTACAGCCCAAACAGATTTATAAATAATAAATAATTAAAATACAAAGTTGTGCCAAGTTATTATATATCGCCGTTGATACATCATAGCTGGTCTACCACTGTCTTGAGTTGACGTCATGCGTCATCATTGTTTATTCAGTGACGTCTGACTCGCATTAGCAGGTGAAAATCCGATCTGTCTGCTTACATGGCAGACATTAACGCACGTATCCGATTCATATCCCATTTATTTCCAGATACAAATGAGTCCTAAAACCGATCTAAAAATATTGGAATCTATTTGCTTTTTTCTTGTTTATATCCCATCTGTGCCACATTGGGTTACTTGATAAATGCGGTGTAACTGCAGCCTTAGAATACTGGGTTACATAGCAGCATGTCTGGTTGACAGGTTATGCAAGAACCACAGTGACTTTTCATAAAGAATCTGACTAATTAGAGTAACTTTTAAAATCATAAGCCGGTTTCCAGTATGCATAGAGAGTGTGTAAAAGAGGTAAAGAAGCGAGTTCAGGGAGGTTGGAATGGGTGGAGAAATGTGTCAGGAATGGGTGAAGAAACTTAAAGGAACAGCCATGATGTAGTGGTGCTGAGAGAGAGAGAAACAGGTGGAAGAGCTGGAATTAGCAGAGCTGGAGATGTTGAGGTTTTCTTTGGGAGTGACGAGGTTGGACAGGATTAGGAACAAGTTCATTAGGGGGGCGGCTCATGTTAGATGTTTTGGGGAGAAAGTCAGAGATGTCCAGATTGAGGTGGTTTGGACATGTACAGAGGAGGGATAGTGAATATATTAGTAGGAGGATTTGAGAAATGAAGCAGACAGAAGGTAAAGAGGAAGACCAAAGAGAAGGTATATAAACAAAGACATGAAGTTAGTGTATGTGAGTGAAGAGGATGTAGAGAATAGGGTTAGGTGGAGACAGATGATTTGCTGTGACCCCTAAAAGAGAACAGCCGAAAGAAGAAGAAGAAGAAGCTCTGATAGATGGGATTTTATTGTTTTTCTTCAAGGAATATCTGTTATTAGGTTTAATACGTTTTTATGGTTTGTGTGCTTGTTAAATGATCCTTAATGGTTTGTTCTTGTTATCATCTCAGGAAGTTTATTTCCTGTCATTGTTGCCTCCGGGTTGCTTATTGGGAGTAAAGTTATATTTTAAATCAGAATCCATGCTTTTATTTAAAGCTGCTTACAAATAGAATTAAAATGAATTGAATCAAAACTGACTGTGATGGACTGGTGACCTGTCCAGGGTGTCCCCCTCCTGCCTTTCTGTCTTTCAGAGACGACTGGGGCAGACTCCAGCAGATCCCTGTGACCCCCGAGTTAGGGAATAAGCAGGTATAGAAGATGAATAAATAAATAAATTAGGAACTGAATATACTGTTATAGGGCGTCATTACTTTTGGCTTAATTGAATGCCTGGTGCAAAATCATTTTATCATTTAAAGATGGTGGATGAAGATGATCATTATGTACCCAGACTGGAAGGTTTGTTATCCAGAACTAACTGAATGTCTTGTATAATAAATAAATGTATTCTAATACATAAACCCTGAAAGCATTCGATATGATTTTATTAAAATAAATGTAATGAATGAATATGAATGAATGCGAGTCTGTCGGATTTTAGATCAGGCACTCTCAGCACACCTACGGCACAAAAGACGTATTCAAGACACTTCCTGTATAAACGGTGCGGCAGCTTTCGCATGCCTGATTGCCTCATCAGGGAGGAAGTCAACATTCCAGGCTGAGACTGTCTTATTTATTCATTCCACAGAGACTCCATGTTGTTGAGATCAGAGCTCGGTGAAGACCAAAACCACCATTTTCATTGGTTCCTTGGGTTTTTCTACACTATTTATAGGGGTCAGTGTCCTTTTGTAAAATAAATTTGGGGAAAATAATAAGATAATAGTATAAAATTAACACAGATGAAAAACATATCTTTTATATATAAGATGGATGCTAGCTAGTATGGGATGTGTGGGGCTTAGTGGTTATAGTGTTTGACTGATACCAGAAAGACTGGGGTTCGATTCCCAGCACTAACAAGCTACCACTGTTGGGCCCCTGAGCAAGGCCCTTAACCCCCAATTGCTCAGTTGTATAAAAGAGATAAATGTGAGTCGCTCTGGATAAGAGTATGTGTTATATTTTATAAAACCAAAGATTAAGTATTATTCACAATTTTGTGCTAAAGTTAAATGGCAGCTAACGGCCAACGCTGTGATGAAGTTGCTACAGTATATCAGGTTCATGCTGGCACAGAGGAAAGAAACAGAATAAATCATTAGCATTTGTGGAAGAGTAAAATCCTTTCATTCAAAGAAATTTATACAATGCAAGCTAGCATTCCAACCTGTGATGACCTCGTTGAGATATAAGTAACATTGGTGGAACAGTAAGAGTGAAAAAAATCATAAACTCGGGTTACATTACATTTGCCAGACGCCCTTATCCAGAGTGACTTACAACTGAACAATTCGGGGTTAAGGGCCTTGCTCAGGGCTTTTAATCTGAACCCACAATCTTCGGGTTGGTAGTCCAACATTTTAACAATGAGCCACCACTTTATATAAAAAAATAAGGGACGCTTGCCACAGCGGGGAGGGGAAATAAATGTGAAAAAAAAAATGTAAATGCCTTTATTTTTGTCACATATACTTTTATACCACAGTGAAATTGGTTTCTTTGCATATCCTATCTTAGAAAGTGCACAGGGCCCCTGGAGCAGGAAGGGATAAGGGTCCTGCTCAAGGCTGGCTACCACTTCTCTTAACTTGCCACCGCTGGGCCCCTGAGCAAGGCTTTAACCCCTTATTGCTCAATATAAAAAGAAATACTATTAAATGCTCTAATATCTCTAAGCTCTGGCATTGCAGGAAATGCATGCTGTCCGCGGCACAGAGATTATTGCCGAGAAATTGTGCAATTGGCTTTAAACTTATTTCTGCGGACACGTATTTAATTTTCATATTCGCATTCGTTTCAACCTTAAAACTTTCTGGGCTGGTTGCAGATCTGAAGCTGAGCCGCCATTGTTTTTAAATCGACCCACCTGAGCATCCAGACTACAGACCCATCTGACCTTTTGACCCTAACTGGCCTTGGCATGAACTTGCCAATATTAACAGACCAATCAAATCAAAGGAGAAATAGCTTGAGTCTTTACAAAATGCATGTGGGATGGGTTGCCCGGCTGCAGAGCAAAAATACGAGACAAATGCAATCCCGTATCGATTCAAAGCAGGATGCGTGATTGAATTCACGAATACAGGACGATTCTGTACTTTAAGGGACTGGTGGCTACCCTAACTCAAACTGTGGTATTGTACAGTAGCTAGTAAGAGGGATAATAGCTAGCAGTCAAACCTCTGATAACTTTGTTGCTACGTTTAGCAATATGCTCGCTAATTAACATTTGTAAAACAATAATATTTTTTAATTTAAAAAAATGTATAAGACCTAGCACAGTATATTATTGTAGCTATAGATTTAAATATAAATATTATAATAATAGTTAGCATGTGCTAGCATTTATTATTTATATCAGTATATTTACATTCAGGGTATTTTCTCTAACCCAGTATTCATGTTGGCAGCCAATCGCATTCTACTAGCATTAGATTTTATCCTTAAATCTATTCAGCCACTGACGTTTTAACATAAAAGCTAGAATTTCATCATCGATGGTAATGAATTTATCACAGACAACAAACTCCAGCATGTTAACAAATATAGCTGACAACAGATCCATTAGCCCATTAGATCAGGTTGGGATTCTCAGCATTGTCTTTGTCAGCTTGTAAAGTGCGTGTCGGGTCGAAGAGAGTCTTGTGAATGGTGATTGTGAAAGGTTGGTCTCAGGTTGCTCAGGTGTGTAACGTGACCGGTGAAAACTGGGTGTTCAGTTGTCCATGTGAAACACAAGCAGCTTAGGGCCTGTTATTTACTATGAAGGAACCCCAGTATAGACAACCGGTGGTAGATTGATATCGTGATATAAATTATTGGTTTAACAAGCGATTCGAAAAGTTGTATCTCTTAAATATCCAAGACCCACACATTGCTTTTTTTCAGGTTTCAGGTGTCAGCTTCTTGGCTGATTGACTGATATAGGACACACTTGTAAATGATATGTTGAAGTCATGGCACCGTCTCAGTCAGCTGTGCGTCAAAGGCTGACATTTCTGACTTTAGCTTTCGGACATTTGCACATGAATAATATTCTAAACTCTTTAATATTCATATTGCAATGATCTCATAGGCTGTAAACAGACCCTTACAGACGGATGGTAAAATCTTTCTTTGTGTGGGTTTGTGTGTACTTTAGACTTTAATAATAGATATTTAATAATAAATATATAATATATCTAATAAGCAAATTTTACTTTAACTTATTTATGTCATTATCTCATCCTTGTGGCTACAAATTTGAAAGAATACAAAAGTCCATGATGTCTTTGTATGTTGTAGCTTTACAGTTTCCCCATATGGAACTTAGAGACTCAAACACTGTCCCTGTGCACAAAACCCCTGAGCTCTATTAAGGCTCTATGATGACTCCACCCCAATAAACACCTTTGGAGTAAACTAAAAAAGTAACTGCACCCCAACCCACCTCACCTCAACATTACTGCCACGAATACTATTGTTCTAAATGAAAAAATTCCCACATTCTCTAGTTCAGGGGTCACCAAAGTCAATTCTAAAGGGTCGAAGTCCTGCAGAGTTTTTTTCCAATCCTAACACCGGAACTAGCTAATCAAGGTCTTGCTAAGTATACATGCAACTTACAGGCAGGTGTGTTGAGACAAGTTAGCGCTAAACTCTCTAGCGCAGCGGTTCCCAACAGGAGAGTCTCGACCCACAAGGGGGCCTCAGTGAGCTCTTTTAGCAGTTCTCCGCCTGAAGAAAGCATTGTTTTGCCGACTTTTAAATATGATACGAAACTAACGATAAATAATCATTTTATCTTCATCCACTGCGTCCATTGACTTTCACGCCATTTTTACTTCCTTTTCCGGTCCGTACCGGAAAGATGTTGTTAGCGGGTCATCAAAAAAAATCAGATATAGTCACCAAATTGGAATTGGGCATCAAGACCTGCAGTGTAAATGCAGCCACTGAAAAGTTTTGAGCAGTGAGCATTAAGGAGAATGATCATATTGCATTAGCTAATTTTATCCATGATCCTCTAGTTGACCAAAAAATGGACAAATTTGATTCACCTTCAGCAGCTGATAGTAATGACCCAGACATGCTGGACCCAGGTGAGGAAGCTCCCACCAATTCACCTAGCAATACTAACAATACTGAAAACACCAAATACAGGAAATACCAGGAGTCATAATATCATTAAATATTTTCTTGGGCAAAAGGGTAGTCTCAAAAAAAGGTTGGAAACCACTGATCTACATGCACTATTGCATAATCAGCAGGTTGGACAATCACATAAAAGATTAAAATCATCTCTGTGTATAAACACTTTGAATTGATCTCACAATAAATTATGCATGAACATCTGCAGAACATCTGCTGTCTAGATGTTTTCTGGCTCACTGTCATGCTAGTAGTAATTGAACTATGCCTAATCCCTGAGTTCCATGTGCCAGAGGGGTAAATACCTTATCTGTAATTAAATCACTCTTAATACAGAAGCCTGTTTAATACAAAATTCTCTCACAATAGTGTGAAACTGCACTGAAAATAATCCTCTATAATGTTTTCTATTTTATTAGATCATAGAATATGTAGTATCACCTTCCTTGGACAAATCATTGGCACTTTAGTGAAGGTCAATCTCACTAACAGGAAACTAGTTTTATATTTGGCAATTCGGAAGTCACTTTGGATCTGCAATTCAGACAATTGTGAGAAAAAAAGTCAGAATTGTGAGATAATATTTAGCAATAATATTTGATTTGATGGTAAAAACAGCCTTTAAATACAGAACCCTTCCTTACGAGAGTCTCTCGGCCAATTTTTGCTTTGAGTTGTGAGCTAAAATTCGCGTTACAAGTCAGCAACAGACACCCAACCGCTAGTTGGCGTATCGAACGCCACATTAAACGCTGTAACATCCGCCCATGCGCGTTAGTTAGTGTGTTAGCAAGTGGAGTCGTCTGATCTCCAAGGTAAATGCGGTACATTATACTTAATAAAGCCAGTTTATTCCAGTACATCCTATAGGGTCGTTTTTTATACAATATTTGTTATTAATAAGTTTATTTTTCTTTTTTAAAAACATGTAACAAAGTTTTTTTGGGAGGAACCAAAACGAATTAATAGCATTTAATTAATTTTAATGCGGAAAATTGATTTAACATACAACTAATTTGAGTTACGAGCTCCGTCACCGAACTGATTAAACTCGTACCACTGTAGTTCATATTATTATTATATTTACGACATTTGGCGGACGTCCTTATGCAGAGTGACTTACATTTTATACCCTTTTATACAACTGAGCAGTTAGGGATTAAGGGCCTTGCTCAAGGGCCCAACTGTGGCAACTTGGTGGTGCTGGGAAACCCTAATTTTCAACTTAGCAGTCCAACACATTAACCACTGCGCTACCACTTCCGTTTTTAATAGTGTCTGATTTTTTTCTATATAATTTATTTTCACTTTTGTTAATATTTTAGGTGTGGCGTGTGAAATTAGAACAGGAAGTGGAAAAGAACAAAATCCTATCTGAGGCTCTGCAGACGTTGGCGACGGAACGGCACCTGCTCAAAAAGAAACTTTCTACCGGCAGAAAGTCGCCGAATCCGAGTGCAATCAGCGAAGATGAATTTTTTGACGCTTCCTCTGGTGAGTTCAGTCCTGAGGATTCCACTTCCTGTCCTGAGGAGACTGCTGAGTAATTCTGTATTTCCTACTTAAGATATATATTTTTTTATTTCTTATTGTCGTCCGTTTTGATAAAGAGAATAAGGGCGTTGCTTCCAAACCTAAATAAAGTCCATCCGGTTGAAAGCTATCATAGTGTTTATAGATGATTATAATGAAATAGTGCTTAATGATGTGCACAATTTTTGTAACACTTTTATCACTTTTAATTCAATAAATGTTTCTATACAGAAAATCATCCTTATTTGATTTTGTAGAATTTCTTTCAGCCTTCAAGCAATGCACACAAAAAATATAGAATTTACTTATAACAAAACCATTATACACTGATTCATTTCTGCTTACAACAAATAAACATTTTTAGACACTGTTTATTAAATTCCATTTTGTTTATTTCGTTTCTGTTACCAAAATTGGGTTTCAATTTCAATTTAAAGCATTTTCCCGAGAATCTACTACATTTTAAAAAGTAAAAATCAACCAATAATCGTCAAACAGTGAATGGAAAAAACACTTTATATGAAAGTGGCATGGAAGGCATGATGTCCAAACTTTTCAGAGCGGGACGTGGTAGCTCAGTGGTTAAGGTGTTGGACCGGTAATTGGATGATCTGGGTTCGATTCCCACTTCCACCAAATTACCACTGTGGGCCCCTGAGCAAGGCCCTTAACACCAAATTGCCCAGTTGTAAAAATGAGATAAATGTAAGTTGTTCCTCATGAGGACGTCTGCTAAATGCTGTAAATGTGAATGCTATCTTGATCAAAACATTCAGACTTTAAGACTTGATTATTCCAAAACTTTGGACCAGAAAAAGTATGAAAAGGTATTAAAAATGTAGACCTCATGTGCAATTCCTAGCTTTTTAAACAGATTTTTGTATGTTTTGTTATTAAAAGTGGCCAATAACAAAGAATTAGAACCAGAATTCGGTTTTATTCGCCAAGTATGTGTAGACACACACATTTGTTGTGGTTTTTAGAGTACTTGGTACACACATGCATACATACTCACATACATACATACATTCATGCATTCAAACATACGTACCTACATATGAGACATTAATTGTGATTGTGATAATGATTACTGCATGTGAGGAAAAACTGTTTTTAAGCCCAGATGTTGATCTGTAGCGTCTGCCTGAGGGGAGATGTGTAAACAGATTGTGTCTGGGGTGAGAGGGGTCTGTGATAAAGTTTCCCACCTTTTTCTTCACTCTGGAGGTGTACAGGTCCTGGAGGTTGGGCAGAGGACAAGTACTTGAACAAAAACAAGGGTTTATGACTGTCATGGCAAACCACCGATATTCCTGATGTCATAGCAAACACACACACACACACACACACATACACACACAGTACGATTATTTTCTTTACTGGTCAATAACGTCAGCCTTTATATTGTTTTCCTGTCAATGTTCTCCTAATTTTAACTGTTTATGAAGCATGAAATAATACAATTGTGGGCTATAGAGGGTTCTTTTTAAGCAATTACATAAAAATAAAGCCATATTTCTATTATTTTGTAAACTTTTTAAAAGTAGAATTTTAGGATTTTAAGATTAAAGAAGACTCATTAATAATTAATAAATGAATGCAGATCGTGCAAAATTCAAACTGAGTCAATTACACAATAACCGGTGAGATGATGACGTGCACAAAAGAGTTTCCAATATTTCAACAAAACTTATTGCGAGGTGTGTAACAGATGTTTTATGTGTATTTTTATCCCTTTATGCTGTTATGAGACGTGGTTTTGAGTAATGCGGATGCTTGTGGAGAATCTGCTTAATGAATTCTGCAGGAAAATACTCTCAGAGTCAGTGTGAAAAAAGTTTATTGCATCATACACTGAGGTTTCATGGGATTGAATTGCATCATGTTGACACAACTGGACCTCATCCTCACCAAAGGTTTTGTAAAATTTTTTACAAAAAATACTAAAGAAATTGCCCACACATTCTTTACAGCCTTCAGTCATTGGAATTTTAACTGATAAAATTAATTTTAACAAAAAGCAACACTTTGTTGATTTTTATGTAACTATAATTATATGTTATATTAAACTATAAAACTATATTATATACTATATATTATATTATTACTATACTATATTAAACTTTATTAAATGTTATTATATTATACAATTTTAAAATTATTCTTTTTTTCTTACAATTGGTTAATGTTGATTATTTAAGAGATGCTGTTACTATTACCAATTAGTCCAATACCTTAAACACTCAAAAAATGAGTATATTAATGCATATTTTATGGCTCATGGTTAAGATGTTGGAATACCAACCCGAATATTGTGAGTTCAATTCCCAGCTCCACCAAGCCACCACTGCTGGGCCTCTAAGCAAGGTCCTCAACCCCCAAATGCTCAGTAGGATAAAATAGGATAAATGTAAGTCACGCAGCATAAAAGGACGTCTGCCAAATGCTGTAAATGTAAGTGTAGATCTATCTGGTAAAGTAGTGGCACAGTGGTTAAAACGTTGGACCGCAAATTGGAAGATCGGTGTTCGATTCCCGCCACCACCAAGTTCCTGTTGCTGGGCCCTTAAGCA
This sequence comes from Bagarius yarrelli, assembly GCA_005784505.1. Lineage (NCBI taxonomy): Eukaryota > Metazoa > Chordata > Actinopteri > Siluriformes > Sisoridae > Bagarius > Bagarius yarrelli. The sequence continues at coordinate 1,565,243 of VCAZ01000091.1, forward strand.
AGGCCCTTAACCCTTAATTGTATAAAAGAAATAAATGTAAGTGGCTGTGGATAAGGGTGCCTGCCAAATGCTGTAATTCTAATTATTTATAAAATAAAAAAACTTGAATGTAATTGTTTAGCATTATTTTGAAAACAACAATAAGCTAACATCATTTTTAAATAATTACGTTAATTAGTAAAAAGCCATGCGACATGCTAAATGCATTCTGTAATCATTTCGCTAAAATATTTTATTACATTTATAGTAATAATTCTATAAACTTTATCAAATAGAGATTATGTAACTTTTTCACATAGGGAAGTGGTAGCTTAGTGAGAAAGGTGTTGGACCGCTGATTTGAAGCTTGTGGGTTCAATTCCCAGTACAAGCTCTGCACATTGCCTCAGCTAGGCCCCTAGGCAAGGCCCTTTAACTCTCAACTGCTTAGTAGGATAAATAAGATAAATATAAGTCACTTTGTATAAGGAAAATGAAATAATACATAAAACATCATATATATATATATATTTTTTTTTTTTTTCCAACACCCTCACAAATGATGCAAGCTGCCGTTTCTGTTGTAACCGGGTCCCTCAGGTGGGATTTCACAGGTGCACCAGAGAAACAGGTGGGAGGGAGGAAATATGGGATGCAAGAAGCAAAGGAGGGACCAAAAGGAAGGCTGGGTTACGTGTGATCCATTGTGCAGTAACTACATTACTGACAGCTGTCCATGTCTCTGTGTGTCTATGTGTTGTGTTGGTTCTGCAGAGTGGATTGTGACAGGACGTGGTCAGGTTGGTGTTCTCCGGTTTAGCCGACTGCTACTGAGCGGCTCAATCTACACCAGAAAGACGCTCACGCTCCTGCTAGCATGTCTGGGGAGGTAAACCATGGAGACAAGTCCCATCATAATGGTGTAAAGAAACACAGGTGAGTCTGAGAGAAAAGCTCAGAGGTATTAGAAGGATTAAGGTTTGTTTGTGTGTGAAGTGCGGTTAAGGATTGTGCGTCTGTTAGATGTTTAAATCGTTTGTGGTTATTGATATTGTGGTACTTGTGTTATTTTTCTTAAATCAGTGCTAATAGTCATTAAAATGAGAAATTATTTATAGAAGTTATTTTTAAGGCATCTACTGTATGTTTTGTTCTCACACGCACACACACACACACACACCAGCCGCACAAACCCTCATGTTTTTTGCATGAGCACGTATCAGCAACATTCGCAAGCCGATAGCCGTTAGCCTTGGTGTCAGGTAACTGTTTCCAAAGCATGAGATCCACTTCCTGATACAGGCCGTCTATTAACCTGTTGCTGGATTTACTCCAGTTTACACTCGGACCTGCCGCAGGTTCGACAACCGTGTGATCGGATTTGCACAAAACTGAAAATGTTTTAGAATTAATCCTAATTTCCGAGAATCTTATTGGCTCTAACGATTCCATGTGCTGATCTGTAGTGTAGACTGTTTCATCAGAATAACTTGAAACGAATGTGTAGATACAACGACATCACGTACCGTGTAGCTACGTCAACGACCGCTAGTTAAAATTTTAATGATTCTGTTAATAGAACAAACACAACAATGCAGTAGTGTAAGGTAACTGAGTGTGGAGGCCATTCTTCCTATTAAGTGTACTTTGTTTAAGAAAAGTGTGAGAAGTGGTAGCGCAGCGGTGTTGTGGGTTCAATTCCCAGGACCACTACGCTCCCACTGGTGGGCCCCTGAGGGAGGCCCTTAACCCTATCACTTTAAGAATTAACTTTTTCTGAATTTACTGAATTGTTTGGTATTATAGGCAGCACGGTGCCAATCAGCCCTCAGCAAGAAGGTCCCGGTTCAATTGCTTTTCTGTGTGGAGTGTGCATGTTCTCCCTGTGCTTGTGTCGGTTTACTCCGGGTTCTCCGGTTTCCTCCCACAGTCCAAAAACATGTATGTTAGATTGATTAGTGATTCTAAGTTGTCCATAGGAGTGATTGTTTGTGACAGTGTGATGGACTGGCGACCTGTCCAGGGTGTCCCCCTCCTGCCTTTCACCCTTTAGAGACAGCTGGGATAGACTTTTTACTTAGTTAACCTTCTCAAAAGACAAAACAAAAATGACATTTTGCCTCATGGTGTATTGTATGTACAGACGGTGTCAGTGGTCACTTTCATCAACCACCAGGGAGGTCTGCAGTTGCGCCCGCTCTACAAGCTAGCATGCCAGATCCTTCAGTGGACTCACGGGAAGCTTTGCTTACTTGGAGCAATTATATTCCGGGGTTCCTGTTTATATCGCAAAATATGATGCACTGATGCACGGCATAGGAGCATAGGCTACGTTTCCCCTGACTGTGATGCCCCCAGGAATTTTGGAGTAAGTATGTCAGGACAGGGCCTCACTGCTTTGCTATTATTAGCCCCATTCTGGCCAGGCCTAGCATGGTTGTTGGACCTGGTGTCCCTTTTAGATTGGAATCCTTTTCAGTTATATGTAAGGAGTATGTATAATGTACAAAGTAAAGTTGTGTGTTAATGTCCACTGTTTGGCAATTGATGTCCATAGTGTACAGTTAAGCAGGTGGGAGTGAGGTGATGGGTGGTCCAGCTATCAATCAAAATCTATCAATGAAGCTATCGATCAAACTATGCGGTACTACAACTCAAATATATAACTCAAATATAAGCAAAATATACTCCTGTTCTACAACTCCTGCCAGATGTTATACTGCTGTGATAGCATAACGTGGGCGGATCTAAAGAAAAAACACAACGAACAAACACATTTATTTAATCATATTAAAATAACTTTCTTTAATCATAATAAAGTGAACTTTGTTTTTCATGTTTCCAGCAGAACGTCTCTTCCTGCTCCAATGTTCTCAAGAAATGACGTGAGCATCTGGAGCATCCTGAAGAAATGCATCGGGATGGTGAGTGCAGTTTGTTCACACACTCTATAACCATCGCCAGTGTTTTCGCAAACTGGACCGGGGTGCTTTAGTATTCAGCGGTTAGTCACTTGTTTAAAGGTGTTAAAGGTTTTATACGTGTAACAGAGTTTAATTGTTTTTCATGTGAATGAGAAGTTACATATACATTTCATCTAAATCTGTAGTGCTGCATTATATACACATAATATTACACTTATATACCTAAATAAACAAGAGACTCTAAAGGTCCTAGTATAATATTCCCATATGTAATTATTAGCACTGGGGAGAGAGACTCAGGCGTGTAACCTCATCTGCCTAATCCTGTTCTTTAGCTGTGTGTGTGTGTGTGTGTGTGTGTGTGTGTGTGTGTGTGTGTGTGTGTGTGTGAGAGAGAGAGAGAGAGAGAGAGAGAGAGAGAGACTGGCAAATTTAGGGTTAAAACTGAAGGGTTAAAGAAATGAAAAATGAACTGTTTAAAATTATTATTATTATTAAAAGTATTAAATACACAAAATAGATAGATAGATAGATATAGATAGATAGATAGATAGACAGATAGATAGATAGATAGATAGATAGATAGATAGATAGATAGCAGACAGACAGACAGATAGATAGACAGACAGACAGACAGACAGATAGACAGACAAATAGATAGACGATAGATAATAGATAGATAGATAGATAGGCAGACAGACAGACAGACAGACAGACAGACAGATAGATAGATAGATAGATAGACAGACAGACAGACAGACAGATAAGATAGATAGATAGATAGATAGATAGATAGATAGATAGATAGATAGATAGATAGATAGATAGATGGCACAGACAGACAGACAGACAGACAGACAGACAGATAGATAGATAGATAGATAGATAGATAGATAGATAGATAGATAGATAGATAGATAGATAGATAGACAGACAGATGGACAGACAGACAGACAGACAGACAGACAGACAGACAGATAGATAGATAGATAGACAGATAGATAGACAGATAGATAGATAGATAGATAGACAGACAGATGGTAGACAGACAGACAGACAGACAGATGGCACAGACAGACAGACAGACAGACAGACAGACAGACAGACAGACAGATAGATAGATAGATAGATAGATAGATAGATAGATAGATAGACAGACAGATGGCACAGACAGACAGACAGATAGATAGATAGACAGACAGACAGACAGATGGCACAGACAGATAGATAGATAGATAGATAGATAGATAGATAGATAGATAGATAGATAGATAGATAGATAGATAGATAGATAGATAGATAGATAGATAGATAGATAGATAGATAGAACAGACAGACAGACAGATAGATAGATAGATAGATAGATAGATAGATAGATAGATAGATAGATAGATAGATAGATAGATAGATAGATAGATAGATAGATAAGAGGATTATGGCTTCTGCGGTTTTTTGATTTAGGCACTTTAGTTTAGTTTGCTGTATTATATCATTAGAAACAGTGGGTTAGACAGGTGTGGTTTGTAACTGCTGTAAAGGGAGTAATGGAACAGCTGGAGTTTGGATAATTGGATGCACCGCTGTCATTTGTCTGATTTATTACAAAAACAAAAAAGTGAGTTAAAATCAGACGTTTCTGACACCCCAGAGTGACTTATATTTTCTCTCATTTTCTTAATCCAACCGAGCAGTTGAGGATTAGGAGCCTTGCTCACTGGTCCAGCAATAGCATCTTGGTTGATAGGCTGCAGTGCTCGCTGTATATTTATTCAATAACTAAACCAAGAAATATGATCTAATAATAAATATCATTATTCAAGTGTAAATTTAAAGCAATTATTCAAACCTAAGAGTAACTTTTCATATTACTTTCACTCAGGAACTATCGAAAATCACCATGCCGGTCATCTTTAACGAGCCGCTGAGCTTCCTGCAGCGTCTTACAGAATATATGGAGCACACGTATCTCATCCACCAAGCCAACACCTCCACAGACTCCATTCAGAGGATGAAGGTAATGAAATTCTTTCTTATGATTGGTCAAAAAGTGTGTTCTTGTTCTAGTTGCAACACAAAACATGGGTTTATTTAATGAAGCACTTGTTGTTTCTATACAAGTATAAATTTATATAAGTTTTAAAAACTTTGATGGACATCCAGTGGGTGATGGAGACTCACAATCAGAGCCTAAGAAATAAAAAAAATTAATGAGCTTTGTGTTTAATAGAAACACATACAGTAGAATGTTGATAGATAGATAGATAGATAGATAGATAGATAGATAGATAGATAGATAGATAGACAGTTACACAGGTTTAGCCCTTCTTACTGTTGATTATTTTCCTTTTATAGCGTATTGGCTAGGCTGCCATAGTTGCGTTACTTGTACACCACTGCACCAACCCCACTGTCGTTTTTTTTTAATGTTACTGTTTTTATATTAAATATTTATTTAAGTAAGTTAAAAAACAGTTAGTTAAGGAGAGAACAGACACTATAATTTAAAAAAAATGAACGCAGCTGCTCAGTCCAGCTAGCCGAGCGACAGTGACATTACATCACAGATTAGCAGCAGGAGTCAAATTTCATTTATCACATGAGATATTCATATTTATATTCATATTGTTAATTTAAGCAATAGGCGCTAAATTGCACAGCCGTTTATTAGCTAATTCAAAAACTGAAAGCGATAAAAATGAGAGAATCTCCACGATCTCAAACACCCCCATCCCCCCAACAACACCAGGGGATGTAATTATTAGGGAAAAAACCCTCAAACCTAGTTAAACTCTTTTTTTAATAGGTTCGTTAATGTCAAAAAGAATCCGAGCGAAAGGTTTATGCATGTATGACAACACCCGCTTGAATCTACCTCTTTAACAAGACTTACATTTTATCAATTTATTTAAGGTAATCAAATAATTCAATGGGCATGTGATCTCCAAGTCTGTGGTATAAAAACACAATATATACAGTGTTCTGTAAAGCTTAATTTTTTTGGGAGGTGTAAAGGAGGAATAGTCCAGTGTTAAAATATTCAGAACCCATTTTAATATGTTATGTAATACCAACAGTTCCGTCATAAATCTGTGTGTCGAACAGTGTGTAGCTGCGTTTGCCGTCTCTGCTGTGGCATCACAGTGGGAAAGGACCGGAAAGCCCTTTAATCCACTGCTGGGAGAAACATATGAGCTAATCAGGTGAGTGACTTCAATTCAGCAATCTGTTGCTTCACTGATTTTTAGATGGGGGGTGAATGTAATGATTAAAATCGGTAGGATTAAAGCTATCTTTTAAATTCATTTAATGACCTGTGCCTGTTGTTTTACCTTCTTTTATTAAACATTACATCTGTGATGGTGCACTGGTTAAGCTGCTAATTGGAATATCAGGGTTGGATTCCCAGCACTATAAAACTGCCTCTGCTGGGCCTTTGAGCAAATCTGTGCGTATTGAAGAGCAAAAGTAATGTTATTGGGTTTTATCATAGCTGTTGTGGACTTTTGTAGGGTAATTTGATGTTAATATAACCATGGTTACAAGCTGTAAGTAGTTGGTATTCCATTTTACCTCTTCTAACCACCAGAGATGGTATGGACAACATTTTGACTGGTCCTGAACAGGACTCATCTTCCTAAAAGGAAACTGTCCTGGTGAAACCCAGGTTGCAGAAGAACAGACTTTCTGAACTGTTATAGATGCTAATAACAAAAAGATCTGGGAATTCAGAACCTCGATAGACTATATAGTGATTAATGTCATTATAACCTTCTGTTTAGACAGTAAACAAACACGTTTCTTACCCCCATAGCGAAAAAACAGATGGTGTACACATTAAAAAGTTGCATAACACTACAGGTCATGAAACTTTCTGCAGACTTACTCGCATGAAAGGTTGCAAGTTCATGTTGATTTGCAGTGATGGATAATATGACCTTGGGCAAATAGCTGTATTCGGCTTTAAAATCACCAAGGAGTACTAGTGATGCAAGGAAAGTCAAGATCTTTAGAATTTTTTGTACTGATTGCATGCTGGGCTGGAAGTCAGTATTCAAAGAAAACTTTATGCATAGACATATAATGTATATCACAGGGGCCACCAGACTCTGGAGAGCCGAAGTTTGGCTTCATCTTGCCGCAACACACCTGTCTGTAAGTTTCAAGTATACCTAACTAGTTTGGGTGTGTTTGGTTGAGGTTAGGTCTGAACCTCAAGGACCAAGTTTGGTGGCCACTGGTATATCAAGTTATTTATGTAAAAAAAAATGCCCCCACTCTTAGAAAACAGCATTAAGCCTAACTGACTCTAGAGAAATGCCACTTATTGTACTGTAGTGTGCTGCAATGGCTGCATCATACACCTTTAGGGCAGGTAGGAACTTGCCAGTGTTTAGCAACACTGATGGGAAAGAACTTTCTTTCTGTGAAGAACTTACAGTTCTTTGGATTGCTTGTTTGCAATTATTATGTTTTAGACAATTTAGCACAAGGGGAAATGCAACTTAGGCAACTTAACTGACGATGGCAAATTTCACTGTCTATCTTGCTTAAGAAGTAAAAAAAATATGTGGCATGGTTAATTGTGGGCCAGGACAACCTTTCCTAGCCTAACAAGTATTCCAGTTTACCTCTTCTAACCACCAACATATGGTGTGGATAACATTTGTGAATGGTCCTGAACAGGACTTAAATTCCTAAAAGAAAACAGTCCCGGTGAAACCAAGGTCGGAAGAACAGACCTCCTAAACTGTTATGCTTAAAAAAAGCAACATGCAATAGATGCTAGTAACAGAAAGATCTGGTTGTAAATGGTAGTAAAAAAAAGTGGTGAGGCTAATGGTGGGCCAGGGCAACTTTTCTAGCTGACTAGCAAGGTTTGCCAGGTAAGCCATAACTGGCAGAGTGTTGCCTTGACACTAGTGCTGCTTATGTCTTGCTGACTCTCCTTAAACTCTAGGCTACCACTTCCGAAAGCAGACACCAATCCACTGGAACTTTATACAGTTTTGGGAGGATGTCTCTGTACTATTACACCACCTGAGCAGATGGATTACATGAAGACTGACCTTTAGTAGACCTACAGACCTACCCAAGCTGTTTCTGTGTATGTAGATAAAGCCAGCCAGCCTTTGTGGCCAATTTATGACAGCAAGTTGTCAAAGAACTGGCAATAAACACGAGCTTATTTTGAAACAAGGAGAACATTTCGTGTTACAATGCAGGGTGTAATGCAAGTGGAGGCAGGCGTTTCTCTGTGGCCACCAAAAAAGGAAAAAGTATGAGGGAAGTGGTAGTGCAGTGGTGGCTTAAATAATTAGGTTGTTGATCTGAAGACTAGGAAGACCTGGGTTAAAGCCCCCACCACTGCCACTGTTGGGTTAAGGTCCTAGGGGTAAGCAAGACCCTTAACCCTTCCTGCTGCAGGCGCTGTATCATAGCTGACCCCAACTTACTAAGATGGGATATGCAAAGAAACAAATTTTACTCTGCCGTAAAAAGTATATGTGACCAATGAAAGTATTTACATTCAAGGTTTAATTGGAAGAACCGGGTTTGATTTTCATAACCACTAAGCTGCTGCTGGGCCCCTGAGCATGGCCCTTAACCCCCAATTGCCCAGTTGTATAAATGATATGAATGTAAGTCACTCTAAATAAGTGCATCTGCCAAATGTCATAAATGTAATTGTAAAAATGTCCTAATGTCAGTGGCCATCAGAGGAAAAGAAACACCCATGGTACAAGGTAGGGGCAAAGGCTTTTATTGTTTAGTTTATGGCTCATTCTACTGTGTGTCTGACTTTATCAGAGAGGATCTGGGCTTTAGATGGATGTCAGAGCAGGTGAGCCACCACCCACCTGTTAGTGCATTCCATGCCGAAGGCCTAAATGACGACTTCCTGTTTCATGGCTCAATCTACCCAAAACTCAAGTTCTGGGGAAAGAGTGTAGAGGCAGAACCTCGTGGAATCATCACTCTGGAGCTTCCTAAGTAAGTTTTACTGATTTAAAAAATAAATAAATAAATACAGTGTTGTAGGTGTATCAAAAAACTAAATAGTAGCGCACAATTTGGTTCATAGTTGATCATTGTTGATGTATCAACTAAATTAGTGATTCTCAATGGTGGTGGCAGCGATTTCCAGTGGGCATTCAGACAACATCAGGGTGTGTTGGAATGCTAATGGTGGGTGGTAAAGAAATGGGTGTTTTGAATGGGTCTGTGTGGAAAATTGTCAAGTTTTTCCAAGATTGTAACTAGCATAGCTAAAGAAGAATGCTGCTATTATAACATTAATTATCTTCACAATAGCTTTATTCCCCTTACGTTTATTATTAACTATAAACCATATTAGCAAATCAACAAACAGAGCTTGTTATCTAAAAAATTGAAAGACATTTACTATATTTGTTCGTAATTTTATGCTAATTCACCACCAGGTTTGTTAATTTATTTAATGTTAAAGAATAATGAAGTAACTATAGGGGGTTTCATCTATTTTTTTTTTGCCCAGACACAATGAAGCATATACTTGGACCAATCCTACATGCTGCGTCCATAACATCATCGTAGGTCAGCTGTGGATCGAACAGTATGGCAATGTGGAGGTTATTAACCATAAGTAAGTTTTTAGAATCTAATTAAAGAAATGATTAACATTACTGAAATTCCTGAGAAGCAGATGCCTTTTAGAAGAGGTGTGAATGCTCGTTTTATCACTAACCTATTGAGAAAATAGTCAGGCTAGTTTTGTAATGTTTTTTTTTGTATTATGTTTATTTGGTTATGTTTTCTGTTTGTGGTCTGATCTTTGACAGAACTGGCGACAGGTGCAGCTTGACGTTCAAGTCCTGTGGCCTCTTCGGCAAAGAGCTACACAAAGTGGAGGGTTACATACTTGATAAAAGGTAAAATATCCTAACTGTATCTTTAGCTCAGAATTATGCCTTCCGGATTATACCATTTCTTCATGCATTATATGTCCAAGAGTTTGTGGACACTTCACCAGCACATCCACGCATGTATCTTTCCAATACTTTTGCTACAAAGTCTAAAGCACACAATTATCTGGAAATGTCTTTGTATGTTGTAGCATAACATTATTCCTTCACTGGAACTAAAAGACTCAAACCCTGTTCCAGTAAGACAATGTCCCAGAAATGGGTTCTGATTGGAGTAGAAGAACCCTCATGTCCTGTGCAGAGTCCTGATTCTGACTCAACCCCTTTAAACTGAACACCTTTGAGATGAACTGGAACCCCGACTGAACCCCAGACCTCCTAACCTCAACATTAGTATCTGATCTCACTAATACTATTGTAGCTGGATGAACACAAATCCCCACAGTCACATGACACAGTTTAGTGGATAACCTTTCCAGAAGTGTGGAGTTATAGTTGACCAGACTACATCTGGAATATATGGATGTTCGAAAAACATTTTGTTTCATGTTTCCCAATACGTTTGCCTATATAGTGTATACAATGGTTGTTGATTATGTTACTATAACAGAGCTGTATGTCCTAAACTGGGGTTGGCAACCACTGTTCCTTGAGTTCCTTTGTCCTGCTGTCCCTGTCTTACCCACTGCTGATTACCTGGATCAGGCGTGTTAAGTCAATCAGAAGCTGGAAGATACCAATTTTAGATGAGGGTCGAGTGGCGGAAGACCAAGTAAATCTGTATCTCCCAGTTTCTACTTGGTAGAACACACCTGTTCCAGGTAATCAGCAGTGTGTAAGGTAGAGATAGGACAAAGGAACTTATGCTACATGGAAAATTGTATTATTCTTTAAAGCCAGAACTGTTTTTAGAAGTGCTGTTATAGAAAATTAATTAACAATTTTGGGTTAATAAAGATTAAAAAAAATTGAACGATGAGGTACATACAAATAGCTATTTAGGTACAGCATGTATTTATTTTATATTATATATTCTGCGTATTACTTGTACACCTCTGGGCTTTATATTTGATGGTAATTTCAGTTATATATAAGTAATAATATAAGTAAAACGATTCGGTGGAAAGACTGCACAATTGATGACCACTAACGCTGCTCATTATAACTAATTTCAATCATATTAAATGCTCCCCGAGCAGCTTTGGTTAGCTTTTAGCTTCATCGGCATGTTTTTTTTTACACCATGTCTTATAATTCTTCTGTTTCTGATGCCTATTAAACCGAGTAGCTGTGACAAGAACCTAATGGTGTAAAGGGGTGTGACATTAACGAGCTTGTTTTTCTGCAGCAAAAAGAAAATCTGTGCTATTTATGGCAAGTGGACTGAATGTCTGTACACTGTGGATCCAGCTGCATTTGAGCTTCACAAAAAATCAGATAAGAAAACGACAGAGGAGAAGAAAGGCAGCAAGCAGGTGAGGGCTGGTGGTATGTGGTGCAATGTGAACAAATGCATTATTACATCGCTTCTATTTTAGTTCATTGTTTTTGAATTAGAGTGACATGGACATGTTCGATAAAGCAGCTCTTACAGAAATAACAGAGGACCTCGAACTATTTTTTATCTGATTACCAGTTACACACATTTTTACACTAAATATAAATGCATAGCAAAAATAAAAAACAATAAATAAGGGGCAGTGCTTGCATTTATATAGTTATTAATTAATATTTGTTCATTTATATATTAATATATTTATTTATGTATTGAAATATTTCCCACTTAAGGATCTTACCTTATCTGCATCATATCGTATTTTATCTTATCTTATCTTATCTTATCTTATCTTATCTTAGCTGCCTCGTATCTTGTCTTATCTTATACGTATCTTGTCTTTTCTTATTTTGTCTTGTGTTATCTGTATCCTGTGTTGTGTTTCCTTTTCTTATTTTGTTTAGTATGATCGAGTCTTGCCTTATCTTCTCTAACCTCTATCTTATCTTATCCGCATCGTATCTTGTCTTGTCTTATCCGTATCTTGTCTTATCATATTTTGTCTTGTATTATCCGTGTCCTGTCTTATCTGTATCTTGTTTTATAAATATCTTGTCTTGTCTTGTCTTGTCTTAACTTACCTTCTCTGCAACATATCTTTTCCTATCCACATTTTATTTTATTCTTGCTTGATACCATTATTGTCCTATCTTATCTGTATCTTAACTTATCTTGTCTTGTCCATATCTTGTGTTGTCTTGTCCATATCTTGTCTTGTCCTATCCATATTTTGCCTTGTCTTTTCTTGTTGTGTCTTGTGTTATCAATATCTTGTCTTGTTTTATCTGTATCATGTCTTGTCTTATCCGTATCTTGTCTTGGATAATAATGCATTGTTTGACATAGTTTCATTCGCCAAATGGCAAAAGGCAACGGGGTATTTTTCTATCTAACTCAACCAGAAATTGTTTAAACAATAGCTGAATTAATGAATTAATAAATATGCAAAATGTAGTATATAATGTGTGTAATATACTTATTTAAAAACCAATTAAACAACCACTGAACACAATTATATTCCTAACAAGAATGAGAAGAAGATCAGCTGTAATGTAATATCTGCCATGGGTTCTGTTGTCGCACGTTAGAGCAGTGTGGATGAGGAGGCTGAGGAGATGCCCCCTCCTGAAGCCGAAACTGTGCAGGTCATACCAGGAAGTGAACTCATCTGGAGGATATCACCCAGACCCCAAAACTCAGCTCAGGTACCAACTACAGTGGAAGTATAATGTAAAAATGTCAGTTTATAATGTCTGTATGTCAAATGTCACATAATATTAACACTTAGTGGAATAAAACCTTTTCTCTTAGGCCAGTTTTGACTTTTAAAAGTTGCAGCATTAGAATTTCAGTATTTTTAACTTGCTTATTTTTATTTTTTCGGGCTCAATCAGTTTGGGAGGTTTTTTTCACACTGATATTGCATTTAAACAAATTTTAATAAATGAGCAATTGTTAAAAATAATTTCAACAAAAAAATAATTTTACTTTTATTACTTTTATTCCAGCTGTTTGTAGAGAATCATTGCTTGATATAATTGTAAAAACTGAAGTAGTTGTATAGAAAACATCTGCATAGAAATGTCTGAAGTAAGTCGTGGGGGTTGTGTTATAATACTGATGATGATCTTTCATGTTGTCATGACTGCAGACTTTGTTAGCTTATGTCGACTGTAATTCCCTCCAATCAGTTCTACGCCTTCTCTACATTTGCCATGCAACTGAATGAACTGGAGGAAGACATGAAGGAGAATCTCCCCGTTACAGACTGCCGTTTCCGGCCTGACATCCGCGCCCTGGAGAACGGTGACATAGGTACAGAAAAAAAACCTTAACACAGACTCACACATTCACATTCTAACATTACACACAACACAATCTCTGTAACAGTAATGGATAAAGTTCCCCCACAAGACGACCAGATGGGGTCACATTTGTCTGTATGTTTGTTTATTTTTCTAGCCATGTGCTTTCTGTTTGTCCGTCCCCCGTCCTGTCATTGGTTCATTATTTCCCTGTTGTTTCCAGGTATTTCTGTCTATCTACCCCTGTGTTTCGTTCAGTCTTTGTCTGGCGTTGATATTATAATGTTACAATGTTGTAATGTCGCTTCCCGCGGATTACTTGTTTCTGAAAGCAGCTGTTTTTCCCTGGGTTTCCTTCTAGCTCAACGCTAGTCGCTAATGCTAATAGCTAATGCTAATAGCTAATGTATGCCCTTTCTGTTGTTTTAAGACATGTCAGAGTTTCTCCTTTTACCTGTTTTCTTAGTTTGTCTTCGTTTAGAAATAATAGTTCACTCCACTCCAGACTGTGATCTTCCTTACATATATATATAAACTGGGTTTGACACCTGTGCTTCGGCTGTGCTTTTTAAACGTGTCCCAGAATCATTGTGCGTAGCTTAAATCTGCACACTATAAATCATTTCCTTATATTTTATAGATCTGGCCAGCGCTGAGAAGAAGAGAGTGGAGGAGAAACAGAGAGTGGCTCGGAAAAACCGCTCCAAATCCAACGACGAGTGGAGAACCAGGTGAGTGTTTCAGTAGACTGTGCTGTAAACCTCGAGAAATGATTCTGTTATTGTTACATTTACATTTGTAGCATTTGGCAGGCGTCTTTATCCAGAGCGACAACTGAGCAATTGGGGGTTAAGGGCCTTGCTCAGGGGCCCAGCAGTGGTAACTTGGCGGCACACAGATCTTTCAATTACCAGACCAACACCTTAACCACTAAACTACCACTTATTCTGTTAGGGTCTGGGTCTATTTGGTTACTGACAGATTTGAAGGAAAAAAATTGCCTGATTTAATGACGATAACAGTAAATTGATGCCAAACAACCTAAAAATTTCATAAGTGATAATATCAAACAATAAAATAGGAAATATCAAACAATAAAATAGAAAATATTAAACAACAGAATTAGAGCCGGCCAAATAAATACAAACTAGTTCTGTTACTTCTATGGATATTTCTTCAGGCAGAAATTCAACGTAAGTAGAAAAAAAAATAAAAATGTGATATTAAACCAGAGCAACTTTTATTTTACTTTGAGAATAATTTATTGTAATTGTTCTTATAATCCCAAGACTCCAGATTTTATTCGATAATATTTCATATCTATCTACGTTGTATTTAAACCAGCGTTCTTACTGAATACATTTAAAATGTTTAAATATTATCTCATTTGTTTAAGTGTTTTTCCAGCTTGACTTATCGTCTAATTTAATCATATATAAATATATATTAATCCATGTTTAATATCTTTATTTTCCATCGCTTCATATAAGAAGCCAGTCTCTCGGCCTCAGGTTTGAGCTCCTCATAATTAGTGTGTTTGATGTGCTCATGTGTTATGGTTGAGAAATTCCACTTTAGAATTTGGCTTTGGTTTAGGTGATTTTTTTTCTAAAGTTTGGTGATTTTGTTAGATTTTGAGAACTGATTTTGAGAGTCTGGAAACTTTGTTAGACACTCAGAAAGTTTATACATTTTAAAGCTGAGAATTTGAGCAATTTACTGCCGTTTTAGAACCTACAAATTTAAAATGTAAGAATTTTACCAGAATTTGTCAATTTTGCATAATAGTTTGGGGGTTTTTTTTCAGAATTGAGGAGTTTCCATTGAATTTCCACACTTATTTAAACCCACTTATGCAAATAACAATACGAAAAAAAGGAAGACACACTAATTATATGATGATTCTATTATTATATTGGATATAAGAATTACCAGCACCCTAAAGTGCTGCAATAAAAGTGTGTTTTCTGTCTCTTTCTCTTTTTTCTGTGTGCTAATTTCTGCATGTAAGAATAAAAAAGACTAACACTTTAAACCAATGGTCCATAGTTAACTATGTAGGAAGTATAGTTAAATCTTAACGTAATACTGTTAACTAATATAGAAGCGCGATTAACTAAGCAGGAAGTAATAGCTAATGAATAACAAAGAGATTTTCTTATCAGTTAATCGATAATTACTAAATAAAAACTAATCCAATCATGAGCCTGTTAGCTTCACATCCTAATTATTTACATTTGTAAACATTCATTAGTTCATCTTCTATAGCCGCTTATTCCCTAATTCGGGGTCACAGGGATCTGCTGGAGTCTATCCCAGCCGTCTCTGAAAGGGTGAAAGGCAGGAGGGGGACACTGTGGACAGGTCGCCAGTCCAGCACAGGGCCACACTTACACTCACACTCACACTCACTCCTATGGGCAATTTAAAATCATCAATCAATCTAACATACATGTTTTTGGACTGTTGGAGGAAACCGGAGAACCACGCAAACACAGGGAGAACATGCAAACTCCACATAGATAGAGCCCCTGCAGGGGAATCAAAACCCGGGGTCTTCTTGCTGTGTGGCAACAGTGCTAACTACTAAGCCACCATGCTGCCCCATTTGTAAACAAATTTTTAATATTATTATTATTATTATTATTATTATATGTTTAAGTTTCCCTCCATACATAATAATTATACTATAAACAGAAATCTCATGGTTCTCAGACCCGTAAAAACTATACAAGCTTTTTTCTGAATATTTGATAAATCTTTGATAAATATTTGATTGGGAAATTCAAACAGCGTAATGATATTTATCAGGAATCCTCTTCAGAAAGTTTAGACCCTTTTGATTATATGTTTAACTTTTAAATAAATAGAAAACATAAATCTATTCCTGTATTGCTCAGAGTCACAATCTGTAGTTGAAGGGGGGGGTGGGGGGGGGGGGGGCGCTTGGTTATTAATTAATTGGTTATTAATTGGCCATAGTTCTCAATAATAATCATTTTTATTTAGTAATTATCGATTAACTAATAAGAAACTAGCTTTTTATTAAATTAGCTATTACTTCCTTACTTACTAATGTAGTACCACCGATTACTTCCTGCATCGTTACTTGTTTACTACGGAGCGTTATTCTAAAGTGTTAGCCAATAGAGTACTCGAGAGTTCTAATCACACCTTCCCATCATAGTCAGAGTCTAACCGTTAATAATCTACTCGTTATTCTCGTAGGTGGTTCCAACAAGGAACGAACCCACACAACGGAGGACAGGACTGGCTTTATTCTGGCGGCTACTGGAGCAGGAACTACTCCCAGCTACCGGATATATATTAACCTTAAACCCTTAAACCACCACCAGATGAAAAAAAAAACATGCATGATCACTATATACCTCAGTTCATGCAACGTGTCGGTTATTTATACAGCCAGATGCTGTTTTTTTTTCATGTTTAGCACCATCTTAAAAAGCATGAGGAGATGGAAGATGGCAGTTATTCTTCAGTACGCCGTGTGTGAGGTGACGTTTGTTTGTCCGGAGACTTGCATTGCAACTTATTTAGATATGATAGAAGTTAGTTTGAATAGCTGTAGCTTGTAAATATAAATCAGTAGGATATCCTGTAGATCAGGGATGTCCAATCTCGGTCCTAGAGGTCTGGTGTCCTGCAGAGTTTAGCTCCAACTTGCCTCAACACACCTACCTGTAAAGGTGTATGACCTCGCAAGATCTTGATTAGTTGGTTCAGGAGTTCGATTAGGGTTGGAGCTAAACTCTGCAGGACACCTGTCCTCAAGGACAGAGTTTGGACACCCCTGCTGTGGATGATTATCTGTCTAGACTTGAATTTTCTGAATGAAACAAACGTAGTCGTCTTTAGATGGATCGAAATTTACCTCATAATCTTTAGTAGCATCTTGAATCTCTTGTGAATAAAATTAGAGAACGTTTCTAGCTTTGCAGACGTTAGCGACACAAAGTTCTCGGCTAAATAGGAACGGATCTGTTTAGCGGAGTATCATGTTTAATATCACATTCCTTTTTTTTTGTATAAATATTATTTATTCGATTTTTATCTCGTAGTTAATTGTTTGTGGCTGTTTTCGAATGTATAGATGTGTTTAGCTGGTTGATGGACTGATCGGATATCGTTTGCATTTGGAATTAACTACAGACAAACTACAGACATACCGTCAGCTTTTTAACCGTTTAATTACTGATAATTCCATACATAATAATTACACTC